>CAJNDS010000089.1:155000-233572 GCA_905221605.1 Symbiodinium natans | reverse complement strand
CCGAATTTGGGAATTCAATATAATTCAACCCTGAATCCCGGCAGACCTGACCAGTCCTTGCGCAGCCACAAGAGAATTGTTGGCGCACCGTAATGGTTACAATTTCCCATGGCTGTGAAGCATGTCTTTTCTGGCGATCGGGGGTTGTAAAACGTACGACAATGACAAAGTGAGAAATAGAACCCGGATATACTATATTTAAAAAGGAGACGCAGGGCCTTGTTTTAGGACTTAAAGATTCACTATGTGCTTACTGTAAAGATTTAGAAGCACATTGGAAGATGGGCGAGCTGTTCGTGATTGCTAGATCCGTGACTACTCTTGTTCCCAGTTGCCCCAACCATCATGTTTTGTATCTTGCCAGGCACAGAACGCCATGCTGTGAAACGGCTATGGAGCCGCTCAGCTTGCATCTATGCAGCAATGTAACTAATTATGCGGGCACTCGCCCAGTTCAATGTGGCATTAGCAGTATCATTGCATCTTTTTGTTCGCTGGGCAAGGGTACTGCACGAATCACTGATTACATGTAGCTTGAGCTTGACAACAGTTATCGGCGGCCCTTGCCTAGCGCTTGCTGGTACGAACGAACAGTGCAACCCCAAGACATGCACTCGAAAAAACAACCACAGCACGACACAATCTGGAAGACCCGGGGCACGCAGCCAACAGCTCCCAAAATGTCGCGTTCATCCTCAGAGCAGAAAACACAGGTGACACAATGGGGTTCCATCAACGGTTTCAAGCTTTGTTATGCTTATAATGTCATACTAACGTATATTGTGTTCTAGGTCGAGGTCTCAGCATTAGATCAGCTTGGCATAGGTTAGTCTTTGCCAGTTCGTCTCCGAGGTTCCTGAAAATCGGCATCCTGTCAATTGGAACACGCGCGTTCCAGGTAGACTCTGAAGAACCCCTCTTCAATCTCCTCAGCCCTAGGCTTTGTGGGCTGGATGCATCCTTGCCCTCCTTGCCCTGGTCGAACGGTGTGTCTTGAGCCAACAGGCTATGCAAGGCGGACAGGTGCCCGTTCTGTGCCGCCAGATATACCGGTGTCTCACCATTCCTGGCAGCAGCCGTCTTGTCCGCCTTGGCATCGAGGAGGGAGCGGACGACTGACAGGTGGCCGCAATGAGCAGCAATGTGCAAAGGTGTCATGCCTTCCGCGGTCGCGACCTGTGTGCATGCCCTTGACAGCAATAAGCATTTCACGATGTCGACATTGCCCTGCTCTGCAGCAATGCAAAGCGGTGTCTTGCCATCTGCTCGGAATGTGTCTCTGGGAGCTCCATGGTGAAGGAGGCACCGCGTGACTGCAGTGTTGCCTTGTTCAACTGCAGTGTGCAATGCCATCCTCTCACCTTTGCTGTCAAGGTCGGCCTGTGCTTTCACCAAGCAGTTTATGATCTGGACATGACCTGCTGTGGCTGCGACGTAGAGTGGCGTCTGCCCACTGTCTCCTGGCTGGTTCGCATCCGCCTCAGCCTGCAACAAGGCTTGCACGATCTGTATGCCCCCATGCTGCGCTGCATATTCCAATGGCAGTACACCATTGCCATCGGCTCGATTGGGTTGCGCTCCTGCTGACAGCAGTAAGCTGGCGACCTCCACATGGCCGTTCTGGACTGCAAGGTGCAGTGGCGTAAGCCCACTCCCTCCGACAAGATCGCAATCAACCCCCGCTGCCAGCAACCGGCTTGCTGCTTGAAACTGGCCTTGTTGTGCAGCAATGTGCAAGGCGGTACTTCCACAGGTGGTCTGCTTGTCTTTGTCCGCGCTTGCTTCCAACAAGCACTGGATCATGTGCAGCTGCCCCGACTCCGCGGCGCTGAAGAGGGGATGCACGCCGGATCTGGTGGCCAAGTCCACATTCGCACTTCCGGCCAGTAAAGCACCTGCCGCGCACAACGGAGAACATGCCCCATGCACCTAAAGTTCACTTGCTACGCCTGCTACACAAGAGATCCCTGGCAACCAACTGTCACGCCTGCGACTTGCAAGTGGCCCCTTAGCACGGCGGAGTGCAAGGGACTCAGGCCGTCGTGCGTGGCAGCGTCGCAGTTGGCTGTTGCAGCGAGCAGCAGCTGAACCATCTCCATGTGACCCTCCTGACAGTTCAACTTTAATGGATGGCAGTGTTAGTGCAAGCGCATGTTTTCGAGGCAAGGGTGGTGGAAGTGTCAGCGTGGACAGTCATTCTGAGTTTAACTTACAGTCAGTCTACAGCTACAGTCAGTGGGTTCTCTGTTGTCGACGAGACCTTGCACACCTTACCTCGCAACATGAACCGATACACAGGAGTTTCTTTGAAGGGGACTGCTGCATGGTGTCCAGTCGAAGCAGGCTTTGGCAAGCGAATACCCCCCTGCGGGCTAGAAGGATGGCATTGACATGCTTTGATCTAAACTTACACCCTCGGAGCCTGAGCGACTTAGAGCGGGCAAAGGCAAAGTCTCAAAGCAGTACTAGCCAAAGGCCCAGACTCCGAGGCAGCAAACCACAGTGATGTGGCTCCGCTGTGCGTTGCTCGGTTCTTGTCCACGCCAGCATCGAGCAGATGCTGCGCAATGTAGAGGTAGCCGATCTCCGCTGCGCAGTGGAGGGGTGTCCGTCCAGCAGTACACATTTGCTCTTTGTTCGCACTGGCCTCCAGTAAGGACTGGACAATCTGCAGGTATCCACCCTGCGTAGCAACGTGAAGTGGTGCGAGGCCGGAGTCTCGGGCAATGTGCACATCGGCAGCCCCGTTGATCAACAGCTGAACTACACCCAAGTGGCCCTGTCTCGCAGCTGCGTGTAGGGCAGTCACACCCTGCTTGTCCGGCAGATCCACATCGGCCGCCGCTTCCATCAAGCAGTGCACCACGTCTTGATGGCCACTCTGTGCAGCAATTAGTAGTGAACTGGCCTCATCAAAGGTTACCTGGTTTACCTCTGAACGCGCCACAATCAAGCACTGAGCTACCTCCACGTGGCCTTTCTGCGAGGCAACAAACAAAGGTGAGGCGCCTGTCTGCGGGTTGATGCTGAGCTGGGCACCTGCGGCCAAGAAACACCGAACGACTTCACAGTGGCCCTTCTGAGCTGCAATGGACAAGCTCGTGCTCCCATCATCCTTCACAAACTCCGGATCAGCCCTTGCTGCGAGGAGATATCGTACCACATCCACGTTGTTTCGTCTGGCTGCGATGAACAAGGGCGTGACGCCAGCACTTGTTGGCATATGACGAGCACCTGCTTGCACCAAGACACGGACGCTGCCCAACTTCCCTTGTTCAGCAGCACAGTACAGCGGCGAGGCGCCGTGCTTGTTTGTTTTGTCTATATCCGCTGATGCATCGATTAAGTGGTGTAGGATGTCCAGATTGCTGCTCTGGCTTGCTATGTGAGCTGGAGTTGCTCCATTGTGTTCGGAAATGTCAGCATCAGCCCTGGCTATCAATAGATGCCTCACGACCTCAATCCGATTCTCCTGCGCTGCGATGTACAGGGCTGTGGTTCCTCGATCTGTCACTTTGTTCATGTCGGCTCCTGCCCCAAGAATTGCTAGTACAACCTCTGCGTGCCCACACTCTGAGGCAATGTACAGCGGCGAGACGTTATGAGCTTTATGAAGATCCGGATTTGCAGACGCATCCAAGAGGCATTGCGCAACATCCAAGTGTCCCATCTGGGATGCAATGAACAAAGGTGTGGCTCCTGCAAAGGGCACCATTCCGATTTCGCTTGCCCGCCAACAACGCGAAGAGTGATCCAAGCTCTAACTATGGCATTGAGCGCGGCGCAAACTGGTGCAATCCGAATTCTGGGTGGGAGTTATGGAGCGTGCAGGTTTCTGGCAAATAAGGCTCCTTGATGTTCAGGACGGTCTTTGTCTGCTCTTGCGTCGAGCAGCGATTGGACCAGGGCCACCTGCAGCACGATGTGCGTACTGCCATGTACCATGTCGGGACCATTTTGTCAAGGACTTTGAGAGATGGAAGAAAGCATATGTAAGTTCCTACTCTAGCTTGAGTCTTGAGTGGGCATGACTCGACGCCAGGACCACACTGCCAGCCTGACCCTTGTAGGCGGCCAGGAACAGTGGCGTGGCACCACTATCCTTCGCCTGGGAGGGGCACATCAGGCATCGTGAGGTCATATGCCGCTACCACCAAGATCGGATTCTGCACACATATGTGGTGGGTGCATCCTTTCATGTCTCGTTCTAGGTGCCCTGCGTGGTCGACGTCCACCCGGGCTTTGATCAGGAACTGGACAACTTCCAGGTGACCGCGCTCCACAGCTGCGTGCACTGCAGTCAGGCCATGCTCTGCAGCTCTCTGCCTCGGGAAAGTCAAGACTTGGGAAAGCGGCCCATAAGTGCGCGAAGTGCTTCCACGAATCCACGAAGTGGTTTCACGAATCACGAAGCCACTGTGCCAGACTATGCCTATGCCTTCAGTGGACCTCGACCTGGCCCAGAAGCCAAGCGGCTTGTCGGCTCCAGCTTCCACCAACACGATGACTGTTTCCAAGTACCCCTGCAGGTCTGGTGGTGGTGGGGGGGGCAGGTGAAATACTTTGAGACCCTACGTAAACTGCACCAAGCCGACACACAAAGAAACATCACGGCAGAGTCAAACCCAGCATAGACTGGGCATAAATGCACCGTATACCACATTGGACCACCTTCGGCCCTGTGGAATACATAGGATGCGCAAGCGAGACACGACAAAGACTGCTCAGCGCTCATGCACCCAGTGCACAGCGCCTGTTGAGCCGCGAGGAGGATCGGTGTTTCGCCTCTCGTTGTGACCACGTCAGCGTCACCGCCTTCCTGGCCCAGGCTTGCATACTGCTAAGATCTGCTAAGGCTCTGAAGGCTCTCGCAAGCAAGAGGAAGCATCTATTGCAGGGATATTGCGGAGTCGAAGTTGAGAGCTGCAACCGAAGACACAAAATCGCAGTGCAAGGGCTGCCTTTAGAAGGCAGCGGAGTACTTCGGTGTGACCATTCCGCGCCGCGATGTGCAACGTCGTGGTCCCATCCTTCGAAGTGAAATCGGTAAAGACAAAAACCGAAACAAAAACGCTGTTCAGAGGGCGAGGATGACAAATGTCCCTGCAACAATGTCCAAGTCTCATTACACCAAAGTCCGCTGTGTATATTCGCCAGAGGCGTCTGGAACGAGAGACCAAGACCCGGTTTGCTTCCATCCTTCCCAACCTTTTTTTGTGCCCCAAACATCGCGCAAAGCCCTCCCAGCCTCCTCCTGTGGAGCTGCAAAACTCGTTTGGGGGAGGTGCAATTCGCTTGAGGAGTGGACATGTTGAATCCCCCGGGCATCACCCCAACCAAGCCCCACTTGGCAAGAAGCGCGCGAGCACAAACAACGAGTGTACTGAAGGTCTTGCACAGCCTGCTGACGGCTACTCAGACAAGCTTCAAGGGTCCTTCCAAGCCTGCGAATCCCCCAAGTAAACGTCTAGTGGTTTGGGTCGGCCCGGCTGCTGAGGCGGCGCAAGCAAGCGTTCTGCACCCAGAGAGCAGAGTACTGCACTACAGACGAACAAGTAGCCGAGTAGCCTCACCAACGACCCCGTCGCTCTTGGATCCCAGAGCGGACTTCGTTGGCTCCTCTCTGCATTCAGCAGGCATCGCTTTGCACAGCAAAACATAGCAACACGTTTGTCGCAGTTGATGGTTCATGACTGCAGGCAAATGCGGAAGCACTCGAAACTGAATTCGGTGTCAGCATGGTATGCACAACCAGGACATGCAAGCATCTGATCGCGGCAAGCCCGGTTGACGCGGTCAACATGAGGGTTCAGCGCTGTCTACCTGTTGTACCTGACATATCCTTGGTTCAATGCACATTCGACCTTGAACATCTGCGGCAGAAGTTCATGCATCTCAATGCATACATAAGCCCTCAATAAGCGAAGATGTCTAAGTAAACACATCACACTGGGTACCAACAAAAATGCACCATCGACCACTGCTCCGTTGATCCGTGTCGACTGAAACTACTGCGAGGCCTCAAGAGGACAGGTTGAGAACCGAGGATGGCTCAGGGTTGGGGTGCTCCGGATCCTTCGTCACATCAGTGGCAGCCGGCGCAGCACGAAGATTCGACACAGACCGGACAAAGGATGTCAGCGCCGCCCACGACGGCATCTCGCTAAGCAGGTACGTCGCGCAGGCTCTCTACATGTCAAGATTTGATCCATGTCATGCCTATTCTCATGCTCTGCTGGTGAAAGCCCCTGCTCTAGAATTGTCATACACTAACCGTAAGCCAATCATTCTTGGAAAAGCCACAATGCTCGAGGCCGAAAGCACCCCCATGACCGGTACGCGGGCAAGGCAGCGAGGCCGCTCCAGAACTGTAGAAACATGCATATAGCGCCCTAGCTAGAGAGAAAGAGAGAGAGAGAGAGAACAAAAAAAGAAGGAAATAATGACAGAATGAAGGAGGGAAAGAACATTCAAAAAGAAACCAAAAAAAGAAAGAAGGAACAACGAATAAAAGAAAAATGAGAGAGAGCGAGAGAAGGGAAGGGGGGAGGGAGGGAGTGGGAGAGGCATACAGGAGAGAAACTGCGCGCATGTATATGCATGTAGAGAGACAGATGCCAAGGGTCTATTCTTTCCTATCTACGATTGCCGCCCTTCTGCTGTTACGTAACAAAGTCGAGATATATTGTACAGCCTGCAGCCCATGAATGGCAAAGATTTGGTGCAGTACGACCCAGAGCCTTTACCACAGACCTTCATCGCTGTTCACACGATGATGGCGCCTGCATGTGCGGAAGCCGAATTGAGCTGCTCATTTGTCCGAGCCTAAAACTGACTATTGAAATCCAGGCTGGATGGCGCAAGAAGATAGGACTCCTATGCAATACAGCTGGTCACCCTCAACCCCCCCCCCCCCCCCGATTGTTTGCTCATCGCAGTCGGGTCTACGGATTGCTACGATGGGTGGTTAGAGCCTTCTTCAGAGCTCTTGGCTGCCCTCTGGGCAGAACCTCTCTTGGTGATAAACCGGTGCCCAAACGTTGGACTCGAGCTTCAAAAGCTTTGGCCAGGTTTGGGCACCAGAGAAATCCAGGCGGTTGGAAGAATTGCGCGAATTGGCAATGATCCGACACGGCACAGCTGAACTCCAAGACACTGATGTGGAATGAGCCTCGATGAGCCTCGGCTAGAGTCCTCCTTGGTCCTTCCACACTTGGCCTGGCTTAAAGGCATCCATCCGCGCAGCCGAATTTCGATGGGACGACTTGCGAGGCCCTGTGCGCTTTCGCCCACTTCTGAGCACGACTTCACCGTAGGGATGCAATGGGAATCAGGGCTGCCCAGAGGGCCACTTGACTCGAAGCTGCGAAAACGAGGGTCAAAAGTCATCCCAGGATATAAAGTTTGTATCAGCCGCACATGAGGCACGGCACTGGTGTGCAAGCAGGTTAAATAAATTCGCGACATATGCCTTCATGGGCAGTCATGTCAACGAGAGCCTACGGATAAACGTGCCACTGCTGCCTGGTCAACTGTTATGTCGTGGTAAGTGCTTGTTGAGCGGTGCAGATTGAGGAGGACGGCAGGGGGACTGCAGGGACAAACCGTGCGGAGCCTCCTTCTTGGAATGCAGCACTTGAACCGCCATAGCTGGTCACACTATGTCACAGCCACTACAAGTTTCAAATCGTTCTAATAGGAAATAGGAAAACAATGGAAACATTATAATTATCTACGGTCTCGGAGTGCCGCTGTGTTGCGAGTGTCTTCTGACACAACCCAAGACCCCACATTCGCATCACTGCAATGTTTCTCAGGTAACCGTAAGCTAAACTGGGCACTGTCGAAGGCACTCGCGTTTAGTGAAGGTATCCACACTTCGCGCTCAGGGGAGTGCGTAATCGCACACGCGCCGGCGACGAAACGATGGCCCTGCAGGCCTGCAAGTCATGCACATCATCGCCCTCCAGGAGATGCGGATCATGTCAGGATGACCGAACGGAAAGTGCACAAGCAACTGGCTTGCAACAGCGTGCTGTTCAAACAACTGCTGGCTGTCGGCCTTTGCCGTCCTTGCGCTCTAAAGCACAGGTGCTTCACCTCACGAATGGTGCGGATCGGCGCAATGCAGTGTTCATGTCACGGCCTATGTCGTCCGAAAGAAGACTCGAATGACTGAAAACTTAAACGATCGCCAAAGAACGTCCTCATGCGCGGTCAATTGGGGGTCACCGGGCATCACCCGAGGCCTGGCTATCTGCATCTCGCACGATCGTTGACAGGCCTTAGGGATGCTGAAAACGTTGAAGTGGTATCTGTTCGTGTGAGTATTGCAGTGTGAGTATTGCAATGTATTGCAGCACTGCAGGATATTGCAGGTAGCAGCGTGCGGAACTACACTGCCATTCCGCGGCTTGGCACAGATGCAGATGATTGCAGAATCACGGACGTTTCCTGCTGCTTCGCTCCAGTTCTACGCCAATGCTCACGGCCGCCTTGTGCTTCTGCTTACAAAGCAGCAAAGCGCCACCAGCACGAGCGAAGAGAGCATCCGACGAGGCACCCCCTCAAACGGCCTCGAGGGCGCCTTCAGTTTCAGACAGTGGTCGTCCGTGGCGGCTGAGGCTGAGACCGGCTAAGATCGGCTTGAACTGAGCCCAGGTTTTCTGGGTTCTACATTCTACGCCAAATCAACCAGCTCTAATGGCCTACGCTGGCCCTCAGGTGCAGAGAGTGCCGAGTGCTCCAACCAGGGTCTGGCACCTGGCTCCGATACCGAGGCAGAGGCAATGAAGCTGCTTGTAGAGCTGCATGCTGTGATCCCTTCCGCGATCTCTCCCAACCTAACACGCCCAGGCGCTCCACATCACCTGGACAGCGGTCACCTGGTCCTTCCAAGGGACGCTACAGCCATTTTAAGCGCTATCATGATCTTCTGCGTGTGGTTCTAGGAAGCGGATTGCAGTTTTCGGTCCGACCCAGAATGTTGTGATAGGTTGGCGACCAACTCTGCCTGGCCATAACAGTCAATGAGGTTCATTGAAACATTACGAATCTAAGAAATGTGTCTTGGGATCTCTTGGCTTAGTCTATACAAACAGCCAAAGATAAAGTCATTTTCCGCATCCACTCGAGTCAAACACGGCGCCGGCGCTGCCTTTGGCAGACCTAATTTCCCCACAGATTTTTGTTGCACGAATCACTCATGTTCCAGGCTAAATGCTTCTGACCCTGCCGAAAGGATCAGAACGGCATAACTCTGGACTAAAATTTGGGCGTGGTCTTGGCATATCTTGGACTTCCGTCCCGCAAAGCTCTTCTCTGCCAGGAAGGAAGCATGTCTTCGTGCAATTCCTACGCCTCAACACATTGCATGAGCAGCTGGGGCCATAGTGGCCAGTGCCCATGTTTGACACTCTGTTTGACTGCCGTGACACGCGCAGGTCTCGCCAGCGGAAACCCCGCTTTACAAGCCTGCCGACAGTGTCAGTACAGAGGTGAGTCAACTTTGGGACTCTGGCTTTGCCTCTGTACTTGGCCGAGGTGAGACTGTTGGAGGGGCGTCAGTCTTTTGACCAGGTTTGCCCATCGTGGAAGTGGGCGGCGAGGTCAGCGGCAATGGTGGTACTGCTTTGCCAGTTGTTGGCGCAGGTTTGCTGGTAGAAGGGCTTGCAGGGACGGTTGGCGGTGAGGTCTTTGGGGGGAAGTCTGGCTTTTGCCCCGGCTGCGACGGCAAAGTCGTAGGTGGGGGGGGTGGCACTGTTTTGGCGCTTGTTGGCATGGCCGCCTTGCCAACACAACCGGCAGGGCTAGCAGGGACGGCTGGAGGTGACGTCTTTGGGGCTGGCGACGGAAAAGTCGCAGGTGGAGTGGGTGGTACTGGTTTTGCGCTTGTTGGCATGGCCGCTGCTGCCTTGCCAACGCACCCGGCAGGGCCAGCAGGGACGGCTGGAGGTGAGGTCTTGGGAGGTAAGTCTGGCTTTTGCCCCGGCTGCGGCGGCGAAGTCGTAGGTGGGGGGGGTGGCACTGTTTTGGCGCTTGTTGGCGTCGCCGTTGCCTTGCCAACACCAGCGGCAGGACTAGCAGGGACGGCTGGAGGTGACGTCTTCGGGGCGGAGTCTGGCTTTGTCTCCGGCTGCGACGGAAAAGTCGTAGGCG
Source organism: Symbiodinium natans (assembly GCA_905221605.1). Lineage (NCBI taxonomy): Eukaryota > Dinophyceae > Suessiales > Symbiodiniaceae > Symbiodinium > Symbiodinium natans. The sequence continues at coordinate 223,414 of CAJNDS010000089.1, read as the reverse complement.
GGGAGAGTGGCACTGTTTTTGCGCTTGTTGGCACGGCTGCCGCTGCATCGCCTACACAACCGGCAGCGCCAGCAGGGACGGCTGGAGGTGAGGTCTTTGGGGGTGAGTCTGGCTTTTGCTCCGGCTGCGACGGAAAATTGGGTGGTACTGGTTTGGCGCTTCCTGGCACGGCCGTCTCTGCCTTGCCAACGTAACCAGACATTGCGGAAGCAGGGCTGGCAGGGACAGCTGGAGGCGAGGAGCCTGATTTCTGCCCGTTTTGTGCAAACGAGACTTGTGCTGCAGGCGGTGATGCTTTGGTGGTCGGCGTGGCTGCTACTGCTGTGCTGGCTCCTTCGGCAGTAGGGCTTGCAGCACTGGCTGGAGTAGCCACTGCTGCGGAGGCCTTTTGAGGGACGTCTGACTGCTGCCCGAGCTGCATCACGGCTGTTGCAGCTGCTGACTGCTGCATCGGTGATGCTTTGGTGGCCGTTGGCGCATTCATCGCTACTGCTGCACCCACAGAGCTGAGGAGGCTCGAAGTGCCGGTCGCAGGCCTTGGCAAGACATGCGAGTACTGCGAGTACCTCCCTTCGGACTCGACATGACGAGCAACAAATCCCTCACTGACAGGCCAACGTGTCCCATCCGAGCGACGTCTGCCCCGCACTCGCCCCCGGGCCTGCACATGAATGTCAAGCGTTCTCATCCTCATCTACGCTCATCCACCACTCTACGACACAAGCACCCAAGTTTTTCAGCATCGTGGGAACAAAATGAGCTGATTGCTGTAAGGATTAACATGACTACGGTGCTCTACTAGTCAAGCCACCCGGAGGAAACACTTTTGGGTATGTGGCATGGCAGCATGAAATCTGTTTGCGCCTGCTGCCTTGGCACCTGGTCCGGTAGGGAGTTTCTCCACGCCTGCATGCCATAGGCGAGAGGGGCTGAGGTCCAGGGTAACTAGGTCAAAGCGTCACACGGCAATCGCATTGGTGCCAGAATGGACATGATACCCAAATCCAAAGCAATCAGCTTTGACTGACAAAAACCTGCCACAAGTGCACACGATCACCTGCATTTGCGTTTGCTTGCTTCTCGGTGTCCTGGAGGAAGGGCTTGCAACACAGCCATCAAAGCAGAGCAAGTCCATGCACCATCCGCATTTGTGCACTATATATGTTGCGCTCGTGAACGCGCTTGCACAGCCCACCGCTCCCGGCCTGTTCCAGACGCTCCCAAATCGCGCCATTTTTTGTTCTTAGAGCCTGACTCAAGAGGCGACAGCTTGAGAGCATGCTCTTGGCTGTAGCTGCTTTCTTCCTGTGCACAGTATTTATCTCCCCTGCAAGAACATCACCCAAGGCCAGGCTGAAATCCTTGGTGCCTTGTAAACTTCCTCGTTGTAAACTGCTCCCATCACCTGCACTTGGCTCAGGCAGTGGACTTGCATGAATGCCACCAGAAACTCTGGAATACGGCACTACGGTACACTACAATTCATGCTGGGAACTGTGGCTCTAACCACGGTCACCATGCAACAAGCTCTGCGTGAACTCTGGGGCTCAATCGCCTCCACTGTATCCGTAGAACTGACATGTTCGCAGCCGGACTGCTGCACCAACACATTATGCAGCTCAAATCTCAGGCGGCGCCTTCCTGCAGGGACCTCGGCAAGCGGTGCAATGCCAAACGCGAACGCCTTCGAATCCGTGAGCCCTGAGACTCTACCGAATGCCTGAATCCAAGTGACTCTCAATCAACTTGAACACAAGTTTTCGAAAACTCACACACACACACACTCACAAACCCGAATGTCGCCAGCGTGCTTCATGCTGGGGTGCAGGCAGTTCTTTCCACGCCGCACCCAGACGGGCAGGTAGTTCTCTACGCACTTGCACTCCTTGATGGGCTGCAAGCTGTAGGTTCCGGTGTCCTGGCGCGAGATCTCTGACGTGTCAGGATGCTAATGTGACTGGTGGGCGAGGCTGAGCTTCCCACCACGATGCAGTTGCATTTGGGCAGCTGCTTGGGTCGAAACAGCTTCGGATCGCAGATGCACACCTTGGGTCGACTTCAGCACACACAGGGGCTTCATGCATGTTGCCCCAAACCTCGACTAGGGTCCTGGTTTTCTTGAACTCAAGCTGGCAATGCCAAACGAAGGCAGACCGAGCCTTGAGTTGAGAAATCCTCAAACTGGCTGCCTCAACCGAGCACCCCCGCCCCACCCTATAAAGGTCTCCTACCTCTAAACGTCCCCTGGTCAGATGGCAGCCAAGGAGCACCTTCGCCTTGGACGCGCTCCCGCCTCCAGGGCGAGAGCGCTCTGATCCCACAAAATTACCGATTCCGGAATCTGGACATCTAGAGACTTCATGAGACTTCCGAGTACTTCTGAGCCTTTTAGTATGCCTTGCAAAGCGAGGGGCGAGGCTCAAGCTTGCAAGCCGCCTCGGTGCCAAGAATCCTCTCCTTGCGGCATCCTTCGCAGCAGCCAGAGCACCTGCAAACACTTCTGAAACCGGGACGTCCAGGAGCTAGCCAAACCAACCAAGTGGTCCAGCAATTGCACGAAGGAAGGTGATTCATTCGCATCATGAAGCCATTCAGAACTGTCACCGTGGAGATGCCCTTAAAACTGCGCAGCTGGGCCTGCTGGGTCAGACGCCACAGATGGGGCCTGGCATGTTGTGAGATGAGGGCTGCAGAGGCTGCTCATCAGAGTTTCAACTAGTCAGAGTATGTCAGAGTCCTTGCCCGGCCCGCCGTCCCCAGTCCTATAGTAGCTGCTTGGACCATGCAAAAAGCCCCCTCCAACCCCTGCAATTCGTTAAGAATCGTCAAGGCATCTTGAAAATTTTTGCGGAGCCGCCGATCCACGAGAAGCAGACCTCGGTCACTTGTTGACGGAAAGATGCGACAACAGCACGGCCGACTGCTCCGCCGACTTCCCACGACATAAATCCTATGCCACTCGTGCCGTGTTCGGAGATTTTGCTGGCATTGCCATCACTTGTTGGCGAAACTTCGGTGCACATTTCTTCTGCTCAATGTCAACATTCCATCACTCCCAAGCGTCTGCTCATGCATTAGCAGAGGTTAGCTCAAGTCGAGTCGAATTGGGCTGCAGACGTAGGGCAGCCAGCACAGAACAGCGGGGGGTGGCTAAGCAGCTGAAGGGTTATACTGACATTGCCAGACTTGCTCCCCCCATTCCGAAAGGAGCATTCGCTGAGAAGTCAGGGCAGGGCTGCAATGAATAAAAATACTCGTCACTCCGCGTCTCCATCAGCTGCCATGCTTTCGAGAAACCTGTGACAATAGTTGTACAATCCTGTAGACACGATTGCCGGAAGGCGTACAGCAGTTGAAAACACTATCAGCTGCTTTCCGGACCTGTCTCATGCTGGATGTCCGACCCTCATTAACATGTGTACCTCATGCTTGGGTATGGCCAGCTAGTGTAAAGGCGAGCCCTCCGACGTTCTTCTTTGCGATGACGTCTACCGAAACCGATGTTCAAGACAAAGCAGATCAAGCCTGGCTTGTCTGCTATGCAGTTATGCAGATTCTTCTTTCTGTGCAAGTACACGAAGTACACCATCACTTTGTGAATGGTAAGCTCAGGCCCAGTTGTTCCAGACTGTCTCAAGAGCACAGGTCAAAGGCCTGAAAGCGTTCTGCTAGCTTGCAATATTAAATCACAGGACTTGAGGCACCTTGCCTGTTTTCTTGAATTTCTCACTCTTTCAGATCATGCAAGCTGGGCTTGTGTCTCAATTTTTTGTTTTGGGGCGACTGGCTGTTGCCCAGCAGGGTTCTTGGCGACTGCTCACTCGTGCCACCTTCCAAGAAGTCAAGAGCGTGTCACAGTGACCAGGATCTAAGCAAGGTCTACGGAATGCCTTCTGAAAGAAGCGCGAGGCGCCTGACATTAGTCTCAGCGCTGCAAGCTCGCGCTTCATGAAGTTCAGCTCCGACTCCATGTACGTGTGAAATCGACCCTGGCTCTTAATGAGCCATGTCTGGTCCTGGCATGACACCGCTTGAGCTTGAGCGACGTTTCCGTCGCAACAGTCGCGTTCTAGTGCAGGCGAAGCACATGCATTATCTTGCCGATGTCCACTGCCCGCGCCTGCCAGGCATTAGTGCCTAGGGCGTAGCCTGGTCACCACGCAGCTGAGAAGCACAATCGCTCTCCCATTCCTGCCTGCCCCCGCAACCGAAGACACCCTTTAAAAAATTCCTCGATCTCGACAGCTCCACCTGACGACTGGCGGCGCTGAAGGAACTTGCGAAAGCAAGCAAGCACTTTACGGAGTGTTGATGAAATGCTGAAAAACTGCCTCCATCGAGATCCAGCAATTTGAAGAAGGACCAAGCATCCCAAACCTGAGCTTTCTTCTGACAATGATATTATAGAAGTGGCCGCCCTCGCCGTACACCGCTAGCTTGTTGTTGCGAAGCTACGTTTTGAGATTGAACTTGAGTTGGTCTTGTTGTTGCTGTTGTTGCTGTTGTTGATGATGCAGTTGCTGTTGCAGTCTCAGTTGCTGCTGTTGCTGTTGCTGTTGCTGTTGCTGTTGCTGCTGCTGCTGCGGCTGCGGCTGCGGCTGCTGCTGCTGCTGCTGCTGCTGCTGCTGCTGCTGCTGCTGCTGCTGCTGCTGCTGCTGCTGCTGCTGCTGCTGCTGTCGTTGTCGTTGTCGTTGTCGTGCGGTTGGTCTCTTGCTGCAGTCGTAGGTATGTTTCCGCTTCCTCTTGAAGATAAGATGGTATGCCCGTTCGCAGCCACTCCTTCTTGATAGTCTCTACGGACACGTTATATCTGTTGCGTGCTTGAAAGCACCGTGCGAACGAAGCCTAACACGTCACAGATAGACCCGACAAAGACAACCATAGGCAACCATCACCGGAAACGTATGCCAGTTGATCACTGGCAACATCCAGCCCAAGGGTTTCGAAGTACTCACGCACGGCGGGTGAGTCAATCTTCTCCTCAAACATTGCGTAAGTGATAACACCAGAGTCCGTCGCACCCAGCTTGCCTCAGTCCAACATTGATTTCCAAGAGGAAACGCAACATGGCCACGGTGTCAGTGCTACGAACCAACCATGCAGCACTGCATCGTTTTCTCACGAACGAACATCGCAAGTGCACATGCCAAGGTGCTGAACAAGGCTCTTATTTCGTGCAAGTGCGCTTCCTGCCAACATCGTCCGGGGGTAGGCTATTGAACTTGCACATGTCACGAGCGCAAACACAATCCAAGCCAGATGCTATTTGATGCCCTCAACCCGAACAGTCCTTGTTGGCCAGCATGGATTGCACGAGCGTGGCATGATCATTTTGGGCGCTGTCGATTGCCTATGCTTGCTCTTTGGTTCCCAAGCAACGCGTGCGCCGCAAACTAGTTGAACGCAGCTGCAGCGATTGGGCACCAATATGAAAGCACAAAAAACACTGTACCATTGCAGAACCAAGAATCTGACTGGCAGAACACCCCAGTTACGACCTCATTTGGCCACCAAAATTTTTATTACCAAAATTTGACGAAGACCACCGTCTCCACATACTAGGGGTCTGTCTCCAAAAACTGTAAAGAGGAGGTTCATCAAGAACCCAAGTGAGCGCAAGCAAATTGAACCGAAAGGGGAAAGCGGGCCTATGCGGGCCTAGAACCCTGGGGGAGGGGAGAGGGCAAGCAGTCAGTTGACCTCTTTTGTAGAACTTTGGCGTGCAAACATCCCCAAAGGGGCAAAGTAACCTGGCGGTGGTTTGAAACTCTCCCGTGCATGCGAGAGGAACATACCAAGTTTTAAGATTGCCCTATGCATTTTCAAGCCGCTGCTTCGCCACAAGTGTCGCATCGGGGCTCACCATGGTAGCTAAAGCGTTGGATTTCGTGAGAAAAGCGTTGCATTGCCCTTCGCCCTTCCAATGGCACCTGACAGCCTTCCACGCACACCTGTATCGAGCAACAACTTTCCCACCCGCTGTCTAGAAGTTGCTCCTTGATGGTTGAAGGGTTGAAGGCTGACAACCTGGCTTGCCTCCACAAAACGTAACCAACAGGGGTGCTAGCGACTTGTCACGGGATTCTGCAGAATTCTAGCGCAACATTCCCAGAAAGGACTTGCTCAGTGCTAGCCCTCCCTAACGTGATCTGTGCAGCTGAGTTGCATTTAGCACAGCGAAATACCTGGCTCTCAGCTTCACTGAGCACCATGAACTTCCGGCTCAGGACATGAGACCAAAAACATGTCTAGTGCCAACTCGTTGCGTAAACGCCACATAGAAGAGAAATAGAAAGACCCAAGCGCTTGAAATCGCCCGCAGGGGATTCAAGATCTCTTCCCAGCTAACTCCATTCGCAATGGCCATGAACAAACTCAGCATCGTTTCAGGAAGTGAGCCTTGGTGCAAGGGGAGAAGACTCTACACTGCGCCTGTGCTGGTGTTCTGATGCACACGGCTTTAGTCATGAACAGACAGTTTGCTTGCGCGCCAGGAAGGATGCGCATCACCAAGGTCAAGATCTTACTCTGCTTCTTTCTTAATGCATACCTGGCAGCCAAAATATTTCAAGGAGTTCTCCAAACTGCTTGTGGACAGCACGGTCACCTGCGCATCCAGGGATGCCGTTGACGATGAATGCTCACATCTGAGTGTCGTCAGTGCTTTCAAAACCAGCCTCCGGGTCGTAGATGTGAGCGTTCACAGCCTGTGTGAACAAGACCTGGCCGCAAAGCTGGATCAAACCAGGCCCACGACTTCCTTCAACTCCGGCCAAAGGTCCTAGGAAGTACGAAACTGGTGTGGTTGTGGACTTTTTGCAACCAAGGTACCGCAAATACGTACACGATCATCAGCAGCAAGATCAACGCCCAGAAGAGTGCCTGCATCCGAAGTTGGGGCGTATGAATCATATTGAATCACGAGGCTACACTCGAGATTCCTCACCGGAAGCAGGCAAGACCATGCATGGCCACGCAGTACGATGTGTTCTCCCCACAACCCGCTCTGCTCAGTCAATTGCGAAGCGAGCGGATGTGTTTTGTGGTTTGAACTCAACCAATCGTTTAGTGCCAGACAAATGGCCTTCAAGGTGTGGATGATGGACGAGATCAGCGTCCGAAAGGCCATGACGAATCGGAAGACGCGCATCAGCTGTATCTAGGTCATGCGATGTCCGGCAAAATGTTCTACAACGAGTAAGCAGCTCGATTCTGAAAGCTCCCAATATCCCAATATGCACTGATGAGCAATGCCAAGCTGCAGCTTGAAAGCACTAGACCTTCAAAACGAAATCCCCACTAAGCAAATGAAGCATTGTGATGCACAGTTTAAGGATTACCCGGATTGGGCGATACGCTTTGTGGGAGTGCAGGATTGATTCTCTAGGTAGGAGACCCAGACCAGGAGCCCCGGGCGAGTACAGCAAAGCTATAGCTTAGTGAAAGCCTAGCTCACCAAAGCCTGGCTTTGCAGTCCGAACTACCCTTAGTAAAGGCAGAAGCAGAAGCGCATCGAGGGTTTGGCACGGCGATACTGTTCGATAAAGCCGATAGAGTGCGCATGCACACGCACAAGCACGCACGCACAGGGCATGCGCAAGCACGCGGGCACACGGGCACACGTGCACACGGGCACACACGACACGCGCACACATGGACACGGGCACACGCGCGCACGCGCGCACGCGGACACGCGCACGCGCACGCGCACACCCACACCCACACCCACACCCACCCACACACACACACACACACACACGCGCACACGCCCACGCAAACACGCAAACAGGCAAACACGCAAACATTCTTGCTGCAGCAGTTCTTCTCAGTTTACCTTTCAGGACTTCATGTGCCACATGGTGCCACAAAAGAATCTCGGAGAGAGCTCGGAGATTGAGAGCTTGTTCAACGCAAGGCGCAATCATCACGAGCAGTGAGCGGTGGGGGCTGAACAGCAGGAGGTGCCCTAATTTCACTTCAAGGTCGAGGCTCTGTCTTCACGATGCGCGTGATGCGAATGATACGGAAGACTTTCAAGCTCGAAACGCCAGCGATCTTGTCGACGTTGGAATCCACGGCCTCGAGGGCAGTCACGACGTCAACTACGATCTCCCAAAGGGAAGTTGCCTGAGGCAACGTTCCACGTTTCAGGGCGTTTCAGAAGCCGGCTCCCCATCTTCAGAAATCAGGGAGCTGCCGGTACAGCACAGTGCTTGGACCACGCGGTTTTTACCTAGAAGCTAAATGAAGTTAGCAAAAGCTTGCGCCAACTCTAGAATCCATCTTCCGGCCAAGTTTCCACAATAAAGACATCAAGCAGGCTCCACATCCAGTCCTCTTGGCAGAAGAGGTGCACTCCATTCGCTATAAATCGCAGTATGAGCTCGACCGTGAAGAGTGTGGTAAAGCAGTACTGTAGCACCTGAATGAACACTGGCCGAACTTCCATACTTCCGATGCTCAGTTGCACGTCAACCCCAATGAAGATGGCGTTCAAAAGGACCACCATTGCAAAGAACCAGTCGAACAGAGGGTGGTTGACCAGGCTTTGCCAGCAGCTCTGCGGAAGACGCATGTGCCCCAGGCTGACTCCCTTGGCAGTTGAAAACTTTCTTCTGCAGTTGATCCCCTGCGCATTGTCGGCGCTTTCCCTCAGCTTCAAGTCTGCTTGCGAAAACCTCGGAGCAGCATGCAAATTCACGCAAGCACACAGACAAAAAGCTTCAGAGAAAGGCTTAAGGGTTAAGGCTAAGGTTCGGTTAAGGGTTCAGGTTTTAGGTTGTCGGGTGTTGAGGGAGGTTACATGAACATGTCGAGTTTGTTGACCCAAAAACTTTGCCTCAGGATGATTTGGGACTATTGAGGTCCTAAAAGCATTTGGGAGGGTTGGCTTACCCCGGGTCTAAGGTCAATGCGCCACTTCCTGCTAGTGCTGAACCAAGATACGTGCTGAACAGTTTGGGCGTGAAGGAACTTCGAGGGGTTGGGGAACGCCGCGAGCTGCGTTCCGAGAACTGCACGCTGGGGCGTTTGCGAAGAACCTGACGAACATCATGTTGCTTTGGCTGGGAGCTTGAATGGAGTTGGTCTATCATGAGTCAGAATGCTATCTTAATTTTGAATTTTGAGGCCGGCTACATACTCCGCTTCGCTCGCGGAATCTGGCAGCAAGTCGTCGCTCGTCGCTTTGGTTGGCATCGGCTTCATGGCCCCATCCTCCGAGCAGTTCGACATGGCCGAAATACCTGAGACTCTGCTGTCCAGGTCTACTGCATGGAGACCACAGTAGATGGTCTCCGTAAGAGATTGTAAGATACGGTCGAGCAACGGCGCGCGCACAAAAATCACAAAAAAAAAAACCTCGGCAGCTGTTCGCACAGATGTTGTTCCTAGACTCGGACAAAGTTGCCCTCCATATCCGTCGTCTGCGCAGACAATGCTCGGGAAGGACTCCTGCACTTCACACAGATTCAGCAGTAGCAGTCAGATTAAGAACTGTGGGGATCAAAATCCAAAACAAGGAAACGTGATGAAGCATGGAATCGCGCACTAAACATCAGTTGAGGGTCTGCGGGGCGGATTTGACCTCGTGCGAGCTGTCACGCACACACCTTGCGGGTGAACTCAAACACAAAGTCCCAGCTTCCCTGGACTCCCCGCACCTTGGGATCGGACATACAGGCCATCTCCCTATATACAAATATAAGGGCTGGGCGTGCGGTGTGAATCTCTTGTTTCTCTAGGCCGGATATGCTGTGTGGAGTTGCCATAGTTTTCCAAGACAAGGAGAACAAGCGTCACGACATGATCCAGACAATTCGTGGAAGAACAGGGCATGGCGCTTGATCAAGATCTGGCTCAGGATGTCATCCTGAACTTCGAGCTTTCGGATGAGCTCCTCCAGGGTAGGACAAAGATGGTGAAGGTCTGTCGCAACAGTCTGGGACAAGCTACCTGTCGCCCCTTGCACTTTATCACAGCGTGGACGGGGAAGCTCCCGATGATGTTGTGCCAAGACTGCCGATAGCTGGCCGTTGCTCAGACTGAGGCGGTCTCGTGGTTGGTCCTTGGGTCGGGAAACGTGTGCAATCTTGGAGGGGCGCACATGATGCCATGCGCAAGCCAGGGGAATAGAGTTCCAATAGCACATGTAAACTGCAAACATGAATGGAGCCGCCTCCTTCCCGAACTGGACTTGAATTGTGCTGCGTGGAGAAGAAACTGGTTCCTGTGCAGGCAGCGCTTGCTGTCAGACTTGATTTTTTGACTTTAAAGCTGCCTCGTCCTCTTGCGGGACGTGCACATCTGCATCTTCCATCGCCACGCAGGCCATGACGCAAGCACAAGCATTCAAAGCCCCTAATGTGCAAACAGGCAGAACGCGGCAGAAGTATGCAGAAGTCATATGACTACTCGTCGCTTCAGCTCTAGAGCTAAGAGTGTTCAGGAACTCGGAGGCTGTTTTCGGATGACCTGTGAATAACTCACCTGCCAACCACTCGCTCAATCTTGGGCAGAGCCTACACCCCTTGAGCCAATGGGCCATCGTGAAGGCCGGGGCTCGTTGCATCCCACTGCTACTTTGTACTTCTTCGAAGACCCGAGCAACACGCGTAACTCCGTAGCTCCTCCCTTGGCAGCCTTACTCCTGCTCACACAACAGCTGCTTCTTTGCTGGGTACAGCACGAACCGCGGCTGCCGGGCCGGAGCCTCTGATTGACTTTCTTCTCAAGTAGACTGCGACACGAAGCACAAAGCATGATATTGAGATTGCAGAAGAAGCACAAGACGCTGCGTGGACAGCTGGGATCCAGACGAAGCCGCCATGCTCCAGGACACACCGATTGTGAAATGACGAAGAGTTGAGCTTATGTCCATGGGATCTCATGGTACATGGTGTGTGGTTCAACCCTTGTCCATGTGCGTCATGTGCGTGAGCCGCAAGTAGACCCTGCTCTGGAAACTTACTTGGGACTCATGCATGCCCTGCAGCGGCGAAAGGCAACAAGAGAGCAAACAGCGGTTGATCTGCTCACGCTCGACACATCAGCACCTGCCCAGCACTCTGCCTTGAGCTGGGCATCTTGTTCCGCAAAGTCAGCAGCACGGAAGAGGGCCTTGACCTGACAATGACTCATCGGCCGTGCTTGACTCTTGCCTTTGGAGCTGCTAGCTGCTAGTGGCGATTGGGTCTACATAGGTTCCCATGCGTGCGGGATGCCAGAAACAAAGCCATGTGACAAAGTGACGACTCAGCAACCCTGCCACGGTCACATGTGTCAGACTGCCAAAGTTGGGCGAATGCGGCCCGCCTCCTCGGCATCTGAGATGCCTGCGAATGCAGCCAAACTTCCGCTATTCCTCTCCGAAAGTCGTTGTTGCCCCTCATGAAATGCCGGATCCCACGGCGGCCATATTTCAATTCCACGAAGGGAATTAATTGATGAAACGTCGTCCGAGTGTGGAAGGTAAAGCTTCAACATAGAATGTTCCCCCACAATGCTAAGCGAGAAGCCTTGCTTTCATCATTTAACAACAACTTCAGATGGCGATTTGCACCTGCAAGGCCGATTTGAAGAAGAAATCGAGGAATCGGTCACTCTAGGGATACTCTGAGAGACAGTGCGAGATGGTCTTGGGGTGGCCACCCCAGGCAGAGTCAGCGGGACTCTCTCACTCCAGGGGTACTCTGCGGGAATTCTGGGAGGCATTCTCTGGGAAAGTACAAAAGGCAAGGCATTGGAAATGCAAAAATGCTGTTACTTCTGCACGGTGTTGAAAAAACGGCGGATGCATTTCTTCATACTTCTGAGCGTCGTGATTAAGCCTTGTCTTCGTTTACAGGAACTTGGTAATACTCCAGCTATTGAACAAAGTAAAGTTGGGGCAAGACCCCAGATTCAACTTAACATGCTGTTCATTTCAGAAGCGAGATGAAACATTCTAATTTTCGAGGTCTGTAAACTCTCTTGCTCTCTGAACGCATGTTAAACGTTAACTTCGCTACCGGAAATATGCCGAACATCTGAGAAACCAAATTCAGCTTATGTTCATTCTGAATACAGCCTTCTTACAGCCCTAGTATCTTGTTAAACAGTCAAGCGTTCGGGCAAGACATCCGCCGCCGCTACATGTTTAGGTTTCCCCGCATCCATCACAAAGGTCCCAGCAGCTGTCCCTGTAGCGGTCCTTCGTTATATGGGGTTTAGGATTTAGGACTTAGGGTTTAGGGGTGCCTGCAACTGCCATTCGGCGCATCCGGCCTATCGCTCCTCTCATTTGCCCCAACAGTTGTCCTTAGCCATTGTCCCCGCCATCTGATAGTCAGCGTTGAATACAAATTGGAGTGGCAATCTTCCTGGTGAATCTTGCCTAGATTTGACATGATTTGACTTGACCCATGCAAATTGACGCGAGCCATGATTAACAGGATGCAAGGGAACAAAGAACCAAGATTCCCAAAACAGCCGCGAACTGTACTTCCCTGACCTGGGCCCGACCGAGACCATGCTGTAAACACCAGCCGGCTTTAATCAAAACCGCCTGCGGAACCAATTTGGAGGAGAATCTGTCGTGGTGGTTGGCGTGGTGTTGATTTGCTTTTGTTCCGACTGATGTTCATACATCTAGCAAACATACACAGAGGAACTGAAGATATTAAATTCAGTAAAGCACTCTGAAGCCAACCGAGAATACTGAATAATACCAAACGCATGAAACAATCCGAAGCATACAGACAAAGCTGACAACATTTGTCACCGAAAGGCACCAAAAAGGTAGATAGCAGAGGGTAGCATATGTACGCGTATATATATATATATATATCATATACATATATCATCTATATGTGTGGGGTTTGGTAGTAACAGAGATATGCAGAAACGAACTGAACCGAAACGATGCATAACAGAACTTAAGTAGGCGACGACGAAAGCAAGCAACAGTATTTTGCTGAGCGTGGAAACGAAGGACAGTGGGATGTGCAAGGTAGCGACCAGCAAAGTCTTACATGCGCCGCGCTTGTAGACAGGGCGCTCGCAAACAGAGCTGTTTCCTCCAATACATGATGCTTTCTTGCGTCAATCGGTCGTCTTCGTAGAAACACTTAGACTGCCCACGTCCAACGCCCCGTTGAAATCTTGAGATCTTTGGGTGGCTCGAATGTGCAAAAAAGAACTTGAAAGTAACTGATGATGAACTAGTCAATCTCGCCGCTCGCTGCGGAAACCGTAAAAAGCAGTGCAGATCCCAAACCCTGAGGGCCTCCCTCTGCCTGGCTCCGTGCTGCGCTGTGCAGGGCGGCCGCAGCCCCTCCACTGGCATGAGCTACCTGTAATGGCTCACTTTTTGATGCAGAGCTTGCAGGTCGTACTCGGAGGATGCCGGACTTGAAAGTTGAAGGGAGTTGATAAAAGGTTGGACTGTTCTCAAGGCCCGAATGAGCCCTCTACAGCCCTTGCAAGTCGTGCGGATCTCTGCATGGGCCTCATGCAGCAACTCCAGCACGGGTTCAATGTCCTAGGAGGACGAGTCCGTGCAGTCGGAGATGTGCCCGAAAATAGAAACAGTTGGCCAAGAGAGCTAATGTTCCAGCCTCGGCCGCTACACGGTGGCGGTTCATGTCGGAGAGGCCTGTGTTGTGTGTTGAGTCTCCAGGAGATGCTTGTTTGGACATGCCCAGACTCACGCAGCAAGGTGTGCTCTACCTTTACGGACGTGAGAGGCCTGGGGCGTCTCGTTTCGCCAAGGCCGCCAACAGCTCCTGCCAGATCAGTTCCTTCAGAATCCCAAGTCGTATTCGTCTTGACTCTGCAGATCGGGTGCGTAATTTGCTTGGGCGGCTTGGGTTTCCAATTGAGATTGAAAGCCTTGTGCCTACGCTGTGCCGGGATTTGCCCGACAGGCTGGAATCCCAGTGGGCTGGACTGTCCTTACACCTTACCAGGGTTGATAAACTTGCTATATATATATATATAAATGTATATATATGTATATATATATATATACATATATATATATATATTTATCTATCTTTTTGCATGGCAGTTGAAAGTTGCGCACGGAGCCTCCAACAAGGCCAACCCTCTCGAATCAGCGTGTTTTGCCTGGCTCACATCCACAAGGACTCATACAGTACCGCCTTGCTACCTGACAATCCAAGACATTGGGCCTTGGATCTAGCAAAGCCTCTTGCCCACAAAACTCTACACCAGATATGGGTACTTCCCAACTAAGGGTGCCCCCTGTATACCCCCAAAATACTCCAATCAGTACGAAGGGAGCCCCCGAAAAAAGGGTATTCGGGAAACCCTACATGAGCCCCAGGCTTGGCGCTAGGCCTCATCCAGCAATGCCGAGATCCCGCGTCGCCGGCTCTCATCGGCCATAGCATTTGGAAGGTGCAGGATCTTTCATAGGAGTTCGAGGTTAATGCAAAAGTTTCGGTTTGAGTAGTATTTAGGGCTCAGGAAGGTTTTGGGCTGTTGCTAAGGTAGGGTTTCTGTCTGGGGGTCCCATGTGCTACAAACAAAGGAAGAGGTTCTGTCGTGTGCTTGCTTTGCCTGTGGCTCAGAACAGAAGACTGCGGAAACCGCAAGGGGTTCTTGCATTCAACGTTGTATTCTGAGACTTGTCCTGAACCTGTAAGCCGCAACCTCATGCTTTCTGCATGTCGGCACGCGTACCGCCTTGTACTCTCGCTTTCTGAGGTGTAAAGACAACGCCACGCACGCCGGGCGCCGAGCCGCCTCTGCGGCCCTCGTAATCTCAAGTGGCGCAGGGCCTGACGTGGAACAAAGCGGGCTGAGTCCGGCTGAAGGCAAACGCATGCAACCGCCAGCTCGACAAAAGCTCACATCAGGCCCTCCTTGGTGGGACCGGCCCAAGCAGCGCTGTGCCGAAAGAAGCCAAAGCTGTGCCTGAGGAAGTCACAAAGAATTGCTCAAGTGTCAAAAGCAGGCTCAAAGGGGCCAACAGGGGTTCAATGCGCTATGCACGGGTGGCCTTGGTGAGGTTGGCTCCGGCCGTGGCGCCACTGGCCAGAAAAACAAAGCCTCGAGCTGCATGATCTGCATCATATGATTCCACTCTGAGTGCAGTGGTCGTGACACGTCAACTACGGAACTGTCCTGTAGCTCCTTTGCCGGACGGTGTAACATTCATGTCATGTCGTGCTGAGGAAGGGTAGAAAAATCTGGAGGCAAAAAAGGTTTGGCTCATGTCGGTCTTTCGCCTTTTTTGGGGCGCAAGCTGGAGTCGCGGCCACATGCTGCACAGGCGTCGCCAGGCTTGTATGTAAGATATTGCTAGCAGAGTTTTTTGCCAAATGGATCTTGGATTGGCTGCTTCTGCAGAACAAGATTGCAGATTTAACGAACAACTCGCAATTTACTATTGTACAGACTTTCACATTAAAGTATTTCTGACAAAGCCAGATAATTCGAACCGTTCATGATATTGACATTTAGAGCAATTAAAGAGGTTGATCTCAACAACATCTCAAATTGACTTCGGTTTCTGCTTGCTAGCGCTCGCTGAAGAACACGTGCGATTCCTCCAGAAAAAAACCTTGGGCGTCGCGTGCAAGAAAAAGTAGTCCATCATTTCTCGTTTTAGTTCTTGTGTTTCTTTCCGGACTTGGAAACAACTGGTTTTTCCACTTCCCTCTTGTTTCTTGTGTTTTAAAAGCCGAGTCATTACCTTAAATTCCATCACTCCCGTTTCTTGTTGCTTCTTGGTCCATTTTTCGATCATCGCAGCCGTAGAAGATTTCAAAGTTCCACCTTCCTCGTTTCTTGTTGTGTGTTTCATTTCACCCCTTCGTTTCCCTCCCGTCCAGGCGGCTCCTATTGACTAGATTTGACAACAGCCTCGCCCACAAGGTGGTCTGCAAGGTGACAAGATGTTGCAAGATGTTGCTTTAAGAGGTACAAAGCTGGGAAGGAAGGGTCCAGACCCACTGAGTTCGCATGACCGATCTTGGACTCCTGGGACCCCTTTCTGGGACCCGAGCAATGCCGACGATAAAGCAGCACATCGACGCGAAGAGAACCAGCGTCACAGCCTGAGCCATTCGGAGCACAACAGTCCTCTGAGTCCTCTGTGGAATCTCTGCAGAGACGCCCTACCGACCTACGAAATAAGAACTAGAAAAAACATCGGCCGCACGCCGAAGCTCCGCTCACACCCAAGCTCCACGCCTTCCCTCTCATTCTTGCTTGGGCGAAGTATGCGCTGAAGCCGAAGCCTGCACACTCCAGAAATACATCTTTGCCTGAAGCTATGGCCTGTGCTGCGTAGCTTACGAGAAGTGCGAGAGTTGAAAAAAAAGGCACTGGCTCGTTCTGCCCTCGAACCGTCAGCTCCTGCACAGGCCTTCGAAACTTCGAAGCGAGCTCTCTCCTTTTTTGGCCGCCCCCTAAAGCCGAGTCCAAAAGCCAGAGGGAATCGGTTGAAGGTGGCCGCGTGCCCCTGAATCTTAGATGCATCAGGTTGCAGCATTGCGGTATCCTGATAAACTTACTAAACTCCCGAAGCGCGCAGCCGTCTGGAGCTTCGTGGACCACACTCTAGGGCCCTAAGGCCCTCCCTCAACAGATCTAATTGGTCGTAACACATTAGAGGTACCCGTGCAGAACACTGTAGAACCACTCTTCTCAGAACTGTCAAGTTACTCGAAATCTTTGAGCAACGCTTAGGAGTTGCATGCTCAGGCTCAAAAGAGTCAATTTGGCGTCTGGGCCCGAACTGCCCCGAACTCCTGCTGTGTTTTGCCTCACGGCTGGCTGCAGCCACGAGGTGATCCTGGGTCCTGGGCTGAGCCTGCTAGCGGCTAGCTATGACTATAATGGCTTATGACTCTGAAGTGTGAACATGGAAAGAGCACGTATGCTGCTGATCGAGTTGTCGCAATCCTGCAAAACTTCCATTAAGAGGCTACTGACCCACAGGTCTTGCAACACACAGCAAAGCATTGCGTTGCTGAAGCAGCCTGCTGTCGTGCGTTACACACGCGGGCCACATAATGGTGAAAACTGTCGACTTCGGACACCGGCACCAAAGACAACCACAAGGAACCTCTTCACTAGACAGGCCTAGAGCCTAGCCTGCTTTGATTTGAAATGATTGCCATTGTCCGGCGGATCTACCGGTGAATCCGTCGCAGGTGATTGTGAAGGCCTCCCAAAGCACTCGCAGCTGCGACGCTGCATTAGGCTGTGCCTAACTACCAACTCCAGCATAACATCTGTGGAAGGCCATTGCTGTCATGCAGAAACGCGCCCCGACCGTCCCAAGCTTGGCGGCAATACGACTCTCTGCCTTAAAAGCCTGGAGGAGCATGGTCCTGCACCAGGGAAGCCACAACCCTCTCTCGCTGCCCGCTAGACTGCTTGCACTCGTATGCCACAGGCACCCCGTCACCCCAAAAATTGTTTGCAAGGGATCACTTGGGGTTGAAGATTGCAAAGGCCTCCGTGAAACGCTCAGTGGGTCTCCATGCCTCCAGGGCCTTATTGGTCAGTGCATGTCGTCTGAGACATGCTGAGATTCGAAAGGCGAACGCTTTCGACAAAGGGTTCAAGCTGAGTTCCACTCCGGGGGCGGCGGAGGAGGCGGTGGAACTTTAGAGACACCTGCACAATGGGAGCTTTGAGGCATCAGTTGCAACGACACAGCTTTGTTGGGGAGGTCTACGAATCAGGGATTGAAGGTCTTCAGTGCTGCATTGGAGGAGTGCAGCCGAATCTTCGAAGCTATCCTTGTGCCTGAGGTGGATTGATAGGTGAGACCTCACGCATTTTTTGCTTGCGTTCATTTTCCCCTTCAGAGTCAACTGGTGACAACTCTTTCTCTTGATGATCACCTTCTCTTGATTACAGCTTTGTAGCTTTGTGCTCAGCTTTGCTGAAGCTGCGTGTTTTGGAAGGCGCCCGTCATTCTGCAGGCTCCAACGTTATGCATGATTTTGCACGAACCATGACGTCGTCATTCATGACTGAACCTCTTCTGAACTGCAGTGCCACACGTCCTTGAACAGAGTCTGAGTGCATCCGCACTTGGCTGGCGTTGTCGGACAAAGCAGCTGCTTCGCTGGGTGCTGGCAGTGCTCGTACCGTCGAAGGCTCACGCCTCCCACCATTCGCTCGCGTAGTGTCCACCCTCTCTGCCAAGAGTCTTAGTCTTAGTCAGACCTGCAACTGCACCATGTGCTGCTGCTGGCACTTCACAAGCTTCAAGAGCCGATCCAAATGCATCCAACTACCAAATTCTGTGCGAACTTGGGATACAGCAGTGACTGTATCCGAACTTCTCGAAAAGGTATGGATCTGCTTCGCGCACGATTCTGATCATTGCAGGGTCACGGAAGTGCTCGGCACCTTACCAGATCCAAGCATAGACAAGCCGACTTGCAGGTTGCAAGGTGGGGGGGGGGGGGGGGGTGCGCATGTGCAGAATTTGCCTGGCTCTTCACCTGCACCTCTCTTCTAACTGTGATAGTAGCGAACCACATGCCAGGTCACATGGCTTGTGCCGTCTGATCTGAAGCGATGGTGCCGCCCAGCGCGCCACGCTCCAGGCACGCTCGAAGAAGAGCGCCTCAGGCAAACTCGGTTCATGTCCACAAAACAGAACATGGCTTCTATGGCTTCTGTGGCTTGGTAGATTGCCTTGTACATGAAGACTTTAATTAACTGGAATACAAAGCAAAAGGGAGCGGTTTGGGCCACCAAAGGGGCAGCAGTCACTGCCTCTTGAGTCGAGCCGCCTCCCCACTTTGATTGGCAGCGGCAGAGTTGAAGAGGTCCCAGTCGATCACCTCCCTGGAGAGAATTTCTTCCTGGGCTCAGGCTCCATGCCATCAAGGCAAGATAAGGCAAGCTTTTGAAAGAGGTCGTAGGGTTCTTGGGGTTGACTTTCTCCAAATTTCTGATTTCTGGCATCGGGTTCGCTCAGTTAGCTCGACTGGCATTTGGAAAATCGTTCTGCATGCTGGGCTTCGAAAGCCTGAAAGCATTGCCGCATGTCTTCCATCAGGGTCTCCTGAAAGATCCAGCAGTGCCTGAGCAGCAAATCACGATCACAAGCTGTCAGAAGAGGCTGCCCTGAACACTTGAAAGTTAAGGCTCATTTGCCGAGGCTCGCCAGTTGTCGTGGGTCAGCAGCGGCAAGGTCCTCGCGAATTCGAGCCTTGGGTGAGCACAAACCAGCACGATTGAATCCATATACCAACAGCCTTGTCCCTGCCTTTTCCATTCAAGAATCTCCAGCCAGGCCGAGCCACAGTGTCATTGCACCTCTGAGGCGTTGCGCCTTCAAATGGCTGCTTCCCCTGCGACAGCCTCTTGTGCCATAAGTGGCACTCTGGCGCGAATCTTAGTTCAAGCGCACGCTCGATATGACCAATCTCGTCTCCTTGCGATAGAACTTCACCAGTGCTTGACTGACTGGCAGCCCCTTGTTATAGATTTCGCATCATGTGGCCGTTGGTGGGCAAGCCTACCCGACCTACTGTCCGTTCTCCGTTCTATCCCGAAGCTGCAGACGCATGTGTCTCACGTGTCACTTGTCGCTTCTCCTTCTCTCAGTGTCTTGATACTATTGTCGGTGGTGCCTTTCCTACAAAACTACCACCAGTACGCCAGACATGGCTTTGGAAGCATCGTGCTGCGCTACAATAAACAGATTTCTACGTTTGCTCGGTCCATTTGCCCGAAAGTCACACACTTCCCGTCCACATATGAACGTGCTGAGCAACACTGACAGCCTTGCAGCCGAAGCAACATCGATTGCCACAGATAGTAGCTGAGCACCCCAATCCCATCTGGGGACCGTGAGTTCAATACCCAGTCTTTAAGCTCCTGCAATCGCTGATCATGCAAGCAGACTGTCAGCCAGAACAACAAGCAACTTCATACCGATTCCGTCCTGCTGCGTGGTGTGTCGTTCGAGATATCCTGAACACGAAATGTGCAGTCCATGAAAGTTCTCTTGTCTTTGCACACACACACACGGAAATTCTTTTGAGTGGAACGTCTAATGTCTTGAGGAGCAAAGGGAAGACATCGTGATGTGTGTGCCACATGGTACCCACCCTGTTACGGTTCAGACCAGCCCGTAGTTACGCGCCGTAGTTGTTGGTCTCCGAAGACTTGCGCTCTGACACACCCTCACTCTGCTGTAGCGAACTCAGACCACACCTTTCAAGCGCTGCAGGTGTAGACCCGAAAAGGCCCCGACTTTCAAAGAGATGCATAAGCAGGCCCATTCCACCTATTTCACCTATCCAGGTCTTTGTTGGCCGCAGCTCCGATGATGGGCTTAGCGCAGAATTAAAGGGCACGCAGCACGAGTATCCAAGAAGACCCAAACCTCTGGGAAGCCAAGGACATCAGAAGATGCTACCGTGCAGCTTGGCGACCCATGGGTTGAAACGGGTTCGGGCCAAAAGTTGGCCGGAGGAACTCGAAAGCCTGGCAGAAGGCTCCGAGCGAAGCCAGTCCCTGTGTTGAGATCGTCATATCAGTACTGTCCTTTCTGGCTGAAGCCCGGTTTCAGGTCAAGTGTCAGCAAACTGTGCGATCTCCATCAACATCAGAGAAAAACATAGATCGAATGCGATGATCAGATGTGTTTTTTTTCAGTTGTTGTTGTCGTGTTTCTTGGGGTAGATACCAGTACATGGTCATTCAGTATGGGCCCTTAAATGGGGACGCCTGAAACACCCCTTATACACCCTTTACATACGCTATACTATACAGCCCAAGAGCCCATACTTCAGAAGCTTTTGAAGGAGGTAAGGGATCATACTAAGAGGCCATGTAACTTCCCTTAGAGTGTTGCCAAACCCTATGGCTATGGATGCAGCGACCTGCACCCACACCAAGGAGCTCGCTTTGACGTCAGGCCTGGCTACACTTGGCTACTCCGTTGGCGACTCGTATGCTTGCTTCGAGCATACACCAAGGACATCTGCAGCCTTTCGGCATGGAAGAACCCTTCTTCTTCAACTGCACCCTTTGACTCGCAGGAAGCACCCCTCTCTCCCTCTCTCAGAGTTCCTGAGGCATTTGACTTTTGAGATGGCCTGGGAACACAGTGATCCAGGCATGTCCAGGGGCGGAGGCTGTTGAGTCGTGAGCGTTCAGGCCAGTTTCATCAGCTACCACTAGCTCCCAAAGTTGTTTTTCAGGCTTTTCAGGAAGCTCAGCCTTGGCCGGGCATTCATTGGCCCAAGCCACGTTCCAAGAACAGGGATTCCGCATCAAGACCTCAAGACAATTCAAGCGCTCTGGATGCTTTCTTGAATTGGAATTCTTGCAACTCATGTCCCCTGTTATAATTCCCTGACATTCCCGATCGCGGGAGGGCCCATATAGCTTCATGCGTTCGTCATCGCTTAGCCGAGGGACTGCCACAAAGTCCACCTTGCGGGTCTTCGGAAGCAAGGGGCTGTCATCGCCGATGATTAAGAACTCCTGTGCAGCGGCCATGGTCTTGAGCATCTCCCTTCGCACGTTCCCCTCCACCCGTACCAAACCCCTCCACCGCATGTTCTCCAACAAGTCTGAAAACCATGTGATGGTTGTTCAGTCTGCCTTCCTGCAGGGCCTATGTTCATCTTACTCGTGTCACGACGCTACGTACTCCAGGCTTTGTAATGCGTTGGGGTTGTGGGGTTCAAACACCATGCCCAACGGAGGTTTGACGCGGCGTGGCCGGACTTGGGCAAGGAACGCACAGCTTGAGCAGCACTGCCACAGCAGAAAGTCAGGAGCAGCCACAGAGAACCGTGTCAGAGCTCACGGGAAGAGTGTACAGTGGAAAGTCTTTCGTCTTTTGCCAGTCTTCCGCTGACGACAATATGCGACTTGACTTAGAAAAGGCAGAAGACCAGGAGCTTGTGAACGACCCCACCCCCTCAACTTTGTGCTGCAAGGCTGACATCACAAAGCGGTAGCAATCCGCGCTGCGCCCTTTGGCAATAGTTGGCAATGTCTGTTTGCGTTCCGTAGCAAGGCCGAGCAGCAGCTTGGTTCTTGAAGACTGCTTTGAGCAGCATGCGAGAGAAGGTCCCTCCGGCCTGATGGCGCTGCACTTAGCAACTTGATGCACTTGGTGCTTTTCACTACCACTGTACTATTGCGCCTCAGGCTTGCAGCCAGTGAGGTCTGGCTCAACAGAGCATGTGTAAACATGGGAAACAAGAACGAAGCCTAAAGGATGAACGTCACTGAACACTACGTAGATTCACTAGTAGATAGAATGGGGTTACATCAAGGGGGGAACGCCTTCCTGGAAACAAGCACCTTGCTGTTGTGCTTCAAGATGAAGACCGGAGGCTTGCCAGGTCTTGGTTGAAGTCCTGGATCTCCTTCTGAATGGCGGCTAGAAAACGCAGAAAAGAAGATGCACACGTAGTGTTTGGCAAAATGCACATCTCGAACATGTTGCGTCCTGGGAATACATTCGGTGGTCTGTGTACTTCGATCTCAGCCTTTGAGGGATCGAGGCGCAGTCGAAAGCCGGCCCTCTTGCAGGTAAGGGGTGTGCTCTGGGACCCATGCACCCCGAAATACCCCGAATCTGTAGCATCAATTAGCAAATGGAATCGGGATGACGCTCGCTGTCGCAGGCGAATGCCATTAGATCTTTTGGAGGACTGAAGGATGTAGTCTTGAATTTGTAGTGACGGATCATCCAGGATGGCTTTAAGACCTGCAGGAATAAGTGCCGAGTGGAATTATGCCATGTAGCTTGCGGAGTGGAAGCCTCCTCAGCGTCCCCTGGGCGCGGTCGCAGCCCCACGAGAATACCGACACAAAGTCCCAGAGCTACAGGCAGCCAGCGCGTGCGGCAGCGAGAGGCTGCCCACCATGAGGCCATGGAGTTGACCGCACGTTTGCGAGCCCTCTGGTGATGTTGAGACAGTAAAGTAGGTCAAGTCGATTCTGGGCCACTGCCCACTTCGGCTTTGTGCTTTGCGTACATGGCGGAGTGTATCTGAGGTTGAGAAACTTAAAATTTGCTTGACTCCGAGCTGGGGTGGTTAAGCGGTTGTCATCAGATGTCGTACATGGTCGCCCTCCTTCGACAGAGCCGAACAGAGCTACTGTATGGGTTCATGTCCCTGGTCCACCGGGCCAAAGCCTGATGCTTACATGGCATGAGCCGGTATTGCAAGGGTGACCGCAGGACGTCAGAAGCATCTTGTGCATCCTTGGAAACGCAGGCTGCACTTGCCCTGAACACCCGAGCCATCAGTCAACAAGCACCGGCCCATGCTTGCCCATGCTTGCACATGCTTGCCTGCTTTCGGCTTGAACCGATCTCTGCGACGGAAGGGCTCGGGATTGCGGACCTGAGGGGCGCTTTGTTGCGGTGTGCCTGTGTGCCCAGTGACCAGTCCCATTGACGCTGTGACACTCGCCTTTCGCGGACTGAGCGCCAGGCATCTGGACTGGGCTCGATACCCGTCTCGCCAAGGTCCTCCAAATTGAGTCTACCAGCGGCTACCAGTAGTTGCATGCTCTTTGTCCAAGCCTGCATCTGATGTTACGTGGCTTCGGCATCGGTGACATCGTTATCTGCCCCACCGATTGGTGCAACACTGATAATGAGCGAAAGTAGCCAGGGTCCTCCGACCACTTCAGCAATGTATCCGCAACCCCGAGCTCCTGAAACGCAGCTGGCTTACAAGCACGTGCTCACTCGATCTACCCGCTGCCGAGCAGTGGCCAGAATGCAGGCATCATTACGCAGCATTGAAAGTGGCAAACTACCTTACTCCGCAATCACATGAGACAGTACAGCACCCCGCATCATCTCACACGATGCCTGCAGGATGACAGGAGCTTCCCAAGACTTCTCGCCGGTGGACATATTCCAGAAGAAGGGCCTTTGTTTGCAAAGGAGGTGTGTCTCTCCATAGATCGATGTTTTTTTGTGGTGTATCTCCAGAGATCAATGTTTTTAATTGCCCAGAGCATTCAGCAGCTTCCTGCTGTGTGATACCACAAAGGCGAGCTGACCAAGCCTGGCTTTCGGCTTCTTCTCACGGAAGACAACCCACTCGCCCATCTCGGCGATGCACTGAAGCCTGTGGAGTTCCGAACCAAAAAAACAGCGTGTGATCTTCCATTGCCTTATGCGACCTTCATACACCTTCAAAGAGCTTCAGAGGCTATCCTAGGCATCACAATGCTTGTGGTCTGGGCACTGCGGCTTCGGGTTCAAGCAGGGTACTACATCTTTTCATGCTTTCGGATGCAGGCTTAGAAAACTGAGAAACGATGTATTTGTTTTGTTCTCATATGTTGGGACGTGCTCAGCACCCTCAGATCACGGAAAGCACGGTTCTCCAGGTTTGCACTCTACGTTTCCTGCATTTGTCTGGAGGGCAGATGCTCTGATGGGGCAAATTCTGAAGGGCGCTGCCATTCAAACTCATCGGGCTTTTTGGGGTCCACACCCAACGAACTCGCCCTCACGGGTGCCAGGAACAACCTGCGGCTAAAACAAAAAGCATGTGAGCTGGTGCAGGGGATGCCGCCCAATGCCGTGACGCTGGCGTGACACCAGAATGCAGCAAACACATGCAAGGCAACAACACCCCAAATCAGCGTGAAAGCCAAGAACCAAAAGCACCACAGGGAGCTGATGGAAGTATGGAACCTCGGGAAAGTCGGACTCGGCGCAGGGAGCCAGGCTGTCACCTCGTGTTGTTTCGAGTAGAATGAGAGGGCTGAGTGGAGATGTGTGGAATTGTGTGGATGCTGCATTGGCAATGACCTCAACACTCAACACGCTGAGAGAGTCGGCTGGGCCAAAAGACTGGATAGGACCATCCTGGCACAGCATTACATGACTTTACATGACTTTGCACTAGGTCACTTGATTGTACTGAGCCTTAGATGCATGCTGTGCCACACTGGTTGTGAAAGCCCGGACGCGTTCTGTTATAGTGTTCAACCAGGAACCCTTTACCGTACTGTCCACTGGCTGCAGCCCGCGCCTGGATCCTGAAAGTGGTCAGCATGGTCGATGTGCTCCGGATATCCGAAAACTGCCTCGGCCTGCTATACCGACACGAAAGCAACAGAGACAAGCCCTCTTCTGCTCCCAGCCTCCACATAGAAGCCTGGCACTTCCCCAGGATACTTTGAGACAAGCTGCGGCACCTGCTCGGCAACGATGGTCAACTCATCCCTTTCTGTGCTGAACTGTTTGAGTGCGAACTCACAAGGACACAAAGGAATCCACAGCTCCAGGGCACAAATGCCGGCGCTTCGGCATTGATGGCTGATCCTTGCCAAGCATTTTCCACTGCCAGAGATTTAATCTGGTGAGCTCGCCATGCAGTGCGCGTATGAACTCTTATCACAGAGCCGGACCGATTGGCTTCAGCTCCGCTGCGAACGGGGTGAACTCTTTGGCGTGAGCACTCAGGCCGGTCCTGTGCACAGTGCGGTCCTCATGGTCTTGTACACTCACCTTGACAGATATATGAGCACATGAAATAGAAATCCGTCTTCCCTTAAACCGCTCGCCGTGTGCAAACAAGCCAAGGGGACTACGGAAAATGACAGCAGAGTGCCGAGGTTGCACTTGCCACAAAGCTCAGACGCTTTCTGTGTGCCTCCCCTGGCTGCTCGCCTCCACCTCCACCTCCTGTACGAACAAAACATCACAACTCGCTGGCACGTTGCAGAGGCAAGTAGAAGTAAGCATGATGCATCTGGATTCGATCTGTCAGGTCTCTGCGCCTTTGCAATCTTGTTTTTCTTGATCCACATCTTGCCCTTGCCTGGCTCAGCACACTGCTTGTGCATGCTCTTCGTGCGCTGGCCACAGCGCAAGCAAATGTGCAAGTCGATCGTGTAGAGTCGGGTTAAGCCGCAGGGCACGCCATCGCTCTCAGACGGCTGCACGCCCTCTGGACCTTGATGTGCAACGGGCAGTGAAGGCTACAAGAGGGGTCTTCGGGCCAAGTGCCGAAAGGTGCCAAAGTGTCCCTACAAAGCTAGGAGTGGATCCCCAGAGCTCAGCTCGCGGCCTATTCTCTGCAAAACTGCATTGTTGCTACCTGGACTGTGGGCAGCTGTGCAGCCCCAACGGCATCAAAACATTGATTCTCCATTGTCCTGGACAAGGACATCCTCGCTCGCTCATCTTCTACGCAGCTAAGAGGCCCCTCAGATGGAGTGGCCCCGGCTGCGCTGGCTCTCTCTCTCCTCTCTTTCTTTCTGTCTTTTTTTCTTTCTGTCTTTCTGTCTTGCTTTATGTCTGTATTTCTTTCTTTCTTTCTTTCACGGGGCCTGAGGGACGAGCCGTTCCCAGTTTTGGTGGCGAGCGCTGGAACTTGGGCCACTGGCCCTCTCTTTCTTTGTTTCTTTGTTTCTTTCTTTCGTGGGGCAAGGGGCCAAAGCCGCGCCCCTGTTTTCTCGGCCTCTCTGTGCCACACTCTCTTCCTTTCTTCCTTTCTTCCTTCCTTCCTGCCTCCCTGCCTTCCTGCCTTCCTGCTTTCCTGCCTTCCTTCCTACCTTCCTACCTTCCTTCCTACCTTCCTTTCTGTGACCGCCCCCGGCGAGCGGCTTTCACCTCCTGTATGGGTGTCTGGGCACATTAGCCGAAGTTCCAGGTAAACAGCCGATTTTTCCCTAGGTAGCCATGATACTCAAGTACCGCACACTCTCTCTCCCTGTGTCCCCACAGCGTGGCATTAATTACGTGGGCACAGCGTGACTTGTCTTGGGAGCCATGTTGTCCTCATCTTCTTCCGCCCTCCGCCCAGCCCCCCCCCCCCTTCATCCCTTCAATGTGCGCGCCTTCGCCTTTCCCGGCGCCTTTCTCTATGCCCTTGGCCTTGGTCCGGCCTCAGGCAGGGCTGCACAGCGCCATGAGGCGCTCCACATGTCTTGCCTCCTACTTGTAGCTGCATGCTGCTAGCCATACCTCTTCATCAAGTTGCGGGTACCCAGTTGTTCCAGAGGGAACGATTCGGAAGTCATGGAGCAACGACGTCTGGGACGAGAATGCAGACACTGCTGAGAAAGGCAAGGTGCCATTTACCTTAGCTGCTTAGCTACACTATTATACATCAGCACCACGAACCCCATGCCGAGCCTTCTGTGGAAGGCATGCTCTCCTCTTTTCGAGATTTGCCTCACAAGCATTGCGCACAACGCTGGCGCGGCCGATCAGCATTCAGCAAAGCAGCTTCTAACCGAAACGGGACAGCACGTTTCCCGGATCTGAGTCGCTCTCCGTTTTGCTTGCTCTGTGCCTGACATACCACGCCGACAAGTGAAGTACAGCGGCTCCCGTGCAGTGTACAAAGAACATGCCCTTGATCCAGTGGCGGACTATGGCGGACTCTACACATCTCTGCACCGACGGCGGGACTTGACTTCCAACCAGCGGAGTCGTTCGTTCACACGGGAATGTTATCTTTGTAGTAGGTCTGCTTGTTCGGAGCTCATCAATGCGATGAACGTCACGAAGACGCACTGACCGCACAATTACAGTCACAGCGCCAGGACAGCGGCCTTCTTTCGCCCAGCCGATGTGGCTGGCTGCACCTGGCGGCCATGCCCCATTTCTGGGTGAGAACTTTGCTTCCGGTGGCTGTGTAGCGACTTGATTCGGGCAACTCAAAGACGCGACTTGTGGCGAGCTCTCACATGCACGTCACTTCCTATGTTTACACACTCAGCACATGGGTCGTCACCTTCGAGCTCCCCTTGACGATATCCAGGATGCGGCTGATCCGCTCATGCGCCTGCAAGAACTTTCGACAGAAACAGCTATGCAACGCCGTACTCTACCAATTCTACCAAGACTACGACATGAGCCCCTTATAGTCCATCATAGTCCCTGCATTTGATGGACCAAATGAGCCACACTGAACAGTCGACAACACGACAGCAACTCTGTGGCAGGCCTGTGGAGCATCGCCCACCACCTGCAAACGGTGGGATGAAGAGAAGAGGTGTACAATGGTGCTTTGGGCTCTACGTGTGCAGCAGCCATGGCGATGTCAGGGTGAAACTCTCAGAAAGCCTCGGCTTCAGCTTCTGATCTTCCGTTTGGAGGTGGCCTTGCAAACTCCACACTCTCCCAGACCCTCTGGGTTTGGTCTTGACAATGGAAGGTTGACTTGGGTAGAAACGACTTTTCGAGTCAGGACGAGAACCCGGGTCCACGTGGGCGATCTTGGGCACTGGCTCAGTTGACTTCATTGGAGTACTCGGCCTATCCACACGCCTGCCAGAGGGAGCTTCGGGAGTTTCAGGAACCAGCGCTGCAATGATGTGCAACGTACATCTTTGCACGTCCCATGACACAACCAGGCCTGGCCCCCCCAACCTGGCGAAACAGGCACAACATCCCACATCAAGACAATCATGCAGTGACCACTACACCCTGAAGCCATAGTGCAAGATTGACCGCCGCATGTGTCAAGTAAGCAGATTCTTTGCCTGACAGTTGAAGACAAGTGCTAAGATGTGTTCGGAGATCATGTGTAGGAACGCGACACCATACTTCGCTCGGGAAGAAAAGTGGCATAGCCACCCTTTGGTTTCACACAATACCTTCGTATTTTCATGCCGTCAACTTTCTTGAAACACCAATAATTCAAGAACCTCACCTCGATCTTATGTTGGTGCCAGCCAATCTAAGAATGACCTCACGCACACAGCTTCAAGCGAGTCGGCCGGGGCAGCCACGCATGTGCCACGATCAAGACCTTTGGCTCTGTTCGACTTGCTACTGCTGCTACTGATATTGCTGCTGCTCAGTTTGCTCATGTGACTTTTGCAGTTACATTTGCCGCTACGATCTCAGTGCGTTGCATCCCCAAAGCTTGGCACTTGCCGTAGCATCTATCAATCTCCACTTCATGGTTGCTGACTCTTTGGGCAGTCTGCAAACTTGTGGGCTCGGTGAAGCCATTCTGAGTGCCCCCACCGCGGCACCGGTGGCTTCGCAGGGCACAGGGTGCGTAGGCTCGAACCGAAAGGGATAGAGCGATTGACGGCGGTTAGTAACTGAGTCAAGACAACTCGGGCGGTCATCCTGGATGCATAGGTCGATCGTGGGGACGGTACGACAACGACACGAACTTGAACCAAGCGCAACCAAAACCCGCTGCCTTTCTTCTTCGGCTCGGGCGGTGGAACTTCCATGGGCACGGGGACAACAGCCTGCCAGAACACCAGCTATGTGGCGGCTTCTCTCAGGTGGCAGTCAGTGATTGATGATCTGCAAGAGCCCATATTCATCGAAACCGTGGGAACAATGTGCACGAACAAAAGCATGCAATGGGCCAAAGGGCGCCAGGAAAGTGCGCGCATGGGGTGTTATGTTGTGCCCACCTCAATGTCCCCATCCAAGGGCTTCTGTATTCAGGCTGTTGCGGGCTCGCACGTTCCATGTTCACAAGCATCTGCTAAGCGTCTGCGAAGCCGTCGAAGCAGACAAGACCTGACCTTCATTCCATACATGTTTCTTTGACTCGAAAATCATGAGCATAGAACACAAAAACGAGGCCGCATGAACTCCACAGCCAAAATTCACTTCTTAACTCATGCTGACTCGTTCTCTTCACTCCTTACATTGCACAAAGAAAAGGTCGTGCGACTGTCCGCTTTGTATCGAAAAGCGAGGTATTAAGAGTCTGCCCTCACGATTGTGGCCTTCTGAAGATTGAAGTTTGCTGTTGCTACAGCGTTTTGCTTTGCCTCATCTGCAGGTCCGAGTCATTGCGCTTTCCCCTAATTCTACTTTGAGCGGCAAAACATTCAGAATTGTCCAGGCTGTCTCGTGCCGCATTGCCTGAATAAGTCACAGGCGCGAACTTTGATTCTCAGGGATAAAGTGAGATTTAGGCTTCTGAGAGCCGATGGCAAAATGTGTCATGGGCTTTGACGCTTCAGCAGACCGCTCTTGGCCTGCTGGAGCTGTTGCACCAGCGTTGTCTCACGTCCACGGAGGCGTGCCACCTGCGCTGAATGGCTGGAAATATCTTAGTGGGGATGCTGGAACGTCAAAACTTGCATGCCGCTGCTGTTTGAACGACATCTCCTTCCATCGACGGTCTCCGATGCAGCTTTGCTGCATGGGTCAAGCACCTAATCCGCTAAGTTTCATCTTCAAGGCCTGAGCACAGCATTGAGGAATGCGCAGGGGTCTCAGCTCTGCTATGCTGTATGGTGGTGTTTAGAGTCCAAACGAGTTGGCAAGTCAAGCCCAGAGAAAAGCCAGCAGCGCGTGAGCCCGCTCAAGATCCTAAAGTTCTGAAGCCAAGCCAACGAGCGTGAGACAGCTTTCCAGGGATCTCCCGTCAATCTCACTGATGGAAAGAAACTCTCTTGCTTGGGCTTCAAGGATTATCCCAATGTTGCGAAAACATGTTCCCCCAGTCGCTCTGAGCTGACTTAGAACACTACACAGGCTCCGGTCCGTAATCCGGCATCTCAAGACTGCATTGCTTATAGCCATGCAACTCTGCCCAGGCAGGAGGCTGGCTGGCGGCATCGAGCACAGAGTCTCCATTACTCTTCAAACGATTTGGACTTGGACGGCTGGCCCATGTCTGTGGCGGTGTTGTTCTTTGCCGGGGACATCTCATAGCTCAATGTTGTGTTTAAAACGAGCTTCAGCAAAGAAGGTGGGATCAAGAAGTAGGCAGCACAGTGTTTGCAGCCACGGGATGTTTAAAAAAACCTGATGTAGCGCGAAGAGCGGGTGAAACTGCACACTCACCCGCCCCATTCTTAGAATGGAGCGGACAGGAATACTTGTTCAGACCCGCCGCATTCACCGGGCATTCAGGAGATCTACTTTAACTCGGGTACCTTGACATCCCTGTGTATAAATGGCAAAATCCAGCATGTTAAGGGAGACGGGGGTCATACTTCAGGATGAATGAATCTTTGTCCGATCGCAGACATCACGTATCCAGCTAAGGTTGAGTCCGCTGACTGGCGTCTACATGTCCGCAGCCGTGGACCTGTCGAGCTTGCCACTGAACTGAAGCACTAGGCATCACCGGGCTGCGGCGTTGATCGGCACAAACGGCGGGATCAGTTCAATCGGCGGTGGCTCGATGTACACCTTGGCAGAGAGCTGCCGCAGGTTGGAGATGGCTCACAACATTCACAGGTGTCCGGCTGCTGCCCTACTGTCCGAGTCGCCATACTCGAGCATGCCAAGCCATCTTTACACAAGGCTACAAGCCTATAAGCCTGCGCGTCCAGTTCCTCCCGTGACCTGGCGACTCGCACCACCCACTTTCATTCCCGTCTGCGCAACTCTGCTCCAGGATTTGTGCTTTGCCTCTTCAGTGGCTCCGCTCCTTTACGCAGCTTGGAACTGAAATCGCCGCGCAACAGCATTGATGGAGTCTTTGCGTGTGCATGTCTCAGGGCCGCTGGAGGAGTGCCGGCAGACTTCTGTGAAAAACCAACAATTGTCCGAATCGGCTGCACTTCAATTCTCTCAGCTTGGCCCAGCATCTGCTGCGAAATTGTGACAACAGCTGCAGCTCGGGGCGGGGCTCGTGAGTCCAAAGATCTTGGCACACCTCACAAGCCCGTCTACGCTACTGTATGGGAACACCTTGGAACTATTTAGACTCATTCATGTCATGTGTCATGACTGGACTTGTCAACAAGGCTGGTGATGCTTCCGGCTTGCTTGCAACAGATGTTATTGTGGTGAACTTGCAGCCCAGGAGATTCAGGGCACTTAACAGAAGCAGAAGCTGGGCTGAACGCCCTACAGTGGCCCAGGCCCTACAGGCCCTACAGCCAAGATCCCCAGCAGACAAAGCGAAAGCCCACGCCTGAGGATCCTCCGGACCTGGAGCTCTTCCGGCTTGAGGCCTCTCCACTTAGGCCAGGAATGAGGGCCCGTCAGTCATAGGCTCCCAGGGTCAGAGGGGATTCATTTTCGTCGTGAAGGGCAATAAGTTGGCAACAAGGTTCAAGGTGTCGAAGGTAGCACGTGAAGCCAAGAAGCTTTCAAAGCCCACCAGAGCCCGCAGAAACCCACCAGCGACAACCTAGCACCTAATGCATGAGCTGCAGAGCAAGCCCGTCTATTTTCGTGCACATATGATATTCTCCTGTGGTGTTCTAGCGTGTGCTCTGTCAAGGGGCTTGAGTCTGCGGTCGCACATCCAACCCCCTCGCAGCTTACTGGTTCACCTGCATTCTCCGGCAGCCGGGCCCTGTGTAACACTGCAGCTGCTCCCTCCCCTGTATTCTTATCTCATGGCAATCTTCAGCTGTTTCCCTTAAGTTTTCGAAGCAGCGCCCTTGCTCTGCCAAGTGCCTTGGCCGTCTGCGGTCTCAGCTGCGAAGACGAGTGAGACTGCAGTGAGTTGGACTTCTGGCCTCGGCACTCTTCACACATAGATGAAGCCCAACCATGCCAACAAATCATTCTTCTTGGAGCCCAGAGTGCAGTCAAGAACACCCCAGCCTTAATGTTCAACCCCGCTGCAGAGGCTCACTTGCATCCGCTCTGCCCGCATCTTCGATCTTAGGACCTTTTCTTCAAACAAGCTTCTGCATCCTCCAGCATGCCACCTCTCAGAGGTGAGGATGGCGAGTGACACCAGCAGCCATACCAGCGGCCGATGTAGACGTTTTGATGCAGCTCTTCAAACGCTGCTGCATCCTCGAACAATTTGAGAAAGCCCTCTCCTGGCTCTGCGGTCTTTTGAAGCTACTAAGTAGCTTCAAAAGACCGCAGAGCCAGGAGAGTGCTTTCTCAAATTGTTCAGCTACTACCACGAGGATTGTGTAAGGAGTTTGTCACAATTGGGAGTTTTGCCATGAGCCACGCGAGAGACACAAATGAAGTATTCTTGCTACGGGTAGGTGCCACGCCGGCCCAACGAACCGGTGATACTGAGTATTGTCTTAAAAACCGCTCTGCTCATCTGGACATTCCCGAGCGCAAAACAACTCAGAACGGTGGATGCCAGAAGGTGCTCCCCGTCACTCTGCAGATGCGGACTTGCCGGTGCCCTCATTTCTCGCCCGGGCTGCAATGATGCACTCTCCAGCCGGTGCAAGGCCTGCAACGCGGGCTGGAAGATTGAGGGTTTCCAAGAGACGAGGACATTGGGAAACCCCCTGCGAAGGGTCAGCGTTAGTCTTCGGGCAGCGCATTCGCAGGAGAAGGCTATACTGTATTACTATATAGAACACGGCCATTTATTACAAGTGCGCGCTTTGGTTTTTCGTCCACCGAATGTCACTATAGGCCCACGGGCCCACACAAACAAAACACTCCGGCCGTCACCAGAGTCACCGTGAACCCTCGATCAAAGACTGATTGCACAATGCAATTGTTTCTAAACAGACCCCAGGTCCAGCCTTCCAACACGCGCAGCTCTGCGGCTTTGCGCTGCCGATTCTCCTTGCGCTCCTTGGCATCCCCTGAGTTGGTCGTTTCCCGACGCCTGTCATATCTCGTCGCGATTAGTTGCTGGTCCGCTGTGTCGAGATCCTCCCAACACCGCACAGGCTGGAGGGGGGGAGGGTCCTGCAAGGTTGCCATGGCGTGTAGCGCGTGTACTAACTGGTACGAGTACATCCGCGCATGACTCGGTGTGCCTGTAGGTCATTTATTACGTCAAGGTACTTTGATGTCGAGGTTCACGAGCGCATGGCCAAAGGAAGCAAGACGGGACAAGACCGCTAGGAAACACCCACGCGCACAAAAAACACACACACACACACACACACACACACACACACACACACACACACACACACACACACACACACGCACGCACGCACAAACGCACACACACACACACACACATATCTAGAAAAAAACACACGCAGCATCACGTGCCCTTGCACGTGCACTCCTCAAACGGGCGGGTATAAGTTCCGCATGATTGGCCGGCCGGCAGCTTCGTCTCACCGTTGGTGATGGCATCACTCGGCAGCAGGTCGGTCTCCGCAATCAGTTCGAACTCTTCGTTGTTCGGGTCAAACTCTGCTTGCTGACAGGTTTGACCTGAGCCGGAGACGTCGCAATCATCGTCAAACACACGCACGCACGCGCGCACGCACGCACGCACGCACGCACGCGCACGCACGCACGCACGCACGCACGCACGCACACACACACACACACACACACACACACACATCCCCTTTGAGACAAGACTCAGCCGTCAGCTTAGAGTTCAGTCTGGTATTCTCAAGGAGTCTTAGTTCTGGAAGATCCGAAGAAAGCTGCGCAATACCCAGAGCTAGCTTTCGTTGGCCTCGGGTTCGGCAGCGTTTCGTAGTGTTTCGTTGCAACATCTCGCCGTGTTCCAGTGGCAAGTCATCTGACTGAAGTGGTCCGCAGTTGTGAATGAGCCGTCTGATTAGCTCGGCTCAAAGCTGCCCAAGAAGGCCGCAAACCACTGCAACCCGCTACGTTCCCACTGCAACCAACCATGGGACAAAACTGCTGCTGTGGCCGAGAGAAGCCTCAGCTTGAGCCAGTTTCGACACATGGTCAAAGTTCGCGGTGATGCCAACTGAAGGCGCATAGTCTGCAGAAGCAATGCGCTCACAAATTTTTAGTTGGTTTCAAGAGCTGGGCCTAAAAATGCCTGACAGACCTCACCGCCACACTCCCCAGCACACGGCCCCCACACGCCCCCAATCACCCCAGACCACACTCTGCACCTTCCGCTGAGGCGTTGGGCTCAAAATGGGCGTGGCACACTGAGCCTCCTCCAAGGCCCCTATCGCACTACTCTTTTACCATAATACAGCATCACCTCCAGCATCTCCTTCCTCTCAGCATCGCAACAAGACCAGCAACACTGATCCCCAACACGAGCACCACACCATCACCCCGCACACCCCAACGACACATCCAGCACACTGCCGCCACACCATCCTCATCAACATATCCACCGCCATCACGCCACCGCCGCCACCGCCGCCACCCCGCACCACCACCACCACCACCACCACCACCACCACCACCACCACCACCACCACCACCACCACCACCACCACACCATCTGCCGCCACCACCGGCCCCACTCCAACATGCCCCTGCCTCGCCAGTACCATCAGACTAAGATGGAGGTATGTAAAACAAGCAAATGATGCTCGTGATGATGATGATGATCATGATGATGATGATGATGATGATGATGATCATGATGATCATGATGATGGCGGCGACGGTGACGGTGACGGTGACTGTGACGGTGACGGTGGCGATGATGGTGATGCTGATGCTGTTAGTGACGGTCCTGGTGGTGATGGTGATGGTGATGGTGATGGTGATGATGATGATGATGATGATGATGATGCTGATGATGATGATGATGATGATGATGATGATGCTGCTGATGATGATGGCGGCACTGAAGATGTAGAAGATGATAAAAAAGAGATGATGTAGCAATGATGCTAATCAACAGAGGGCACAGAAACCATCACAGACGGATCCCCTGATGCACGCATGCTTGCTAAGGATCCAAATTGATACTGTCAATCTAGACCCCTCGCGCCCTCCCTCCCCAAAGGGAATCCTCTTGAATCTCGACCCCGTCCGCCCCCCCCCCCCGCCGGCCCCACTCCATCCTATGATACAAGAAATTGCTCTCAGCTTTCCGGACCTTATCCGGCCCTGCAGCCTGCTAAAGCTTCCTAAACGCAAGCCAAGGATGGCTAACTTTTGTGATTTGAGGCTACCCAGGCTCCGACACGACTCGGTGGGTTCGGCAGTGCGCGGCCTTGGCTGGTTCAGGAGTTGCCTGGTTCGTTCTCAACTTTTCTCAACGATGCAGGGGAGAGCTGCAGCGAATGATGTGTTGGTCATGGAAGACCTGGTAGAGGTTCTGAGCTCAAGGCCTCGAGCTGTCATAGTAGCTGCCACCCGTCCCCTGAGCAGCGCCACAGACAGTGCATTGCTGCATCTGCGCACACCGGATGCTCTACAAGCTCGCAATGCTCTACAATTACTACAATGCTCTACAATCCCTACCGACACTGCTACTACTTTGCTCTGCTACTTTTTGTGGGCGCTGCCCGCTGTTGTCGGACGATGGAGGCCCCGAAGCGAAGGGGCCTCAACGAAGAACACTCTCACACTCAGAAGAAAGCATGGTTCAAGATAGGTATGCAACGAATTGCGAGACTTCCCCTTTCAACCGAGTCCACTGCGCATAACGTGGGCTCGCAGAGTTGGCACGGGAGGCAATCGCTACCTCCAAGAGTGAGAAACATGCACGAAGTCTTTCGCAATTCGAGGCAACATGGCTGAAATTTCCGACAGGTCAGAGGGGCCTCGCGGGCCAATGGCTTCTCCCCGCCGACCTCGCTGACGCCAGGCCTCCCAGGGAGTGCCCGAAAGGACAAAGCTTTTGGCACTTCGTGGCAACCAGGGTACATCAGGGTACAGTACTTGACACGACAGGACCAATCAATACTCGCCACGAAGCCGCCGAAGCAAGAACGTGAACACGTCCTATCTGCTGATCTGTTTCAGAAGGCCACAAACACACCCAAACAGCGCAGTTTGGTCTACGATGCGCAGGACTCCCACGATCTCAACTTCTTTTCTTCCGCGCTCCCAAAAGCTCCCCCTCACCGCAGGGCTTTCCAGGGTCCGGCAATGGTGAGACCCGCACCACTCAGCACAAAGCTGAAGAGGGGGAGGGCTTTGGGGATGTTAAGCTGTTAAGGAGTCTTAGATAGTCTTATTTGTGCCATCGCTGACCTGAGGTCGGCTATCCATGCTGTCAGGTTTTGCCTTGCCTGCGTGGTGTTCGGCGCATGGAGCCAACTCTGGCTTGACAGAGGCAGGTGCTTTTTGCACGTGAGAAGCTTGAAGACCAAAAGGACAAAAAGCTGGTGTCTAAGAGGGTATAAACTTAGTATCAACCTCACCCACCTGCCAAGACTTGAGCTGTGAGCCGCCACAGGCAACTCAATGAAACCATGAAACTGACCGTCCTTCTCCCTGCATCGGCGCGTGGCTGAGCCTCCCTACCGTCTTGATGCTCAGGCTTCACTAGACTCTCAACGTCCGAGGGCGCTTGAGCGGCTTGGAGTTGTTTTTGGGATAGTAGGTACTTTATAGCTTAACATGGTTCTGACAGCTTTGTGCCACAGGGTCATAAAAATTACAGACCTCCAAGCTGCAACAGGGTCCGCAGCACCACGGCGACTACAGCACGAATGGGATGAAGAATACGAACCTTCAAATCAAATCTATGAGTAAGCGCAAGTGCGCGCTGCTGAGCTTGTTCAGCAACTTCGTCTTGATAAGTTGTGGGTTGCATTTTGCACTATGGCACGGGGGTTGCTCGGTGCCCAACGCAGGATGCAAGTCTGCCGGTGCCGGAGCAATCCTGATTCAGGATCTTCGAGGGTTCTCGAGGAATGAGTCCAAGCTCAAGGACAAGTATTCGCAGCCAGCACGCAGCCAACGTCCGCCCCGGGCGGGCCGGCGACGCTGTTCATGTAGAATAAATTGCCAGGCCTAAATGACAGGAACTGGCTTTACGCACGGGGAGAGAAGTAGCTGATCTAGATTTCACCTTCTGCAGAAGGGCCATGTGCTGGCTACCAAGCTGAGCGACGCCCAATCATCTGCCGCTTGACACTGGTTGTGCTGCGGCAGCGGAGATAACTCTCATGTTTCTCTCATGCTTTCGCAAAACCAGCACACCCGAAGAATTTGTACCGCGCTTTACTTCTGCTAGAGTTTCGTCATGGATGATCAGATGATGACAGTTGGCTCCTCACCGCCTGGAGAAGCATCTGTGAATGATATCTGAAAGCATCCGAATCTCCAAGCGGCCCACAAGCCCTTTCAGTGGTTTCCGGCGCCCCTGGCACTATCACACACTGGCTGGCACAAACGTACAGTGGTACATTCCTGGCACATGCAAGACGAAAAGGTTGGAGAGCTCTCTAAGCAAAGTCTGGTTCACTCGCTGTGCGGTCGCCTTCCCTTGCCCTTGCCACCCTTCTTGGCAATGACCTGCTCTCGGAACTCGTCAATGGACCTTGCAACAATAAGGGCTGAGACGGCGTGCTGACGTGCTTTGAGCAGATGCGCCCCTAGGCCCCATGCTACATTTCCGAGAGATAACATAACGCAACCAAGCCGAACAAATAACGATCGAGTTATTCACTTCGATCATCCATCCCCGCCACAAGGCGAACCAATATGGGAGACATTTTGCCTTTTTCGGACAGTTAAGGATACTTCGCAGCAAGATTCTGTCGCTTGGGGGTAGGCACTCACAGGATACTCGGCAAGGGTTACTCGGCAGGACTCTCTGCGGGATTTTCTGGAGGCCTGAAACTGGCCATGCAGGACCAGGCTGTGACGATCTCCGTGGATGCGGCTTGCCAAGGTTGTTTGATGTTCACAGTGCACAAAAAGTGATCTTGCTCCTACTGAGCAAGCTCAACTGATCTGATTCTCCTTCACATCTGCATGTTTGCCACGCAAAGGCTCTAAGACTCAGAACTCCAGCGCTCGGGTTCCAGCTCTCCTTCCCTTCTCTTCTTCATTGGAGGAGTCATGAAGTCAGGCCTGGTGGCTCAAGTCACGGGAAGTATCCAGCTGCATGGCTGCCATGGGACAGAGACTCGCAATTTTTGCTAGCAACACACGGCGTAGGTGAGCGCTAGCAGCATGTGCGACGCAGCATGTGCGACGCCAACCTCTTCGTGCCGAGCTCCTTCTCGCCATGCGCGTTGACGCAGTTGCCCAGGAACATGCAGCTTCCCGTCTGCCAGTTGCAATGAGCAATGGCATAGCGTGACTGATGATGAACAGGCTAGGCTCAGTAAACATGTAGGAAAGGAAGGCATCGACACTACTGGAAACCTGTCCTTGCCATGTTGCAGGCAGATCTTCCAGACTGCAAGCTAAGTGTCAGGCTGTCCAGAACTTGCAGATTCTTGTCTTCACACGCCCGCAAACCTGGGCTTGGTGATGCTTGGCTATGCATGTGCACCCCTCTGAGAACGTGAACCGCGAACGGCGCCATGAGCCCTGGACGACAAGCTCCACCGTTCCCAGCTCCTTCTCTCCATGAGCATAAGGACCTGGGCTACACGTAGGCCCTCTGCTTGGTAGTCATGCCAATGACCAAATGTAGGAATACGGGAAGGTTGAAGGAAGCAGCTAAAATCAGGCCACACAGGATATGCAAAAGAATAAATTGGCCGCCTCATGCCTCTTGAACACTAAGCCAAGAACAAGCTCTTCCGAGCACGCAATCCTGACCGTTCTTCCACTTGTTGCACAACTCCTGGGTCACAAAGGGCGTGGGACAGTCCGGAAAGCAGGCGAGGATTAGGAGTAGGTGCTCGAAGTCAGTGACTAGCTGCAGCAGAATTGCTACTTGGAGGCTCAGGGCAATTGCCATTCAAAATGATCACATACACCCACATGTGAGGAGATGCATTTCAGATGACTTTTGTTCACACAGTTTCTTGCTGCACGTCATGCCTCAGTTATTTGCGCATGCCTGCGGCAACATGCAACATGCAAGCTTGCTTCGAAAGAGGCAGGGCACTGCACCTTGACGCCGTAGCTTTGACCAAGAGAAAAAGGTTCCATCCGAATGTTGGTTCTGTCCTTTTTCTTCTTCAGGCGGACATCCGGCGCACTGTCTTCAACCTGGCTTACTCTGGAAATCTATGGAATACTGCATTCTGCATCATTCTTCAATTGCTGTGTCCTCTGGGGTGTGAAGGAGTGGGGGGGCGGGCACCTTCTGCTGCTCCGCCAGCGCATTTGTTTCTTTCACCTGCAGCCACATGCTACTGGAAGAGCGCCGAGGGAGAGGAGCTGCTACTTCACAGGATGTTGAAAACACCGGCGTGCCTCCACCCGTGGAAGGTCCGGTGAGGCCGGATGAAGTTCCTGTGAAGCTTGGTGTGGATGGCGCGTGGCTTCGATTCAAGGGCTGCAAGAAACTTCAATTCAAGGCCCTAAACCCGCGAAGCCCAAAACCCTAAACATCCTAAAACCTAAAGACACCTAAAGGCCTTATGAACTCTTATGTTGGTTGGAAAAAATGTTGCTGAGAAACATCAAACTGTGCGTTGGGCAGGCCTCCAGGCTGTGAGCGTAGGTGCACTCCTGCCCTCGCCAACACTGGTCGGTCTTGTAGTGCTTGCACATTCGCAGCCTGTCAGCAAATTCACACGACACATCATAAACTGTAACTATGAACCTAAAAGTTCTTGACGCTATAGATACTTGCAGCGTCTGCGAGTTCCCACTAGCGACCCTTGAAAGCTCGCGAAAATGGACCAGCCGGACTCTCAACACGTTAAGGCCATGCCAGCCCAAACAGCAAACCTGCCTAAGGCAAAACCCGTCTTAGTCTTTGCTCGAAGTGCTATGTTACTATGTGACTCTGGTGGCTGGGCTCCCAGACGGTCGGTAGCCATCCTTGAAGCGCTCAGGCTGGTTGCTCTGGTAGTAGCCGCTCTGAGAGCAAAGCGCAACATGTTTCTCCGGACAAACGAAACCTCAAACTCGGTTCCACAACGCGCCTTCTGCAGCTTCTCCATTTCGTGTGCTTTCATGGCCTACGGGTGCTGCAGTACGGCTGCTTCTCTCTGGATTTGCTCCAACCCATGAGAACGAAAACAAGCACAGCCCCCACCTCATAGAATTGGGACTGCTGCGCCTGCTGCGCCTGAACATGCCAATGCTCCGGGATGCTCGGGGATCGGCGACGTGAGGCTGGAGCGAAGACTAATTGCCAACAGCAACCAAACCCAGAATCCGCCATGGCATGCCGGCGCGCCCTACGGGCCCGAATCACTGAATGCCCCGTTTCAGAGCGTCCTCGCTGGCAGCGGACATAGCAGCCAACACCGCATCGCGTTGCTCCGGCGACATGGACTCGAGCGCCTTGGAAGAGAAGGCAGGCTTTAACTTCTATCAAGGGTGGGGTGTGTCAATTGAGGGAGGCGGAAAGGTTGGACCCAGATTGGACAATACAAGCTGAGACAAGGCCACAGGCACTGAGTCACTAAGTCGCTGAGTCCTCCACGGCCTGCTGAGCCGCTGCAGCTTCCTTCATTTCCGAAGTCACAGCGGATGGAAAGGTGGCTCGGGCGCAAGCTGCCAGTACAGGTAGAAACCAGCAGAGAACCAATCCCAAGCTAGTAAACCTTCAACAGTTTAAGTTCATTTCAATTCCTGAAGAAGCTTCCTAGATTGCAGCAGAAAACCACTGTCAGCCTTGCCGCTATTTCATGGACTTGCAAGTATTCAAAGACTCAAAGACCCCGAAGATTCGTGAGCTGGCCCGCCTGCGCCGCCTGCAACTCCCGTGCTGCATTCGCCAAGGCCTCCTGCTGAGCCTCCACCTCGGCAGAACGGAACATATGCCCATCGGCCCATCGGCAAGATCATGGACAAGGCATCGCTAAGCTCGCGACAGCCCCCTTTTGCGATGGGTCCACATACCCGCCTGGTCAGTCCCGCAATGCCCCGCGTAGATTTCGCAAGTGACGCAAGTGACATTCCCAAGGGGGCACAAAGCTGCAGCTCAAACCAGGTTACTTATAATACTATGGCACTATGGTGCCACAGTGACAATTTCGTCTTCACAACTTCAGTGATTCAATTGAAGGCGGAATCTGAGATTAGGCACCTGAGTTCATGCCCATCATCTGCTGCATCATCTGAAGCATCTCAGGGGTCGCTCCAGCCTAGAGCAGGGTCACATGCAGATTCTGGGAGATGCAGCGCCTCCCCAAACCTCACCCTCGGACAAAAGCCAAGCGAAGCTGGGGATACGGGCAGCCGCCATGGCCTGGGCGGCTGGCAGCCCCTCCGGTCAGGCAAACTGAGGCTCAAAGAGGCAAAGAGCTTGAGCTAGATGGAGCTAGGATTGTGCGGGAATGCGAGTGAGCATGTGCGGAGTGTGGCAGAGAAGGTCTCATTCTGCTGACAAGTACTTAGGGCCCCGGCCATGCTCGAAGGCATCATTGCCTCGCTTGGTGTTATTTACTCTCAGCTTCGCCTTCTGAGCAAGTGTACGGCGTGTACGGAGTCACAAAGAACCCCGAAGTGTCAAGCTTGTTCTTTGACTGCGCCAGGCTCAGGCATTCGCATTCGGTGACGAAGCTGATGCAGAAGATGCAACGCTCATCAGGTTGCTGGATGCATCCATCTTCTGCCTGAGACACGGCAAACAACCGACCCGCGCGACTCACCACAGACTCAGATCTGGTCCGATTTCTTCTCAGCCCATCGCTTGTTCGCCAAAGCAGCAGGCAACGAAGACTTTCCACCATCCTCGCAGCGGCCGACAGCACTGGCTGGGCTAGCATGTGCTTACAGTGGCAGGTGCGCATGCCATCCACCCCAGTTTGCCAGGCTCTGCAAGGCCCATCGCAGGCAAACTGCAAAGCCAGGTTCTGCACATGCTGCGCGCAGCTCTTCTTCCACAAACTAGCATTCTCAAGTGCATGCACTCAGTCCTGCCGAGGCTTGTCGCCTTGCAACCGCCGCACTTGCAAAGAAGCCGTGCGTGCTTCAGCTGCAGCTGCTCTAGATCATGATGTATGCCAAAGCAGTTCATTACCAGCATATTGTTTACAAGGGGATCCTACTGTTTGGGGGATCTATATTAGGGTCCCGTAACATCGTCAACCTCCATATTGACATCATTAGCAGGCAACTGGCGCATCGCATGCTGTTCTGGCTGCAGACTGTGCTGCCGAGGTTCCACAGCCGCCACAACCGCCGGGCGGCCCACATGGCCCACCGCAGCAGCCACCGGGCCCACAGGGCCCACCACAACCTCCACACCCGCCAGGTCCGCATGGCCCAGGTCCGCACGGCCCGCCGCAGCCACCGCAACCTCCACAGCCACCACAACCCCCATCCATTCCAGGCGGTGGAAACATGGGCATGTCCGAAGGCCTTGGATTCTTACATGGATGCAGGCTGTCTGGGCTAGCACTGGGAGAAGTACATCGATAAACATCTTCTGAATATGCATGGGATATAAAATTCGAATGCGGGTGCTGCATCTGCCACTGGGGCTGCCACGCAGATCCGCCAGCGGACCTCACAAAGATCTGCCGGGTGTCCCTTGCCGCTTCAGAAGACCAGCCGAGAGCCCAGCTCCATGCCCATCTTCGCCATGAGCGTCGACTGCACAGCAATATACAGCAATTTCAATGCACTCCAACGAAAGAACTCTGCTCGTCTCTCAGACTACACAAGCATAGAGCCCAAGCAATCTCCAAAGCAACCCAGAGTGAATCGGTCCAATACCAATTAAAATTAAATTCATACCAATTGAGTATGGGTGAAGTCGCATGTTGTACGAATCCATATCGTCGGCAGAGCGTGGGAATGCCTCAAACTGCTGTTGCATGTTGAGCAGCATCTTCTGCTGCTGCTGCATCTCTGGCGGCGCCTGGCTTGTCGGATGTGAGGCTTCGAATTCATGTAACTTATGATGACGGGACAACGGTGCTCGCAGAACTTAGGACGACATCATCAACAGCCACACTGAAAGACCTTAATGCAATGTCCACCCAGAATGTCCGCACTTGCCAGTCCTTGTCCATGTTCGACATCACGGCATTTTGCATCTGTTTCCTCATGTTCTCGTCACGTACACACTGCGGTGTCCGATAACCCGTCAGTTCATGTCTTGTCAGGAGTCAGCAATCGAATGGTGATGCGTGCAAGAGAGCATATCAATTATTACTCATTATGACAAAGTAGTCAGACAATCATGGAGTCATGACTAGCTGCAACCAAGGCTCAGCATCATTAGCATCATCATTGGATTCGGGCCGGCGCCGTCGTCGTCGCTGGAGTCATCATCCGAGTCGTCATCATCATCTTTGTTGTCCGGCTTCCTGAGGCTGTAAGATTTGGACAAGCACAAGCATCCAGGGAAGCCTATACACTCTGCAGACGATGGATCACAGCTTGAGGCTACTGCGGTGGCATACCCATCATAGGCCTTTGTGAAGACTTCTCCATCCGCTTCTGGGACAAACTTTCGGGTTCTTAACATGAGCATACTGGGTTCAAGGTGCAGTTAGCACAACAAGAAGTTGTTTGATCTGGCGCCTGGAACACTGCTGCAAGCCCCCACAAAGGCTGAAAACCCCAGCATAGCCCAGCTGCAGCACAGCCGTAGCAGTAGCAACTTCCTCAGAGACCGGCCCAGGCCCGCCGAAGCAGGGC
This sequence comes from Symbiodinium natans, assembly GCA_905221605.1. Lineage (NCBI taxonomy): Eukaryota > Dinophyceae > Suessiales > Symbiodiniaceae > Symbiodinium > Symbiodinium natans. Next base: position 179,169 of record CAJNDS010000089.1, on the reverse strand, counting down.
ATCGGGCCACCGCCCTGATACGAAGAGCTAAATCGAAACTGAAGCGCAAAAACTGAAAAACCTCATGAATATCTTGTTGGCCGTCTGTGCATTCCTACTGTCTGCTTACTGTTGCGAGACCAGCAGGCATGTCTTCACACGGCCAAAGGCCCATGCCAACCACGGCGTCGCTATCTGATCCAAAGTACTGGGACACTGGTCTGGGTGAAGAGCAGACTTCGCTGGAATCATCGCCATTGCACCAGGCTTGGGTGGAAACCTAAGACAGGCACTGACTTGCATGACCCATGTCCGCCACATCCTATGAGTGAGGGTGGAGAAGGTGAGGGCCTCGGCACCTCCTTTGACCTTACGGGACGCGGCATTTTGGGAATACTTGGAGGACCTCGGTAGGGTCCTTGAGTCGGTCCTTTTACAAAGGACAAACTGCCCATAGAGGCATCTGAGCCAAGTAGGACCACGTCATACCAAGTTCTGGATGAGGCTCGCCTAGCCCTGCTGCACAGGCCCCCACGGCTGGCCACCCGGAGGTGGTAGAGGCATGCCCTGTCGAAGCGCACCATGCTTCTTGTCAAGGCGCACCATCTTACAATCTTCAAGTTGCTCATCTAACGCTGCACAACTTTCATCCTCTCCACAAAACGTCGCCGGCAAGTACGTTGTCTGGACAGAGTACACTGAGAATCTTTGAGGGTAGCTGCTTTACGAGTTCCCTCATGACTGATCCCCTCTGCCCAACCCTTCCCGTGGCCCCGCACCGACTTCACTGGGATGGGCGGCGGCGCCGGTGCTCCGAACTTGGGCGGGATCCTCAGATCGGCGAGAAGTGGAACTGGGTGAGAGCAGGCCCCGCACTCTAGATCTTTCTTCGGCGCGCCCGGGCAGCTGATTCCCAACACAGCCTCCCGAGCTGAAGTGCTCAGTGTCAGCTGAGGCCAGGTCGTCTTTGGAGGACCCTGCAGGCAACATCCCTAACTGCACTCAAAAATGTAGGCGTACGGGCTGTTGCAGCTGCGCAGTCCTTACTTTCCGTGGGATGGCTCTGGCGAGGGAAAGAATTGCTCCTTTACCTTACACCTCCGAGAGAAAAAGGCCCATGATGGCCCATGCGATTTGGGGGGGTGCAGATGGACCCATTTTGGGGGGTTTTGGTTGGGTTTGGGAATTTTGGGGGAGCCCTTGGACCTCTGCGGATCTCCTGGGAGTATCTGGGAGTCGTTGGCCCACCACCATCTTCGGTTTCAAGTGCACTGGTGTCTAAACCATGACCACAGCTCAACAGACGAGCTGGTTGCAGCACCAAGGAAGAGGCAGTCGTAGGCGGCGTGAGTCAAGGTCACCCTTTGCGCCAGTTACTTCCCCTAGTGACCTCTGACCTCCCCGTCCTGACTTTGCTTTGTGTGGGTTGAGCTGTGGGGCTGCTTTGACTCCGCTTGCCATCGGAAAGCTTCAGGTGTAGGGGCGGGTGTCTTCCTTTTCCGATTCTTGTGGGCCGGAGGCCCTTGAGTCTGTTATGGTCCTGGCATCCCCACTCTAGAAGACTTCACGAGCCTCGTCTGGCTTTCTCAGGGCCATCATCGCTGCGGGGAGGCCAGCGGACTGCAGCAAAAGGTCGGGGGAGGAAAGGAAGGAAGACAAGAGACACCACTTTTTGGTGCTTGTGGCTTAGGTAGTTGATTTATGGAACTGAAGGGGCAATTTATAGAACTGAGGGGGAAGGGACTTCCGGGACTGCTTGTCTTCGCCAGGGGCCATGGATTTGAGAGGAGTGCTGTCTCGCATGTATGGAGGATATGAGCTGTGTCTGCAGATTGCACAACTACTTCCTTGATATCTTGCACTCCTTACGCCAGCAGAACTGTTGGAAACTGCTGTCCGACGCTCATGCCTTCGCAGCTCCTCCAATGCCCATACCTTGGCTGGTGCTGCCCAACGCTACTTGACTGGAGGCAACCATGGGTCCCTGCCACGAACATGGCTGCCGGTGAAGCAACATCAAATAGCATGCGTTGTTGCCTTGCTTACGGCTAGTGAACATCGGATGTCGGAGGCATCCAAGTTGTGCCGGGTGCCGAACCTCCGGGACCAGTTCCCGGCATCGCCATACCTTAGAACCGCTCTCGCATTACTCCATCTTGCAAGGGAGCACTTTGAGAGAATGCTCGAGCCCGGCTCTTCGCGCTTGGAGCCGGTGCCGAAACCGCATCAAAAATCAAAGCCCGACAGATCTAGAAATATTCCCTCTTCCTCATGATCACATCACTTGTATCACATGCGTGCGTGCATCGCCTATATGTGCGCTGACGCATGCTACAGTTACACTCACAGCTTGCTGGCAGGACTAGGCTCTGCCCAACAAGTAATTCCGATTGCATCGCTCTCTACACAGTCTTCACAGTTCGCATCACTGCACGTCACCCATCCTGGCATTCTGTGAAGCGAAGCACAGCTGCCTAAACTCCGTGCATCGCCAGTCTTTTCAGTCATCTCAAGAGCTTGATGCCTAGCGTGACGGGCGGTGATTGGCGATGAGCAGTTGAGCGAGGAATCCGACATCGCCGAGAGCATGAAGTCTCTTCAGTGCTCTGCACACCGCTCACTATACGAGTTGGGTAGGTGCCCTGCCCGGGCCCTTCGCTGGAGCACCCAGGCCCGGCATGCCACCTCAAGCGTCAGCAGAAAGAGCTACAGTGTTCAGCTACTCCCACAGCCTCTTGAGACAAAAAGCTCGAAGGCTTCTGAGGCCCTGGGCCCATGCTCTTGGGCTCCTCCGGAATGCCTGGAGCTCTGAAGAAATGCACCCTAAAGAATTTTAAAGGAAGGCCTTAATAGCACCGGGACTTCGACAACGTGGCTCGGCGAATCAAGTGAACTGGAGATGTGCGAAGGTCCGAAGATGTCCGAAGATCAGGTCACGGGAAATCAATGTGTGCAGTTCTTCGCATCTGAAGCTCACGTTTGTAGGGCGCATTGCCACTGAACTTAGCTTTCGACCAGAGAGCGGCGTGGGCTTCGACCTTCTTCGCTGTGAAAAGGCCAAGCCGACAACATCTGACAACCTATGCTACTATTCCCCTTGCCACATGTCATGAGTCATGAGATGGGGATCGGAGTACAATCACCTGTTTTCCCACTTTGCAAGAAGCCGAGATCTGGGCCCATCTTTCCCTGAAGCACGACAAAGTGTTGGAGTTACTGACGGGCACTGGGCTTGGTATTTCCGGGTCACAGATGGTCGCGTGCAATGCAGGCTTCGATGACAGCACGCTGGCATCGTGCAAAACGTTGACTAAGATTCACGTCTTCGATCTCCGAACCACGTGATTTCATGCAAAGGCCTTCTCTGGCTTCATCTTTCCTCAGGGCCAGACATCTAGAATACAACGTCAGCCGCAAGCTTCGGTGGAAATGGCAACAGCTGAACTTGACTGCGTCCACTTCTCGATCATCTTCTGGGCTCCAGGCTTTTCTCCATCCTTTGCTGCCTCCTTGTCCCTCAGCGTCGCAGCGCATGTCAGTACAATTTCACGGGGTGGAACAAGCTACACTCAAAATCTAAGTGCAAGTGCCAGCTCAGCTTGGCCCCAGGCTTATCCAAACCCAACAGCGCCGCCGCGGCGTTGTTGAAAAAGGAGGAAGGAATGTGCCTTGGCAGACTCTTGTTCTAGCCGGTGCAGTCTGCTGCTTTTGCAACCTACGATTGCGGCCCCGATCCACGGCCACAATGGCAGTGAAACTGCATTCCGATTCAGAAAAGGTTTGATGAAAGAATCGGCGTTTGGTACCGTCAAGACATCCTGTGCTGTTTTCGGAAACGCCAGGCCCCGGCGAGGTCGCGGCGAGGTACTCAGCCTAAGCAGTTTCTACAGCATCTTTCCACATGCACAGAAGTCACAGAAGGCCGTGCAAGAACATCGCAAATGGCAAGCACTTCTTTTTTCTTCAGACGATGCCGGACAGCTGCAGCACAAACCAGCGTGAGCAACCCTGGCAAAGTCATGGCGCCCTGCAGGGAGTTGTCGGGCCGAAGGTGCAGGCATGCATAGTGGCGTAGTGTAGCAGAAATGCGTAGCATGTCGCACCGAACCGCTCCATGCCAGGGACGTTAAAGTCTTGAGTCTCTCGCTCTCGCTGACGGCTTGACGCTCCAGTTCTCATCCGTTTTCCACCCGTTATCCATGCCTGGCCCGGCCACTGGTCGTAGACGAAGCCCAGGACCTTGGTGCCATTGGTGATGTGTCTTGTTGCGCAAATTTCCCCGGCCCCTCTGATTTTGCTGATCGAGTCTTCATGTTTTCATCTGCATCCTTCCTGCGTCCTTGCGTACACTGCACTGAAAATGTTCTCCTCAGACCCAGCTGAGACCGCAACAGGCGGGGCCAGGAAGAACACCAAATCCCCTGCTTGCCGGCCCAGCGAAAGGGCAGAGCCCACTTTCTCCTGGCATGGAGAGGCACTATCATACACCACAACACCTGCCAACAATGTACAAAAACATGCTAAAAGGCAACTGAGCTCTTGCAACACCACCAGCACAACATATCACACGTGTGTGTAAGCCTCTGTTTCTAAGAGTTAGTACCAAGATCGTAGACTCGCTTGGCTTTCCAGCAGGGGGGCCAGGAGGACCGGAGGAGGGCCCTGGCCAACGCTGCAGTTTCACTTGTACTTAATGAACTGTGATCTGCTTAGGGCGTTGTGCACCGCACTTGGTTGTAATATGCTCTACGTCGCACTCATGTCAGGGAGGTCCGAAAAAGAAGATGGACCAACCGACTTGTGAGCAAGACTTGTCTCCGCTGCTGGTTGCAGCGGCAAGCAGCGTGTTTGTGCAACAAACAGCGCATGTAATGTAGAAATTTCTGAGGATAATGTTTTGTGTCCAGGGACACCCAGAAGTGAGCAGTGAAGTATTGGCACGATTCAGAAACGGATTTCGGAACATGGTCAACCAGTCCGCGGGCACTGTTTCTTTTGTGGACAATATCTAAAGTGCAACATGTAGATTGTACCATCAGCGGCTTTCCTTACACAGGCAGCCCTTCTTGCATCCCCGGGGCGCCGGCTAGGACTAATTCAGCCCAACAACGGCCGGGATATGTCCTGCAGCTCCGCCCCGACCACCAAGTAGAGCACATTTCAATAAGGAGCAACCGGAACTTTATTGACATTGTGCTGGAGGCCTGCGTCACAGGTGGAAAACAGGAAAATTCACCTTACAAGATTTCACAGAAACTTCGCCACGTTCTTCACCACATGTCGTCGCCGTGAAAACTTCACCGCAAGCTTCGCCACAAGCTTCGCCAACAAACTACGCCCCAAACTTCGCCCCAAGTTTGGCCGCGAACTTCGCCGCAGAACTTCGCCCAAGGAGCTCATCAATGCGCTATCCCCTACAAAGTTTCCGATGCGTTGGAGAAATCAGTGCAGCACGTACTTGCTGAAATTTTCAATACTTACAATCCCTCGAAGGGTTATCTCTAGCAACTCCAATTCACCATGGAGACCGCTGCTCACAAATCCAACACTCAAACTGCAGATTACAATGTTTTCAACCAAAGCTTCTCACCAACTTCATTCTGCAAGGATTGGAGTAGACGTTGGCTGCGGCGGCGGCGCTAGTGTGCAATCGTATTTCTCGGTGGAAACGTGAGGAAGTTGCCGAAGATTCCATTACACCGAACTCAGAAGATACGAAATGCCTCAAGCTGTGCCGTGCTGTGCCTTTGGAGCGACATCGGCAGCATAGGCGCTCAGCACGGGCCCCTCAGCGTGAAGGGACGAAATTGAAGGGGAAACTCCAATTCGGACAGACATCCCTCAGTGTACTCAGTGGGGGCCGCTCTGAGGCATCTCTGAGGCCTCCAAATTACGGGGCGCTCACAACAAAGCATCGGTGCTGTGGTACTACAGCTGCAGTGTGTCAAGTGCTTTACTCTTGACCTACAGTTCCGTATGATCTCTGACAAGCAACGAGCACTGATTCGCCCACGGACCACAGAAGGTTGGAGAGCACGAAAAGCTCCCACCTCTTGTGAGGAGCGATTCAGGACGCTGGGTTTCAAGTTGCAGCTGCGCAGCCGGTCATGCGACATGTGCTGCGGTCAACTTTGATACACATGTTACATCATGTGATGTACGTTTGGAAGCTGATGTCATACTGCAGAGGACGGCAGCCGAATGTTTGCCAAGTGAGAGCAATTGAAAAACCCAAGCGCCGAAGGTGCCCAGAGCCCGAGGTGTTTTGGTGGTTTTCACAGCAGGCCATCGACCCAAAGCCCGAAATTCAAAACACGTCGAAACATGAAGCGGCTCGATGTCTCATTCAAGGGGTGGGAAGAAAGCAGATTAGGACATCGAGGACACCCTTGAATACCGAAGATGCATGAAGGTGCTGGAGTAGAGTTGTATGGGTCTGCGTAGCTGACGGCGTAGCTGGACTGAGCAAGAAGTCAAGAAGAAAATACGTCCCAGTCGAAGGCGTCAGATGTGATGTTGCAGCAGGTTCACCAAAAACATCTTGTACCCCAGCCCCCTAGGCGGCAAAGGAGCTGCTGGCTGAAGGCCACCCCGAAGCATCCGGCTGCGCAAACGGCCAGCGACGGTGCTAGGAGGGGCGCACGGCCCCATCCTGGCTGCTCAGAGATCTCTGAGGGAGTCATATGGGCAGCTCTGCAGTCAAGGCACGATCCGACAGGGCACCAGCGAAGGGAGCCAGAACAACACCGGTTGCAGATCCTGACAGTCTACCGGGCGAAACATGGCGCAAGCTTAGGGCTTACTAGTAAGTGGAATAAGCCTTGGTTGCTCTTTAACCCCCCAATAAAAGTTTAACTCTTGGCTCCCTTAATATGAGATTAGAGGAACCCTAAACTTGTAAAGTGCTAAAGTTGTAGTAAAGTCCCACCTAGAAACCTTCAGACTATTGTTCTGAGCGCATGTCTGTTTAGCAGGCCAATAGTATGGGTGCCCCAAGTATGGCGATGTTCCCCCGTGGAGACAAATCTGCTTTTGATTGCTTTTGGATATGTGGACACCATTCCTGACCGTTGTGCGCCACGCCAAGTCATCTACAAGTCGCACCCTGGAACCCTTGATGGCCTGGCGACCAATGCAACTACGAATTGAAGGGGTGGTGTCAGGAGCGAAACATCGGAAAATGATCACATCTCCTACCCCAAACATACAGTAGTGCCCCATAAGCAGTGCTGCCCATGGCACGCTTGCCATGAACTGTGAATGTCGAACTGGCGTAACTTCTTTCGAAGCTTGAATGAGTACAGAAAACAGAACAGTAGGGCAGTCCTATAGAGAAAAGGCCGCCGATCTCAGCAGCCTGAGTGGTGAAGATCAGTGAAGTCCCAGCATAGTCTTTGCACTGGAAGAACGACGACAGAGCCCGTCAGATCCTCTGGGCCTGAGCCCCAAGCTGTTGTGCCAAAGGTGTGGAAGGCTTGGAGCGGCATCACCGTCACCTGGGCTCTGAGCCAATGCAAGAATGCAAGCAGCGTGTACGACGTGTGCCAAGCATGCCAGCACATGTAGGCTGAAGGATGGTCAGAGACGTCCAGCGAAAGCACTGCAAGCATCGAGGCAAGTCCTGCTACGCTAGACTCTGGAGTGCAGCTCCAGGCACAAGGGCTGCATAGTTCAACGAAAGCGCGAGATTGCAAGCAAAGACCGCCTGGATGCTCAGGTCGGAAACATCTTTGTGGCACTGCGGGTGTCAGACAGTCACCTATGGCAAGCTGTGGGACAGGCTCCTGCTGCCGCGGATCCTGCAATAGGTGCCGCCAGTCCCGTGCAGCGTCTCGCAGCAGGATCCCAAGGCGAATCTCTGCACCCGCACCCGATGTCTGCCGTGGCTCCTGCCAGATTTTAGGGTATGGTTTTTAGGGGCATCCCTCATGAACGCCTCGCAGACCCGTCCGGCAACGTGGCATAAGCAGCACCGCAGACAGTGATCAGCCCCGCAACGAGCGTGTAGGCGATGGGGGCGCCATAGCACTGGGTCAACACCCCACCTGGGGCACCAAAAAAGCATCATGAGCAGCTGAGCGCAATTCTTGTGCTCAGCTCCGCTCTAGCTCTGCTCTAGCTCTGCTCTAGCTCTGCTCCAGCTCTGCTCTAGCTCTGCCCAGCTCTACCAATTGGATCCCAGTGGCCGATCACCGGGCCCACCACGTAGGCCGCGGCGATGAGCCCGCTTTGGGCCCCGACGATGGTGCCGCGGAAAGGCTTCAAGTGCGGCTTCTCTGTCATGTCGGCCTCAGCAGCATGGCCTGATCACCGATCGCCTCTGGGCTTAAAACTGTACTGATGCGCCAAGGATCGATGTAAGCCGCAGAACCCGCAGCTGCGAGGGCGCCCCCAGAACCGCCCAGAAAGCGCAAAGGTAGCATTGTGCCTGCGAGACCGTATCAGTATCACGAATGATTGCCCTGAGGAGTATCTTGGAATCATGCTTTTCCGCAGTAACATGACCAAGAGCTCATTCAATATGAAGTGTATTCGGCCAGCCCAAGCACAAACTTTGCCTATGGGTCGCAGTGCAATCATTCCACGCTGGTCCAAGGAATCGCTGGCATCCATGGAAGGGGTGGAATGAGAACACGCCATGCTACACTGCAAACACGTACGCATCTAGTGCAACATCCGAAGCGCAAGGCAGTGTAACTTGAAATAGTCAAATTAGCGCTTCTTGGCCTATCGAAGTTCCCAGAGCAGTGCCCAGGCCTTAAAGCGCGGCAAGCGCATCTACGCAGACCAATTGAAACGAAGACATGAAACTTGCAGAGTGCTTCACAGTATGCTTCACAGTATGCTTCACAGTATGCTTCACATCAGTTCAAACCCCTCACTCCAAGATGCCGACAGCCCAGCGCCGCGATAAGCTCTCCGGCAACCATGGCCCGGACCCTTCCCACACCTCAGCTCACTTGGGAGCTTTATTCATGCGGGCAGCATGTTGGGAGCAAGCAGGAAACTATGCATAATGAACTACGGGCATTCTGAAATATCTTGAACCTGTTTCGGCCCATAAGCTGAGGGCCCGGGCGGTCCACTATGACGCCGGCAGGCAGGTTGACCAGCACCCGTGCCAGGCCTGGGAGGTCGTTCTTAGGGGCCTAGATGCATCAGCTTCGAAGGGTTTAGGGATAATAGGAATAATAATACTAAACAAGAAGAAGAAGAAGAATAGTAATAATAGATGTTGTAGCTTACAGGGTTTGATCTGTCAGCCTGGCACTCCCAGCAGCAGGCCCACACCCAGGGCTCCAAATCCAAGCTCCTGTTCACAGAAAAACATGCAATAACCAGTATTCATCACATTGAGCTTCGAGCTCCATGTGATATATATATATATATATATTTATTTATTTATTTATTTACTTATTTTTTATACATTTTAAATACACGTACTAGACCAATGAATGTGGCGATCGCGTCTAGGACTTCGGGGGTGGCTCGACCTGCGAAATGAAACACGGCCTGTGAAAGTGCTGGCAGCGCTGGGATCACCACTCCAAAGCCTGCCCAAGCTGGAATGCGGACAAATGAGGACAGTGGTGATCAGTTCGTGTTCTGTGCCACAAGAGTCTGAGAGGCGCGGCCTAGGTTCAGGACGGCACCAGATGCAGAAAGCACCTGGGAAGAGATTTAAAGAGATCGCTTGGGCGGCATGGTCACCGCTTGGTCTCATGGTTTCTGCGTCGACTTTCTGTGCCAGGCAACCAGCAATTGTCGGCGCTCCTCTCTGGAGCAGGAAGCCAGGGCGGCCGCCAGGCCTGTCTTCCCCCGAGCTTTGCTGTGACGTGTAGCAATGTGCAGAGGAAAGCATTCATGGCAAAGTGGCCTGGCTGGCTTCTCTTCCCGCCGTTGCCTGAAGCCAGGGCAAGGACGGATGTTAATGATTGATTTCAGGTGGGAACTCTCAACACACCCGGTGGATCAGACTAGACTTCGCGTCATGACTCGTCTCCATGCTGGTGCCGCCTCCTTGGGCATAGAAGCGCGCCCCTCGCAGGCTGCGGCAGGCAGCCCAGCGGGCGGGCCGAAGGCAGCGGAGCATTGCAACTTGCAACTAATGCTCTCGCGCTTGCCGCTGCTGACCACATGACTGTGACGGCATATGGGAAGTCGCAACTTTCTTTAACACCTACCCGGGACCTACCCGTTGCGCTGGCGCTCACAATAGTTGAAGCCCTGTCGCCGGGGACAATGGTGTACCAAAGAAGCTTGAACATCTCCAGGTGCCGGAGCACACGAAAATCCCCTGGCTTGGGTTATCAGTCTGGTCGCATTTGCCTGCCACTTTAGGATCAGATTGGGAGAGCTGCTGTTAACCCTAACAACCCACACCCTCAATGAAGGGGTAGGAGTCACTCCTACTAGAATTCCGTGCCCACTCGGGCTTGGTGGCCATGCGGTGGTGCAAGCTAAGCGCTGAATTGGCATTCCTCGTTGGTCAGCTTAAGGTGACAAAGACTGTGACTTCTTAGAACATCTTGGGGGTGGTGTCTAGAAGCTTTCAAGGCGCTTAATAGCCACCTGCTGACGACCGGGTGTAATGATAGTGTACTCTAGTAGTGACAGGTATTCTCCAGGCCTGGTAGAGTTGCTTTCACTTGGGCGCCGATGTTGTCGCGCATGTCTAGGGTCTGAGGTACGCGACGCTTGGTTCCTGCTGTGAGACGCATTGCCGCTCGGCGGGCAAGCGAAGCTAACCAAAGCGGTTCTTCGGGGGTTTTCGGGGTAAGCCCCCTTCTCGATGCATCAGCACTGCTAAGTAGGCACTGAAGCCCCACCCCACGACCATGACGAAGGCTGCTGTTGCCACGATGCCACTTTCATCCAACCTGCAACTTTTGACTCAATATTTGTTGCAACAGACACCTCTCGCGAACCAACAACTGAACGCATGTGTCAACCCTGACTGGTGCTTCACCTTGTGACCTCGTGTGTCAGCACCTGCCGCCATCACCCAGAGGCTAGTGTCATTGCCCGTTACGTGCTCGCATGTGTGCCTGGGGGACTGAAGCACAGCATCGATGAAGTAGGCCGCCATTCCCGCCAACGAGGTCAGAAAACCTGCGCGAAGGGGAAATACAAGCTTGTGCTGCAAGGGCAGTTACATTCCTGCCTGTAAATGTTCCAAAGAAGTCTGGAGGAGCAAACGTCACCGAATATCGGGAGACAACCTGACCAGGCATTGCACCACACATGCACGACATGAAGCTGAAATCCATGAGATGATGCTCTGAGGCGTTGCTCGCGGGTTTTGCTCTCATAAGGTCGAGAGGGGGGTTCTCTAGAGATCTCTTGCTTTCACTGCTTCGGGTCCGTAAACTCCACACGGCTTGTGGCTTGCAATGGTCTGGGGCAGGTACCTACTGGCACTATATCCGCCGAGGCCTCGGGCCGAAGGTGCAAAGGTTGTCAGAACAGGCACCCCCCTCCAAATCCTCCCGCAGGCCCAAAGCCACTTTTCGGACCCCTTTTTTTGCCAAAAATGGGTACCCCCCCTAGGAGAGCAGGGGCCGCCAGCGGATGGTTCGCCAGGACCAGAGGCAGTTGCAGCCCTTCCCAGCAGGGGCCCCCCCTTTTCCCTTCCCCCACCCAACCCCCTACCCCCCTCCCCTTTCCAAAACCACCACAGAACATTGGTGAGGCTCAACTGCTGTGAGCACAGCCTGGGATGCGTTACACGAGCCGAAGAATCTAAGCTTGAACCGAAACCCGAAACCTTAACCGAAGCACTCAACCCTCAAACCTTCAACAAACCCCACCCTTTCCCTGCCCCCCGTTCCCCCCCCACCCCCCCTACCCCTGATGGGCTGGCTCCACCCTACGATTCTTGAACCCCACACCCAAAAAACCCTAAACCCCAAAGCGTGAACCTTGAGCCCTAAGCCCTCAATCCTAAACTAACCCTCAACCGTAAACCCCAAACCATAAACCATAAACCCGGAACCCTAAACCCTAAACCCTAAACCCAACCCTTATTGCTTGGGGCCCAGCAACTTGGGCGCTGCGGAATCACCATGCTCACGCAGATGCGCTGGGCCGGGCCGAGGCGGGTCGCGTAGCGTTAAAATTACTACATGCTCATGCCCTGGGATTGCGAGAATGGTGGGGCAACCGGGGCAACACAAGAAAAGCGGGGCTGCTGACTGCCGCCACGAAACATTTAGGAAAAGGCTGAACCACGCCACCAGACAAAACAGGTTGAGCATTTGCACCCAGAATAGTGGCACCATCAGAGTCGCAGGGACAAGCAGCGCCAAGAATGAGCTGAATGAAAAAACATTCAGAAAGCCGAAGCAATCAAACAATAACCCAGCCGCTGGGTTCAGTCCGATCCCTAAAGCCGCCATCAAGGTCGCATAGGCGGCCAGCAAGCTCTCCACATCTTCGGCCGGGAACAGGCTTCGATAATGAGCCTCCAGCCCACTGAAACAGGTGAGCACGCCGGCCATGAAGAAGCCGATGTACAGTAGCATGCAGGTGTTCTGCCGCGGGTACAGCTTGAAGACGCAGGCAGCTTCCTTTACCGAGTGCTTTATCGCCAGCCAGCCCACCAAGGAATGCACGTCAAGACTGGACGGATGAGTGTTGAGCACACGGGCGGCTTCAGTGAGAAACTGAAGCTTGGTTGGGCAGCTCAGCAGAAACACCAACCCAGACCTTGGAGCGCCGACATGAGCAACAGAGTTGCAAAGAGCTACGAAAGAGCTGCAGAGGACTCTTGTCCAGCTCTCGCAATTAAAAGCATGGTTCAGCTTTGGCCGCGGGGCAGCAAGCTGACTCCAGCCAAGACGAGGAAGCTCTCCACAATGGTATACTCGTGCTCTGCCAGGATGGCAAAGATCAGGCCCAGCGAGCTCGAGGCCTCAGGCCAGAACGTTGTCTTCTCTCAGCTTATTCTGAGGGCTTCATGTCTTTGATGTCTTTGTGGGCTCAGGGGGGTGGATGGGGTTGGTTTCAATCTGCACGCGTGACACAGCTGATGCTGACAGAAGTGTCATGAGGTCTCAGAATGTCTCTTGCCTGTGTTGCGGCATTGCTCAGGCCGATAAAGAAAGTTTGCCTGGGTGTCACGAGCAGAAAGTTTGCCAGAGCACTGAAACCCTGAACCCTAAACCCTTTTGTGCAGTTCCCTCCGAGGTGCATCAGCGGATAGTGCCACATCCACCCGACCACGCTGTAGGATGCTAGATTCCCACCAAGGTCAGCGAAGAGAAAGCAGAAATACCTCGGCGTGACTACGACTGTTCGAAAGTTTTGGAGGCCAAAAAACTTCAGGGGAAAATGCTCGCGAATGGAAAGAACTCAGGAGATCCAAGATGATCCAAGGCCAGGGGCATGACAGCCCACTGTGTGGTTGGCCAAGCCTGAGTCCCCATTGAGGCATGGCAAGGATTGTGCTCAGGATGCCGCTACAAAGTCTCCCTCAAGCGGGTTGGCATCGCAGTACATCAACGAGCCTTTTCGGACTTAAGGAGATTCTTACGACTGCTTTCTGAACATTCGCTTTTCCTTTCCTGCCTGGGAGTCCAAGGAGGCCGCCAGGGCCAGGCCGAGGAAGCAGAGGCCAGCCGTGAGGGCGCCAAGGAACGATGCCACCCGCGCGCCATACCTCCAAGATCGACACGCAGAAAACTCTTCAGCTTTTCTGAAATATCGGCGGTCTACACGAGTCTACACTCTCTTTGGTGAACGAGTGAGCTGTGTACACATGTGCAGATCAAAAGAACCCGCCCGCACGCGAGCTGCTTGAAATGAAGTTGGTTGGCTTTCCTAACATGCTAAAGCTGAACAAGGGATCCTCTGCGCGGGGTCTTGCCACTTGCGAAGACAGTGCAGCATCTCACGGCGCATGAGATACCAGCCGAGGTGCAGATCGTAGGCCAACCCAACCAGCAGAAAGAAGCGCATCTGCGCGGAGAACGTGCTCGTGTAAAGGTCTCGCAACGACTCCTCCTGATCAGAACAGCTTGAGATGCCTTCTTCGCAAGCCCAGCTGAAGACTCCCGCGTCAATGAGCTGCCTTCCGACGAGGCTTCTGCTTCACTCCTACCAGTAAGCAAATACCACCAACATGCTCCGGATTACTGCACTTGTTTTTGCTTTGAGCCTGGCCTGACATAGAGAGGGAAGGCCTGGAGTGGGCCAGCCGACAAGATGGCAAAGAAGGTCACCACCGGTACGAGCACATGGGATTTCCAGGTGTATCCTCCCGAAACGTCTCCCATCATGGCATCTGTTCCGTGGGCCGTCCTGGCTACTCACGTGTCTTCTCGGTTCTCAAAGCATCGCCCAGAATGCGAACCGGCTGCCACCGACTGCGCGTCTGCCATTAGAATTACTACTAGTATCAACCCGTCCTCTTCGCTTCGATCAGACGGGACCGGTTCTTGGCAATCAGCGGCTGCATGATCTCAGGCGTCAAGTGAGTTAAGAGGTCTGCGACGAACCGCAAAACGCCAAAACGCCAAAACCCACAACCCAGAACTTTAAAACCCTAAAACCCAAACTTTAAACCCCAAAACGTCAAAACTCCAAAACCTCTGAACCTCCAAAACCCAAACCTCTAAAACTTTAAAGCTTCAAACCCCAAAGCCCCAGAACACTGCGAACTTCAAAACCAACGACCCCCCCCCCCCTCTCCCCCCCCCTCCCCCCCCCCTCCCCCCCCCTCTCCCCCCCCCCCCCCCCCTCTCCCCCCCCCTCTCCCCCCCCCCCTCTCCCCTCCCCCCCCCCCCCTCTCCCCCCCCCCCCCAAAAAAAAAAGGAAAACCCAAAAGCACCGAAATCAACTTGATTCTAGTACTAAGCCACTGATCACAAGTCAGCAAAAAAGTCGGAATGGGCCTCGCAAGTCTCCCGAAAGTCATCCGCCACAGGGCTCACGACTTCGCCTTCGCCCGCTGCAGCGGGCGGTGGGTTGCTGAGGGCCTCCTGGCAGCGCTCCCTCTAGGGTTTAGGGTTTAGGGTTTAGGGTTTAGGGTTTAGGGTTTCTCTTCAAAGGGCTTGGAGCGCGTTTGCATGTGTTTGCTGAGGATGCGTTCGTGCACCATGGCACCATGGAAGGTACCGACGATGGTCAGTTTGGAGTGCGAACCTGTCCTTTGATGTAGGTTGGGGTGCTGTTGCCTGTTGCTATGCAGCTGGGGGCGATTCTTCAAGCAGGGATTTCGAGGCCTCTGAATGTTCTATGAGAAGGTAGGTGTGCGTGAACCCACATGAACCCGCATGAACACCACATGAACCCATGGCCATCTGAACGGCACTTAGAAGTTCGTATTCTGAAGGCCTTGATGTGCCGGCATAGTGCCTGGGCCAACTCCCTGGCTCTTGGCACCACATTCCTTGGCTGCCGATGTTTTCGGTTTTTTTTTCTTGCTATTTTTTTTTGGGGGCGGGGGGGTTATTATGGGGGTTCGCCAACTGAAAGGCCCTGATTTGCTATTGAGACTCTTCGTCACCTGGACACTCATTGCCATGGTACCAGAGGCCCCACTGGTGCAGACGGACAAGTTGACGCCCATGAGTGCCGCATGTGCCGCCTCGCAGTGGTGCCATGGTGCAAGCCTTCCCGTGCTGAGGTTTAGGGCCTCTAAGGGCTTACGGCCCTTAACAGCTTGTAGAGAGGCCGACATGCAACAGGCCTGGATGTTCTCGAGTACCTCAAAGTTGTCGTACTTGCCGAAACTGGTCAGGACACCCAGAGATGACACCTCACAGATCTTCCCGCTTCAGTGCTTCTCCAGCGTATGGAAAAGCTGAAAAGCTACAGCGGGGCTTCCAAAGATGCAGCCGCAGGCACGGCGATGTGGTCTCCGCTCTGGCCCATGGCACTCAGAAGCTCTGCAGAGCTTCCCGACATCATCCGCACGAACTCTGCGGAAGTGAACCTGCAGGAAGTCTGTCTCATTGTGCCGGCTCAAGACAAATGGAAATTGATGCCCATAAGGCCGGGAGGCTCATTCTGGATGATGAAACCGGTGAAGCTAGCTCCCTCCTGCGCAACAACGTCCAACCATGCAGCACACAGTCGTGCCACATCAGCCTGTCACGGCATTTCCGTCAGCCTGTTCCGTGACTTGCGCAAACGTCGCTCCAGGATGATTCGATCCATGAATCGACGGGCTTCCCTGGCTGTGTGCCAGAAATCCGGCTGGACCTCCGAAAACCAGTGCAGGGCGCTTGCAAAGTTCCCCATCTCCTGGGAATAGCGCTTGTCCTCAGGCACCAAATGGCAGCTTAGCTGAGCCCTGAGGGCAAGTTCTCAAGTTCACATTCAAACACGATCCCTGAAGAAGAAGAGGGGGTGCCTCTAGAAAAGAGCGCTCGTTCATGAGGAGGCCGATGCAGATGCGATCGGATTCCAGATTCCTGGAGTGAAGCTCCTCGCAGGGCCCAGGGCAATGGGAAAATAGAAGCCAGCCAACCAGGCTTCCGGCTACTGCGGTTTAGGGTTTAGGGCTTAGGGCTTAGGGCTTAGGGTTTAGGGTGTAGGGTTTAGGGATGCTTAGGGTCTGCGGTGCCCGATGGAGCTCCTTCAGTACAGCCAGGTGCGCTGCGGCCACGATTGCACCGGTCACGGTTGTTCCTGCCAGCAGAGCATTCGGGCTGATTCTCGCTGGCATCCAAAACATGACTCCGATTCTGCCGGGCACAGAACTATACTACACATTCTCAGGACAGCTACGGTAGACCGGTAGACTCCACTGTAATTTGTTTACTTTCTGCTGCTGAATATGGTGAATTCACACGCAAGCCAAGCTCTCAGGATCCCTCAGGCTTCTCAGCAGCCCATGTGGAACATTGTGGAACCGACATGACGATTCCCTTGTATACAGCCTTCCCTCTTCTTGCTGCTGCTCCTGCAGCTCGGCTGGCTTTGGCCAGTGCTTTCGTCTCCTGGGCGTCCAGGCGCATCAGCTCCAGGCAGAAGCCCTCGCAAGGCGTTGAGTTGGCATCCGTCATTCATACGATGCCTTGCCCAGCAGGTTCTCGGCTTGACAGCAAAATAAAGCAGAAGCCTCGAAAACTGCCCGGAACTCTGGGTGCCGCGGCTGAACGAAGGTGTCCTTACTTCTGCTGTGTGCGCTCTTGAGCTCAGCGCATGCTCCGTTCAGAGTACCAACTAACCCAGGCCAACACGTGCTGCACCCGCATCCAAGGCTCATGCTGGGCGTTGCGAATCTTTGGCGGATAGTCTGCCTCGATCGACCGCCACTTCCGCACCTGCTCCGGGCTCAAGTTCCCCCGGTAGCCAACAATCTCTGTGTAGTTCATGTGGCCTCGGCGCTGCAGAATCATTCTTCTGCTGCTGCGACTCGTCATTAGTGTAGCACTTTGATTGGCAGCCGCTACTGGTGATGATCAGCTTCTCGCTTCTGCCCAAAAAGATGCACAGGATCCCACCGAAGAAAGCAATGGCAAAAAGACAAAACGTCGGCTACGGTACAACCCAAAGAAGAATGAGGGCTTGGACCACACTTCAGCACCGGGCGGCTGCTGCCGGTTCCTTCCGGAAGCGGCCGTCCTTCGTAAAGCAAGAGCAGCTGCCTTGCAGAACAGCGATTGAGAGGTCGCACCGGATGATTGTAGCGGCATGGCGAAGCACGCGGGCACGTGCCGCAGAATGCCGGCAAGGTGCGCGAGGGCAATCTCCACCGCCCGACCATCCCCCGGCCCATGCCTGGCATGGGGGTCAACGTTTACACAAAGCAGAGCTCTGGGTCAAAAGTCAAAAGCTCCTTCTGCGCAGCCGCTACAGCCTTTATCAGGCCAAGCCCCCACCTCATGCCCACAATCAGAAGTGCCCGCTGCACTGCATCGCCATACCTTGGCACTTCTGGCGCAGCCATGCCAAGCAGGACGCAGAGTGCAGGGATGTAACTGTAAGCACCGTTGCACGCAGCTTCGGTTTCAGCGAGGCTTTCTCTCAACCAGCCAAGATGCCATATGTAGGTCACAAACACCGAGGGGTGCACGTCCATTTGGGTCCTTGTTGGAAAGGCCCTCATCCAGTGGGAATGCTTTTCTGACTGGAAGCCCTCTGTCTGCAAGTGCAAGAACCCCAGCCGAGAGTCATGAGCGCCGCCTCCAGATCCAGGTTCATTGTAGCCACGTCCTGCCCAATCTTCTCGTAGATTGGTAGGGGCGTGCTGTCTTCCACCTGAAAAGAATCCGTCGTGCTTCTATGCACAGCAACCGTCCTCAAAGCTGTAACTCCATGCACGGGCCGAGGCGAACCCTGGCTCAGTCGAAGCAGGGTGACCCAACTTAAGATGTCTTCCTGAAGCCTCTGAATGTCTGAGCCAAGGGCCAAGTAGTGCTGGCCGCAGGCATCCCATGTTTGCCGGGCCCGGAGCCGCGGATGCTGCGCTTGCAGACGATCCAGTGCCAGGCGCAAGCGCTTCATGTCCAGGCGCTCGCCTGTGTAAAAGGGCCGGGTCGAATCACAACAACCCCCCAACCTCCTTTTTTCTTCCTTCCCGGGGGGACAGCCCTACCTTTGAGTTGGACTGCATGGAGGTGGTTGAAATTGCAGCCACTGGCTGTCTCTCCCCAGAAGCTGGGCATGACGTCAAACCAATCGCCGGTGCTGAGCACCTTTGACCCATGTTGTGGCCCGCACCAAGGCATGGCTGGCGACTCTACATGACTCCACTTGGATGAGAGTGAACGATGAAGCGACTTGAGCCAGAAGAGTCCACAACAGCAGGTTCTCTCAGTGCGTTGCCATCAGCAACGGCCACAGCTACTGCAAAAGGTTGCTTCTAAAAGCTTCTACTCGTCTTCTGCTACAGATTGTCTCCGAGGAGTCCAAGGCCCTGGGCCGGAAGCGCAGCTGCTCGCGCAGCCTGTGCCTGCATGCCGCGTCGCTGCTCTTTTGCTTAAAGGCTGGACCCTCTGCCCCCCCGGCAGTTTTCCGGGTTCAAGGTCCGCCACACAAAATACTCTTGCGACACCCGGAAAGCTTGCCCTTACAGCAAACCCCTCGGAAAGAGGTTGCAGCAGGCATTGCGAGGGTACTGCAAGGGTATTTAGCGTGACGAGTCCCAACTGCTAAAGTAGGTGCACGCATCCATGGCCGAGACTCGAAACAACTCTGCTTGAGCTTTGCCCGGCAGCGGCTTCTGCCTGCTCCAGGGCCGCTTCCCTTTCCTTCTTGCGGTCCTTAAACCCCCATATGCATCGGGCTGTCATATGCAACGACGAACATACTGAGTTACTGAATGCCATGCAATGCGAACGTGGTCCTGGTCATTTCCTTTGCCCTCATCGGGCTTCGGATCCTCGTCTTTCTTTTCATCACCTTGGGCAAAGGATTCACAGCCACGCTTTCTATGTCAGAGCTCGGTCTCAAGACAGGGCGTACTTTGGCAACATCACACAGATCATACAGCCATGAGCTTCCCAAGAGACGGATATTGAGACAGAGAGCCAGTGGAGAGAGCCCCATGGCACATGATGTACCCCTCTCCCCCCCCCCCCGGCCCGGCAGGAACGACCGAGGCACGTTGCCTGGAGAACTGAGTGCCCCCGAATGCGCTGACATTTGGGCTGCGACTCATTAACGCTCGTGCAGCCTTCTGCCATAGTGAGGCAGGAATTTGAGGAGTCGACCTTAGCCCAAGGCTTGCTCCAACATCGGTTCGGCTTTGCGGCTTTTTCACTTGCGTAACACAATCTGAGTCACTGATTGAGCCCGAAATCCAACAGAGCTACCCCCTTAAACTTAAGTCTTGTCGACGCTGCAATGTAAAAGCGAGCTTGCCGCAGAATCGTTCTAGAAGAAGCACAGATAGATACTCACAGATTCCGTCTTAGAGTCCTTGAACTGAGTACTTCGAAACTAGGAAGAGCCTTCAACATGCAACAGCAGCTTGGAAGTAGCATCTCCAAGCCCTGTGATACTGAACACAAAAAACACCTTGTACATCGTGCACAAGAAATGTTCCATCCTTGACCTCAGCACGAAGACCTTATGCATATAGCCGGCTGTGCTTTTAGACGGGAATCTTTGACTACTGTTTACAGGAATGCAAAGGTGTCCGTCTTATGTACCAGGAAGTGAAGCCCTCGCACACAACCCGGATCAGCAAGATTCTTGCATAGATGGGTGTGCGACATTGTTCCAGTAAATCAGGGACAAAGCCCCACTTGAAGCTGAAGCCTGCAGCAGCGAGTTTTTGCACAACAGTTCATAGGGTGGCGTATTGTTGACATGTTCGGGTCTAGCTCTCCAGATTTGTTGGGGGAAGAGGGGTCTTAGTGTGAGCGTGCGCATTATGTAACACAGTACACCGTCGTCATATTTGCAGCCACACTTGTAGGTTTGGTTCTGGGTTGCTAAACAGCTTGCCCCTTCATTTTTCTTACACGGTGGTTCGACTTTAGATTGTCTGCGTGCCAAAGTGTCTTTCGTTCGGGAAGTCAGAGCGAGAATTCACCTCAGTAGGTTGTGATAGGAACGATCCTAGAATACGCCAGGACAGGAGGAGGCTCAAACTTCCAAACTGCCTTGAAAGTCGCCACGCCTTAGATAACATAACTGGCTGACCCTCTTGCCGAGCTAGGGGGTCTATTTCTGGAGGTGCGCATTGTGCCTTTGGCCATCATTGGGTCATTCAGCAGACGCGAAATCGAAATGAACCACCTGATCCCAGCCCCTGATGTATCACGATGCCACGGATTTAATACTTTGCTGCATATTGGCCCATAAACGGCCCATAAATTTGAGGTTACCAATGGATGGTCTTAAATGTCGGTGTCGGACAGGAACTCCGAAGAGCAGTGCAGTTGCTCTTCAAGGCGGACCATGCAGACAACAGCCGTCACTGCCGCATACTGCCGCCATTCGGGTGCACGCAGCTTCCAGCTCATCAAAAGACTTGCAGAAAGGCGCTCAGGCGAACTTAGACGCATAGTGGCGGAACTCTGTAGCGCCAAGGCACGACTGTCCCAGATATCGTATTCAGCCACAGCATGCGAGACTACGCGGATCTCGTGAAGCACCCAAAACACACACCACTACATGCTTAGCGGCTTAGCACTTTGGGAACTTTGCACCACAAGTTTCGGGTACCTCGGAGATCCTACTGCACGTTTTGCCAAGGCAGCTCTCATGTTGCCCAAGATGCCAAGGTGCATCACGTCGCGAGCAAGTTCCCGGTACTTTCGCCAAGACTCTTGACTAAGATGCAGTCAGGCTCTGCTGGTAAAGTGCAGCTGTCTCTTGCCCCAGGCACATGTAGATATGTCCACTGGGGACTGCATCCAAGTTCCGCAGCAGTTATCTTTTCCACATAAGACCAAGGGACAAGGTAAGGCTCTTTCTGTGAAAAATTGATGGGCGCCACAACCTGGGCCTCTTAACCCGTAGGGCTTCCCATGTTCTACGGCCCGCCCCCTCAAAAGTATATAGCATGTAGTGCATATAGCCATACAGCATAGCAGTATACACCGAGCCACCTAATCTTCAGCTCCATTCTGAGAGTCCGTGGAGGCCCCAGAGATCTTGCAGCCCAAGCAACAGGGAAACCAAGACGCAAGCGGAGAAATGCCTTGATAAAGGCGATGCACAAAACGTTGAAAGGTTTCAGGCGACCCACAAGCTAGCGGCGGTGGAAGTTAGACTCCGAAGACACCGGCCCTCCTGACTTCAGAGGACACAGTCCCTTATCAACACGGAGCAACACGCTGCAGTCCAGGTGGGGAAATCCGGTCATCACAGGTCATCCCCCAACCTGTCAAGTTTTGTCAAACCAGCTACAGACCAGGATCATATGAGCCACAAGATCACCGCCCGGAAGAAATGGCTTCGCGGGATAGATTATCCTTGAGGTGCCAGCAAAACAGTACCCAACGAAAAGGCCCAAACCCACGTGAACAACGTGCGAACGCAAAGCTGGGTGAGTGGCTCGGGAGTGCTGGGGCTGGGAGGGGGGGGGGAGGGAGGGGGCATGGGGGGGAGCCGTTTCCACAGCTCTCTGAAGGCTGCTTGCAGCAATGTTTTGAACCAAAGGTGCCTTCCACGTTCCAGATACTGCGACTCTGTTCCAGCACCTTAGAATACTGCTTATCGACCCTGCGCAGGTTGGCTAGAGGTCTTGGGCTAAAAGCGGGTTACAGGGAACCCAGAACGAGGTCGCTGACCTCACGTTGCAACGCAGAAGGCGCCGTTGACCCACAATGTACAAGTCTTGGCTGGGTCTCATATACGTAGAAAGGCTGGCGATGGACAAACTCAAAGAATCACACAAGGCTCCCTCGCAATGGCACCGAACTGACCTGAATTCAGGTCAAACGCACCTGCCCTAAACCTCTTCTTTGCTCATGGGTGCCTCTTGCGCCGATGGAGAGGACTGGTAACGAAGGCTTCCCACAACGCCCGAGCCTGCAGCTGGGCTTGAATTTGAATTTCCTCTTTGCAGCTGACGCTTTTGCGGTTGGGTGAGCCCAAACGAGAAGCGAAGAAGAATGCAGATGTGGCATGGTGTGGCCAGAGAGCGCACAGCTGTGAGCTAGTGTTGTTTCAGGGCGTTTTGAACAGCGAATGAGTCGTCAATCCTGGAGTAGCGGTTGCTTGTCATTGCTGCGTGTGGAATTCAGAGTTTTTGCCCCGACAGAAGCGACAACTGCTGAAGTTCGTGGACGGGAACAAGTCGAATCTGAGCTGCCTGCCTGTGCAATCTCAGGGACCTGGGAAAAGGACAGGCGTATAATCGATCTACAAGAACGTACATCATGGAGAGCAATTTCCAGGCTGCGTGATACCTAGCCGAAGCTTTGTCCTAGATTCGCGCGCTTAGAGAAACCACAGCTTGAAACTGAGGCAGGCGGCGCCAAAGGTCGCAGCAGGAACCACTTCCCCGCTACGGCATTCAACGTGTGGAGTTTGGAGCCACGAAGGAAGCAGCGTGCGAAGCTTAAGATGTTTGTCTCTAGCGACATGCGATGAAATGCCTGAGACATCATTGAAGTCTTTCACGAAGCCGCCCTTTCTGCGAACGATGCTGCTTAATTTGAATAGGGAGGTCTGTGTTGACCCTGTTCTTGCCATGCAACATGTTACGCAGCCACGTGGCCCCCAATAAATGAAAACCGAAAACCAACCATTAGACGTCTGAAATTGCCTGCAAATCTGTAATCTATAATACTCGTCGTACTATCGCATACCTACGTGTACCTTCTCACTCTACGGTTGCCTGGTGGACCACGCCACAGGGCGCACGCCCGGCCACTTGAGCTCCAGCGGAAGCCTCGGCAAATCTCACAGATCTCACGAAGCCTTTCACAAGTCACAAATTTCGGCCAAAACGAGAACTGCCAAAACACAAGAAGGCGTGGCCAAGATGGACTCCGACATGTGACCCCTTACCACTCCTCAGTTCTCAGCCCCTCTGGCGGCTCTTCCACAGCCGGGGGCTTCAGGTCCGTCTGCCGCACCTCCAGTCCCAAGGCCATCGCAGACTGCTCATGGCTCATGACTCATCACGGCTCATCGTGACTCATCATGGCTCCACAAAGCCCCGATGGCCCTACAGTACATGCCCCTGAGGCAGCACAGAAGCGGACCCTCCTTTTCGCGTTCACTTCGCACGCGTTTCTGGCAAAGGCCTTAAATCCTCCACAGTCGATTTTCGGAGCAGGCTGAGATGGATCTCGTATGCCATGAGGTTCGAGGCTCAACACATCCTCAAACCCGTATCAAAGTTGCAAAAAAAGGGCAACCATATGAAAAACTTACAAAAAACCCTACATTCCTTACATATCATGTCAAGGCCGGGGGGGGGGGGGGCTTCTGTGAGATTCGAAAGGCTCTGTGGGCAGCACTTCGCAATGACGCACAGCGAAGAAGCACATCAAAGGCAAGTCCGATCTTCGCTCTTCGGGTGTTCGGGGAACTACAGCAGATGACCTGCGGAATACTGACAGCATGTGCACATAAGTGCACATAAGTGCACATAAGTGTACCGAACAGTACCGAACTGTTGCAAACATCTGACCTGTTTCTGTGCCTCGGTGCTTTTGCCTCAACCCATGGGCTCCCGCATGTGCCAAGGTTTGGAGCAAAGAAGGCAGTTTGGGAATCCATGGATCGGGAAACCTACTCCGAGTACCAGGTGCCAGGTGCTCTCCAGAAGCTT
>CAJNDS010000089.1:135000-150000 GCA_905221605.1 Symbiodinium natans | reverse complement strand
CAACTGGCCCCCCCACTTCTCCTTCTCTCGGCCATTTGGCAGAGGCGGGAGGCTCTCCGGGATGATAAACTGCGGAGCCCTGGCCAGAGATGCGAAGAACGGGCGGGGAAATGTAACTTATCAGAAATGAAGTTTGATTGCGAAAGGAAACAAGGATAACGTGCTTCAATCATCCCCACCGGGTGGGACACCGGGCGAGGAGGTGATCAGATTGATTGACTGAAACTCTCACATCTCCGCACTGAGGGTGGGAAAAAAGTATTACATAGCAAGTGTTCGGATAGGTGGTGCACAGCTTGCTCTCTGCCGTATCAACTGGTCTTCTTGACATGCGCTGAGAGCCTCTCAGGCGGTGGAGGCGGAGGCATCTCCTTGAGAGAAGGAGCCTCGCAGAAACCCGAGTGTCTTGTGGCGGAAGAGATGGTAAGTTAGGGCAGCTACAATACAAGCACGGAGGGGCGTAGGATGGTTTAGGGCTTCGGGATGCTTGGTCCAGTTGCCGCTAACAGTTACAATGCTCGCAGTGGCTTCGAGGAAAGGCGGCCTTCCCACTGACATCCACCTGAGCTGCCCATGAGCAGGCTCACAAAAAAGGCAACTGAGTGTGGGGTAAGTAATGATGGCTAATGTCTGTAGCAGGTCCTGAAGAGCCGAGAGCCTGGCTACTCCAAGCCCAGCCGAGATGAACTCCTCCAAGCCGTCGCCACTCATTGTCCTGATCACGAAAACAGAGACATCAGATGCCACAATGGAGTACTCGTTTTGCAATTAGGGCGACTAGATGCTGTCTGGATATGTCATCCGGGAGGCCTTGGCCACTGTGTGACCGCGACAGTAGAACCAGGCTGTGAAGGTTGGGCCTTGCGAGGTCTTGCCAGGAGGTCAATCAATGCAGAGTCTTGGGCAGAGCTACGGGCCTTGGGCGTGTTCTCCTGCATCTTTTCTCTGGCGGGCACGAAGTCATCTTCCTGCCCATTGCCAGCCGATAAAGTCCATAAAGTGGCTGCAATTGCAGTGCAGAAGGGAAAAGATGTATGAGAGGCCAGCAGGGGTCCCCCTCCCCATCCCCCTCCCCTTCCCTCCGACGGTCGCAGAGCAGTATGTAGCAGTAGCAGTGCCTCCTCGGTGACTTGGCTGCCTGCGATCCCCGAGTTCAGGCCTTGCTCGAGGGAAAGCTCCAAGATCTTGCAAGTTGCCAAAGCTACCAAAGTTACCTCATCGGGTGGCCTGGAGGTATGCCAAAGGCACTCCCTGGCGCCGAGCCTCACGTGAGGACCGCATGTGGCGGCCACACCAAGGCTCACTCCAAGGCAAGCGAAGACAGTGAAGGAGATTCCTGAAAATGTAGGCATGCCACTTCCCCAACTCCCGAGGCGCCGGCGCAAGCCGCGCTCCTGGTAGAACTCGTCGATGGACGGAGGCCTGCAGGCAAGGGGACGGCTGAGAATGTGGCCAAGAACGTCTTCCGGAGCATCGCAACCTTCCAATCTCCACGTTCAGGAAGGTGTTTCGGACCTTCAGTGCTTCTGCGGCTCTCCCTCCTGTTCCCACCCTTGGGCTACAGAGGAGCGAGCGGCTAAATGAGCAACTGGAGATTGTCCTATTCATCCCTCTCCACGAACAACTACAAGCATCAACGTAGGATTGCCGGTTCAGGCATGGGAGGCATGCAACACCATTGCGCAAGCCATGAGTACGAGGTTGTGATCTACGCCATATACGTCATAGCCATTCATAGCCCACTGCTGCGATCTGAGATTGCAGCGCTCACCGGCGAAGGATACTCGTACTCCGGCAAGCCAGGATAAACCTTGCTTGCTGCATGTCCACATGGAGCAAGGGTGGGGAGGGGGGCACCTGTCCGGCCCCGTTGCTCTGACTGATTGTTTCGCATGTTGGGCATGGGCAGATGGAATCGTTCTTCTGGCCAATGGAGTCGTCAACTGCTGTGTCAGTATAGTAGTACTTTGGAGGCTGGAGGCTGTACAGAGCTACAGATGCGAAAGAAGACGACAAAACAATGACCAGCGTCATCCCTTCAGAACACAGGACTCGCGTTTTTGCTGCCACCATTGGTGCTGATGCTGATGGTGCTGCTGCTGCAACCACAGTCAGGGCTCGAGTTTGCGGCACTGGTTTGCTCGGGGCAAGGGTATGGAAAGGGCAGCAGGGGCTTTCGTCTCTGTCCCTGTTCGAATCGGCGTTGAAGGGTTCTGAACTTGGGGTGAAGGCTCGAAGTGGCAACAATGCTGGTCAAAGCCCATGCCTTCCTACATCCTCCTGTAGCAACTTGCAAGAGGGAATTTCTACCCAGTTCAAAGGCCCACAAACCCGGCGGGGCCTTCATAGGTGACGCCGCTGTGGAGACTGTGGCCTTGGTGCACGCGTGCAGTGACAGTTGGTTTCGTGAGGGGAGTCCATGCGGCACTTGTGGCGCAAGAGCCGGCACAGGCCAACCCCAGACCTCACATCCTGCACCCCACACCCTCACACACCCCTGCCTTTAACGAATCAACCCGTTCACCCCTCCCGAAGTCTACACGATCACCCATACACTTCCCCAACACAAAGCCAGTCCCCAACACCCATGCAATAGTCAGCAACATCCCACCCTCGACCATTTCTTGACTAGATCTGGGGTAAGCCCACCTGGTAGAAACATCGCAAAGTTCGTATCCCTTAGTTGGAAACAAATAATTTGTAAAACGTGATTATTCATGCTTGTCATTCAGTATCGTAGAAAGTGTTGCTAATTCTCAGGCTCCTTGTTTTCTATCTTCTCCCGCTCGTCTCACTGTCTAATACCTCGCATCGACCATTTCAATTAGCATTCCGTTCCTTACATAAACCATAGTTGAACAGATTTCAGTATATTGCACACCAGGTACCTCATCCCTGCTCATATTCAAGTCTTCGTTGACTGTAGATATTTCAGCGGATGTTCGGTGTTCGTTGCTCTTGCTCATTACTATTTGAAATATACACCGCATGTTTGTCGTTTGTAAAAAGTGTTCTTCTACAATAGGCCTCATCACCTGCATTACATTGTATTTCATTGTATTTCATAAGATGCTGAGGTATCAGGCTTTGGAAACCTGATTTTGCCCCTTATTCAATTCATTCAAGCATACCGTTTTGTCTCTTATACATTTTACTCACTTGTCGAGGCTTTCTGAAAAAACTATCAAGCTTTCTTGTCAGTTAGTTCCAACTTAGCTCATATCTTTTGGCTACTTATACGCTTCATTGGTGTAGTATTCCACCCATATCACTCATACTACTACATAAAAGTTGTTGATTCAACATGTTAAACAACAAGTCTTAATAAACTTTGCGACGAATACCTTTAGTTCAGGACTTGAACTTTCGCTCTACTTGTTCATACTATTCAAGCATCTGAAGAAGCACACCACAATCTTATCAACATAAAAAGTCATGAGCCGTTGCACCTATTTCATCTAGGGAGGACTGTTAAAACATCACATATTTTAATATTGGGTCCCGCGTTTCAAAATATCATGCGAAAAGAATAGGTTCCCACAGCGTCCTCTTCTGTTCATCTAAAACAAGTTATGAACAAACCTGACTTTCAAACGAATTGCACATGTTCTTGTGGTAGTGCTGTTGAATGTATCACAATACTTCCACTTCTTGCCTTCATCCAATCAATGCTTGGGATGATGGGCGACCCTGATACTTCTGGGCGATATGCTCTACTGTGTTAGACTTCACGAACCCCAAGAGCTCATAGCGATGCGATACACTGTCAACACAGTCTACACACTACTTTCATACAATGTTAAGCCATCTTCTGTTAACTTAGTTGTTCCATGATCTTGCAATCTGTCTTTGTTTACCCAATGTCTGTTGCGATTTTTCCTGCAAGGTCCAAGTTCCAGGCAGGAGAGCCGCCTGGCAAGGGTCAAGCTAAGCGCAAGGAACAGCTCAGAGGCTGCAACGGCGAGGGCAGCTTCTGAAACTTCAAAGCTTCGGGGAATCGACTGAGGTGCAGGTCTCGCAATGCATAGCAGTGTGAGCAGAAAGATGCTTCCGGACTCTTCCAGATGCATTCCGCCTGGCGTCAACAGCTGGGACGGCGACGCCTGACGCCATGCACACAGCCCCAAGTTGATACAAGTGTGCTGTCCAGCAGTACAGCACCTACGTAAGAGTGCCATACACGGGCAGAGGGGAGCATAGACATATATGAGGACCAGGGCAGGGCATTTCTCTGCAAGTCTCTTCCTCCATCCTTGCTCAGCAAAAGTCCAGGCGCCTCATCTGTAGCGCCCTTGGACTTCGGAGGCCTCATTGTCTTGGAGCTGAAGTGGTCTGAAGCATCCGTCTCCCCGACAAGTCGACTATCCAACTTAAAGCTCCATCTGTCCGACAGAACAGGGTCAGCAGGTCACTCGTCTGAATCCCAGCCGGGCAGCTTTGCGGTCATGTTCTTGGCATGCCTCGGAAGCACGATTCGTGAGCAGAGTCATGGTTGCGACTTTCTTGAGAAGAGTGCTGACAGAGGCCCTGGCGCAAGCCTCACTGCGCATGCATCGATCACTCAGCTTTGAGCCCCCGCGGCAGCAGCATGAATCGCACGAGCACAAAGCTGGTCTTGGAATCTCATCTACCAGAACTGCTTATCAACTCCGCATGGCTCACAAGCCACGACCACGGAAGAGCACTGAAGACAGCAACAGAGAGAGATCTCCGGTGGCAGAGGTTGGCCTCCCCATTTCCGTCCAGCCGCCCATGTGCGGAAGGTTGGGGCGGAATGGGGTCCGACCTGGAGACTCGCCAAGGAGCAAGGGGGGTTCTCCAGGGGGACGCGGTCTGCTTCACCACACTCATGTGAGGCAGACAGCAATGATGAGTCATTGGTGTGCGCTCGACACCGAGAGCCAGGCGGCAGCTGCAAGTGCAAGGCCTGCGGCATCGACACATGCGGAAAGTCATGGAACTTCATCCAGCCAAAGCCTTTCCAACCTCAGTCCGGCAATGCTCCCACTCCAACCTCAGAAGCCGGTAAACCCTGAGGACTGCGAAACACCCTTTGATTCTGGCAGCCTTGAACGCCGAGCTGTCGAAAGTTGGTGCAGGCCACCTTTGCTCAAGGCCGAGCTGACTCAGTAGCCACAGAAATTCGAGTTGTTTGCCACTGCAGATGCTGGAAATTACGAGGAATGGTGCTCTGAAGTACAACATTCATCTCCAGACACGTAGGTTGCTACGTGTCGGGGCATGAAACTCCAAATTTGCTTTAACACACGCACACACAAACTCCTAGAAAAAGAACCAGCAGTAGCACAACCCCAAACAACAAACAAAACATGTGTGGATTTTATTTAAATACCTAACAGACATTTTAGGCTACCTCCATCGGAATCGGGTCCGGCCGCCAAGGCCAGTTCAAACAGGGGGACAACCAGGACCCGTACCCCTACCTCCGGCCCCACTCCCGATCTTACCTGCGCACTACCCCACCCCTGCCACCCCCACTCACCTGGACCACGAAACCCCAATGTGGTGAGGGCTGGTGTAGGGGTGGTGTCGGGTCCGGCATTCGTGGTGAAGGGGTCTAGGAGTGGACTTGCGGTGGTGCAGGCGCAGGGGCGAGGGCGTGGTTGTTGTGTGGTGTACGTGGCGGCCTAAAAATGTCTAGTGGTTAGGTGGTCTAGGGGTGGCTGAATGGTTCTAGGGGTGGTGCAGGGGTCGTGTAGGGGTGGTCCAGTGGGGAGGGCCATTAAGTGCACCACAACTGGCACCAACGTCCCCACTGTCCCCACACCCTCAGCGCCCTCATGTGACAGTGCTTGGCCCACTGCTGCGGCATTCGGCGCAGCGTGGCATTGCGTGCCTTGGGGTCGGCGGGCTGTCTCCGCTCCTCGCCTGGCGTGGACAGCCGGATATCCCTGATAGCAACCGCCAGATGGATGCTTAGAATATTCGCGGGAAGCTGCTTCAGAGATGGATTTGTGCTGCCGAAGCTGAGATGAAAGTTGTGCGCAAGTCCCAGCTGAAAGGAGAGGCGACTTTATCCGACATGGGTGCAACAATCTCTTCCGGCTCACAAGCGCTCCACCAGTCAAAATCAAGTCTTGAGCTCTGCCTGCCGCAGAGCTTGTAGCAGCGAGGTCATAGATGCGGCGCCGGGGCTTGCGGTGCTTGGGCTGGCCGAGCTGTGAGGGTGCTTGCAACATGGGGCTGCCTAGCAGCAACAGCAACGTATCCCCCTGGTTCTTAGGAGGGACTGAGCCCCATTGAGCCCTATAAACACCCTTTAAGGGATTATATAGGGCCCTCATTCTACTAAGAACCAGCCAGTATTCGTAGTTCCTCGAGCTTCAAGGTCCGCTGTCCAAAAGCCCTCTTTGCCTGCAGGTAACGCCCACGCTCTGCCAGCATCAGATCGCGGCACGCATCCCATATCGTCGACTGACCTCCCAGGCAAACAAAAACCTGCTCCAGCCCAGCCCAAATCTCTTACCCTCCGCTCAAGAGAAGCCCAGTCCTCCCCAGGGAGCGCCGGGAGCTGAATCATTCCAGGCGGCGGGCTCGAAGACCTCACCAAAGGGGAATATATGTCGGGTCGGCCCGGCTGCCGAGGCGGAGCGAACAAGTTTACAGTTAACACTAGCCATTTTGGGCTTCGAGGGCCATGCAAGAACCTAATCTTCTCAACTGCCAGTCTCCTATCCCTCCATCACCAGCCTCTATGGTCACCATGGCGACGTCACATGGGCCAAGATCCGAGGCTTTGCAAAGTGAAGCTTGACGGGTACTGTAACATGGCGCTGCAAAAATACCGCCAATGCAAGCGCTTTGTGTAAACGAAGTATTAGTGTTGCAGGCGTGGTCCCTGAGTTGTTAGAGTCAGCTTGGTTCGTGAACGCTTTGTAATTAGCCGTTCGCTCGCCTGTGCTCGCCAAGTGGTATAAAGCTGTCATTG
The DNA here is from genome assembly GCA_905221605.1 of Symbiodinium natans. Lineage (NCBI taxonomy): Eukaryota > Dinophyceae > Suessiales > Symbiodiniaceae > Symbiodinium > Symbiodinium natans. The sequence continues at coordinate 143,051 of CAJNDS010000089.1, read as the reverse complement.
CGGAGATACTGCGGAGACTCTATTCTTCTGATCTGTTTGGGGGGCAGCATTGGCTCCAAGAAACCAATACAAATTGGCAGAGGACGAGGTGTGGCCGCTGCAGAATGCCACAAGGAGTCCTAAACCACTTGCACGCCCCTTCCCATGGAGCGTGGGAAGACCTCTCTCTCCAGGGTGGTACGTTCCTCATCCCAGACCTGCATCACGGCGGCCAGGCTAAGTTGTCTATACGGGCAGCTTCCAGGTCTCCCCATCTGTTCTAGATTGCAAATTTAATTTCAAAACCAGGCGACGTTTGTTTTCAGTATTACTGCGGCCCTCGGCCCAACAAGTAAAATTAGCCCTGCGACGTCGGATAGCGCCCGGAGCCTTGGCCCTTGCAATCTGCTCGGCTTCCAGGGACTCCTGGAAGGTCCCCGCAAGAATGGCTCAGAGTCGGGACGAGGCTTTGTAACCCTACACCACAAGCCCTAAACCCTAAACCCTAAACCCCAAACCCCAAACCCCAAATCTGTCCTGGCGCAGTTTGGAGGCATCCAGCTCCCTTCGGAGCCCCGCGCAGGCAGCCTTCCACCAGCACAGAATGCAAAACAATTATGGGGGGGGGGGGGGGTGTGTGCGATGTTAGGGGTACAATGGGTACATTATTGGGATCCTTGCTATAGGAGAATCCTACTATTTGGTGGGCTACGTTAGGGGTCCCTGATTATCGTAAACACCCATATCAGCAACACGGAGCATCAACTAAGCATTGTCACACAGACACAAACATCAGCACCACCGTCAGCAGCATCAGCAGCGGCAGCAGGTTCTAAGTAAACCAGCGAGTAAAAAAACATGAAACCATGAGCCAATCATACCAAACCATCAAACCGAAAATCAATACCCTCATCAAATCAGCCGTGACTGATGCATGAAATCAAAATAGCATGGAGTCAGCCACGGCCACATCCGCACCATCCCTCAGAGACCACCTTCAGCATCCTATTCGTCCTGATCTGGATCCCCTCCTTCCCCTCCTCCTCCCCCTCCTCCTCATCGCCCTCCTCCTCCCCCTCCTCATCCTCTTCCTCCCGCCCTCCTGTTTTCCGCCGCCATGCTCATCGTCGTCGTTGAAATAGTCACCGCCCATGGTGAATCATGAAAATTCTGGCTGCAGCGGGGCATCGTTGCAAGCATGGTATATCGAAAACTGTTCGGCATAAGCATAATCTGAAAGAATACAGGTATGAGCACCAGAAGCGCACGAAGCGAGACCCTTCGCCTCGTCGGCAAGACCTTTTCGAAGCTCCTGGAGCTCGCGACTCTGTGCCTTCCAAAAAGGACGAAGCGTCTCTTTGCCTCTTTTTGGGATTCGTGTTCAATGAAAGTCTTCTGATCAAGATCCCCACGTTTATAAAGCTAGTAACTGGTATCCCATGCTGAAGGTGCAGGTGGGGTTTGGACATCCTCAAGTCCTCAATGAGGATTGTGTCTGATATTATGAAGGAAGGAGCAATGTCTCCCACACGTTTCAACTAGTTACCGGTGCTCATGCTTTAACACGGTCAAACACGAAACGATGCAGTATCAAGCTGGAGATTCACTGAGGGCAGTCGTTCTAGGTAGCTGTACGAAAGTGCGATTGTCCATGTCCAAGTAATGTCGTGAAAAGCTGCATCAAGCGCGCCATACGATCGCTGGACAGACCCTGCTTTCTGGCCGCAGAAGCCGAAACGCTCCACGAATGGGTCCTTCGTTTCCCCCCTATACGGCGCAGCTTCAACTCACATCAGTCCGCAAGATTTGACACACATCAGCCCTGTGCGGAGCTCCTGGAGAAAACAACGCGTCAGCGGTTAGACCGCACATCAAAACATAAAAACCGGACGCTGCGCATCATGGCTCAAAACTCACGAGATCTGGTAGGCACTGATGTTTTCCTGGAAATGCGGACGGCCCCAAATGCATGTTTCGACCCATCGTTGCAGGATAAGGAGCTGACCTTGTATTTGGCGTTCCGTGTGTCTGGCTCGTTGCAAGTCCATTCAAGCGGCTTCGCTAAAATCGTCACAGTGTCACGGCCTGCGAGGCTTGCTGTTGCGCAAGTACCTTCAGAGATGGTGTGGCACCCACACTCTCGCTCACGAGTGTGTGGCACAGGAGGCTGGAATGTAAACGTTAGCTACAGCAATCGAAGAGATAGCCTGCCTGCTTTTCGAGCTGCTCCAACTGACGGCTCTGCGACAAGACCTGAGTCTCTCAAACCAGATTGAAGAATTCTCACCATGAGTGTCTCACAGGTGCTCTGGCATGCGGTTCTGCGATGTTCTGCAAGGCTTTGCAATCCACGGCCGTGAGATGCCACCAGAAGGGCTCTCTCCCACATGTGGTGAGCTGTGGCGATGTTGGAGACTCGATATCTTTGGGGAGCTGAAGAGCTGGCTACGTATTGATTTGTGGGGCTTGTCCTGCCCAGGCGGCTCAACTGCCCGCAAGTTGCACAACCTTTGGTATCTGGCATTGCTCTGCAAGGACTGCAACCCGCCGTCCGAGTCCTGGACAGCAGATGCATGCCGACGTGCAGAGTTCAGGCTTCTTGCTCAGACAAGCAGTCGGGTCAGGCGACCAGAATGGTGCCCAGGATGGAAGTTAAAACAGTAGGCACTGAGTATGTCAAAACCGAAACACATCCAGAACATGCTCGCAGGCCTCAAGTCTCCTCTGCATGGAGCTCAATGCATCCAAGGTCGAGGTGGTCACCTCGCATGTGGACTGTGGCTTGACAGCACGAGATGGCCGGGGATGGCATTGATTTGCAGTCCGTCTGGAGAGCCCCTTTGGCTTCCAGCTTGCTCGCAAGCATCTCGAACAACCGATGACTGTGCCTGAGACACACCAAGGACATGTGCAAGCAGCTGGTCATCCTCTCAAACTTCAAACTCTCTCTAAATCAAGATCGCTGCCTCTGCATCAAGAACTGTTCTCAATACGTACAGCCAGAGCCACGAAAGCCGGCAAGTGCTTTCGGGCTGTTCACATCATACAGTACGCAAGCACGCGCAACCACACAACCACACAACCAACCTGAAAGGCTGTTTTCGCATGTCGTCGGCTATCCATCGCAAGAAAGATGCACTCAACAGGCCCACGACCATACAGCCATGTGGGCAAATCCTTGTCGTTTGAAGTGGCCCTGGCTCAGCCAGGGACCTGCGCAAGTTCCTGCTGGCTCTGCTGCCTGGCCACCTTAGCCGGATAGAGTACAAGTAGGAATCAAGTAGGATAGTAGCTGGGCCAAGCAGTCCTTGGCCTTAGCGTGTCTTGGCCCTGGCAACTTGCGGGCTTGTTGTCTCCGTGTGTAGAAGAAAGACTGAGCCATTCGCAGACTCGGCACTGACTGCCTGCATACAGTATGCATGCAGAGATGAGATGAGTCATGCCCCCACGTATACGCATTGTAGCTCTTGCCTGCCCTTGGAGACTTGCGTTCCCGTACTGTGCACAACTTCGTCAGAGTGAAACCCACGAAGGAACAGCAGAGCCTCCATCTGAGCACGAAGGTCGCTGAGCGCGCTGCTGAGGCCCTGCGTAGGCACACGTGTTTGGAGGATTTTGTTCAAGGGCTTGCAGCTGTGCGCATCTCTTCTGAATGATCTCGGCCACCTCGTGCCGCTCGACCGAACTCTGGCTATAGCCATCAAAGCTCTCCTGGGCAGAAACTGCCACAGGAAATTGCCATAAGCAACCTCAAATTTCCGCGTTCGATCAGTAGATCTCTCCAGACATGTGGTTCTACTGCGCTGAGGGATCGGATCCCCGTCCTTGACGGTCTTGATCGTTTCCTGCAAAACCCAAGCAAAAAAAGCACGCAGCTGGTGAAGTTGGCACCTGGCAGGCACCTGTGCCTATGATTTCAGCCAGCATGAAGGCTGTCCCCCACAAAGGCCAACTAATTGAGGCATCGAAAGCTGTGCCGGCTGACCTCGAAGGCAGCCTCAAGGGAAACGTCCCGCTGATCGCCCCGCTTCTCCTGGAGCCAGGCAGTCGTTTGTGCACCAGAGAAAAACTCGAAAGTATACGCAGAACGAAAGATGAGTTGTGCATGCTAGCATGCTCCTGGCTGACCAGGGCTTGCTGGATCTCAGCGACTTTGGCGCTCAGGTCCTTCCATGAGGCGACAGTGTCTCCACAGCACTGGCACATGATATTAGGGGTACCTTCTTGAGGCCTTATTTTGTTTAAAGATCCTAGTATTTCGGGGTCTTTTTAAGGGTCCCCGATTTTCGTAAACCACCATGTAGGCTTACCAGACTTCAGTGGACGCAGCGCCTCCACTGAGGCTGGTTTGACCAAGCCATCCACGGCCAGCCGCAGGTCCGTCAAAGACTGGGACATGGCCTGGCCACAGCTGCAACATGACAATGCGAATTTTCGACTCTGTGCACCCTGGAACTTTTCGATGTATCCCGCGGAACTTTACAAGATCCTTCGATCCTTCGCTGATCCTTCGGATAGGTGCCTAGACTCGTTCCCTTCCGAACAGATCAATCCCCGCCCCCCCCCCCCCCGGAAGAGCCTGCAAGAGAGAACAAAAGATAGAGACAACGAAGCTTGTGCTTTAAGAATTCGGGGGCCCTCAACTGTTCTGAAACCCCTGAAGTTGAAGGGGCTGGAAGTGTGGACAAGGGCTTTTACAAACAACGTTGCTTGCGAGGATGGGGGCTGAAGTTAGCAATGTATGAACATTTTAAGCCTCTGGCATCGACGGGCCATGCGTCCCCAAGCCTTTTTGCAGCCTCCCTGGTGTCGGCGCCTAGCACGGGCCTAGCGCCCGCACACAAATGGGTCCGAGCTTGTGGCAGCAAGGCTGCATGGACCGCCAAAACGCTGAATCCTTTGTGGAATCTGATTTCATCGGGTCCATCGTCTGTTCGACTCCCCCACTCCGTGCCAAAATCCTATCGATGGATCCGCGCCAAGAGTCACGGAGTCAAAGCGCACACCTCCGCTACCCTGACTTAGCAGGAAGATGCAGGAAGCACACCAAGATGGAAAGAGAAACACATCATGGCCAACGAGCGCGGGGCATCGTCTGGGAGGTGTTTTCTGTGCGCGGCGACTCCGTGAAGTAAACGATTCTTGCCGAGTCAGCAAAATCAAACATAGTATCCGGTTGGTGGCTTGCAACATCTTGCAACACACATGGCCCAGTGACTGCAGTCTACTCAGTGGCAGTACAGTAATGATCAAGCCCACGATCTTCAACGCGACACCATGTCGTCTAAGTATGCCGCCCCTGTTCAAACTCTGCATGCGGCATCAGCCCAGCAGGGCTGACTGTGAGGCAAGTTGGCACATCCTCCCACGTTGCGCTACTTGCCTGCAGTGATCTGCTGCTTGGCACGAGCCAACTTACCCCACAGGCGACAGGGTTGGAAAATGCACACGAGCATCAGCCCAGAAGAGGAGGTGCATGTACCTCATGGCAGACTGCTTATCATCGCGTTACAGCAGTATACAGCAGTTGCGTTCATTGCCGCTGGGCTAGCGACACAATCCCTTTGCCACTTGGACGATTCAAACCTAGAGAATCCTAGAGAGCAGCCTACTGGACCTACTGGACTGCGCTTCCCGTTCTGCAAGGCCTTGACCGGACGGCGGCGCTGCACGAATGCCAGCACTGCGGTGAAGGCCACGGTGGACACACAGGCTCCATGTCTGCCCATCATCCGTGCTCGAGAATCTGTGTCACTGAAAGCTCTTGCTGCTAATCACAGACGGCTGAGAATCCCAAAAAACGGCTTCCTCGAAGATGATTACCTGCAGCTGTCGCGTCCAACCTTTGGCGACAGTATGGGCAAGTCAGCAGACCAGTTATTAACGAACATGGGCATTTCACTACCTGATTCATCCAAGCAACAGCTGCGGAGCGTGCGACTCTTTCCAGGACTTCTCTGCTGCTCCGAAACGGGCGGCCGCCTGAGCCTCCCTCAGCGCCGCCTGCGCCCCAAGGCCTCTGGCAAGCTCTTGCAAACGGTCTTGGGCCTTCTCGGCACTGTGCCTCAACTCCTTGCTGTGGGCGTCGATGGAAAGGTCCCCAAGTTCGTCCTCCAACTTCTCGAAGTGGCGGCTGAGTTTCTCCTCCAGTCTCTCGGCCGCGTCCTCAGCCTTCTCCTCTGCGTCCCCGACGGCATCTTGCACGCGGTCTTCATGCTGCTCGTAGACATGCTCCGGCACGCGAGCTTCTCGCTGGGCCTTCACCGCCCGCCTGCCATGAAACTTCCAAGACTTTGCCGCTGTCTTGGCTTCGGCCTCGAGCGTCTTTACGCGTTGATGGGCTCGGTGACGTGCATCCTTCATGGCGGCCTTCATGTTGTGCTTTTGCTCCTCCAAATCATGCTTCACTTGAGGCGAGGCCTTCTTCACAGCATCGGCAAGCTCTGCGGCGCGCGACGCATTGAAGTCCAAGACGCTCTTGTGAGATTCGTTGTTGAACTTCTCGAGCTTCTTAGTGTTGGACTCAAGGGCCTTCTCCCAGGAATCTGCCCCATGCGGTCTTGAAGCTGCAGCAAGCTCCTGAAGTGTCTGCCAGTCACTTGCCTTGCTGAGAATGTGCTCAGCAGGTGTTTCTTTCAAAGACTTCAGCTTGCTTTGGAAGCCATCAGCAGCTCGTTGCTCCTGTGCCTGCGCCGTCACGACCTCGGAGGAAACGTTGGTAGATTGCGGCAGCGCGGCGAGCAACTGCGGAGCATGTGACTCTTTCCAGGACTTCTCTGCTGCTCCGACCTGAGCCTCCCTCAGCGCCGCCTGCGCCCCAAGACCTCTGGCAAGCTCTTGCAAACGGTCCTGGGCCATCTCAGCACTGTGCCTCAACGCCGTGCTGCGTGCGTCGATGGAAAGGTCCCCAAGTTCGTCCGCCAAGTGCTCATAGTACTCGTTGATGCTGTCGTCCAGCCTCTCGGCCACATTCTGAGCCTGGCCCTCTGCGTCCCCAACTGCATCTCGCATGAGGTCATCGTGGCTCTCGTAGAGTTGCTCCGGCATGTTGGCTTCCCTTTGCGCTCTGACGGCACGCCTGCCATCCGACCTCCAGGCCCTCACAGCAGCCCTGGCTTGTCCTTCAAGCTTCTGCACCTGGCCAAGTGCATCCTGCTGGGCAGCCTTTACTGATGCTTTGGCATCGTGCCTGTGCGCTTCCACACTCTGCTCTACCATAGCCAGAGCCTTGCTGACCGCCTCAAAGAGTTCAGCTGCGCGCGTGACATTGAAGTCCACTGCGCCCTTCTGGGACACGTTGTAGCTTTTAGTGAATTGCTCCAGTTTCTTGGTCTTGGCCTCCAGTGTCTCCTCCAAGGACTTTGCATTCTTCGGTTTGGAGCCTGCTAGCAAGTCGTGGACAGTCCGCCAGCGGTTGGCCTTGTTGATGACTGCCTGCACAAAACCATGCTTGTACGACCAATTTCGATCAACTTAACTCTTGTATCATACGTCCACATGTATCAAAAGCTATATGGTATATAGCAACTCGGCAAAGCAAGTCGCAGTAGCTGTGTGTGTGTGTATCTGTATGGCATCTTGTTGCCTCCGCCGAAGTCTTGCGCAGCTCCCGCAAGGCGGCTCCGGCCGCTGAAGCTGCACGAGCTTCCTGCTGCTCGATGTCAGAGACCGCGCGAAGGCTGGCCTCGCGAGCCTTCACGTTGGCATAGTCTGGAGCAACCTGCAGTGGAGACTCTGAGGCAGGGCCAGCAGAGACAGAACTTAAAAGCCCTCTATCCTTCTATAATGAATGTTTGGGGTCCCATGGGGACCTGCGCCAACACAAGAGGCGGGCGTAGCGAAGCGCCCCGAAGCGAGGCGTGTGGAGCCGCCTCCAGATCGCACGCGGCCTTGGCAATTGCAACAGAGCTTGTGAGAGATCCCCACAAAACAACTTTGACTGCGTCTGTCTCCATGTCTGTCCCACCACCCCCATACATCCATTCTACAGATCTTCTTCCCGTTCTTCACAGGACGCAACCCCTGCCTGCTCCCAACCACTCTGCACTCCTCCATCTACTGCGTGTCCAAAA
>CAJNDS010000089.1:0-130000 GCA_905221605.1 Symbiodinium natans | reverse complement strand
TGAGCTCTCCGATCTGGCTGCGAGGATCCTAGTCAACGAGAGCATGTCCGGAGATGGAATTCCGAGGAGCTCAGGAGTAGCGGAGGAGCTCCAAGAGAAGTTGTACTCTTTCTATTATCTTGTCTATCCCCCCCTTTCTGACTACAGGATGCATTGCAGCACGCCTGCGCTTGAAGATCTTCTCGCAGCTGCGCGGCCGTCTCCTGCAATCCGGGATACTCTGGGCCGGTCTACCGCGCATACACCAAACCCCATTACGAGGTACAATCGCGAAAGCAGACACGATCAGGATGATCAGGGCTCACGAAAACAGTATCTGTATGCTGCATTCAATCTCGCAGACAAGGCCGCAGCACACATGGCAAGTTTAGTTCCGAGCCCCAGCCAAAGGCCCTGCTTGGGTCCTTCGATGCCTCACAGGCGAAGCTTTGTGTTTCTCTGACACATGTCGGAAATGTGAGGACACAGATACAGAGCGATACAGATGAACGGACCCGAGCACAGCCTGCTGCAAGGCCTTGAGAGCCTGTGCCTGCGCAGGAGTTCACGTTCACACCTCAACGACGTCCCACGTGCTGAACGCTGGCCTGCGACTGGAGCTCGTCTGCGACACCGCTCAGGCTCTTCTGGTGATCCTGACTCGGGATGGCGCAGGTTATGTTTAGGTTCAAGGCCTTCCTGTCCCCTGCCACTTAGACGGATCTGCACAGCGCACCACCCGATCTACTTGAACCTAAGTCCCCTCTCTCGCCTCCGCTCTCCTGGCGCTGTCACCACGGGACTCGCGAAGCTCCTGAAAGGCCAGATGATCCGAAAAACATCGGGGATTGCAGGGGAACTTACAGTGCTTACAGCACGGGCCGGAAATCAGTATGTACCACTTCAAGCACTGGTGTGTAAACTGTAACTCTCGGGCTCGGCAGCTTGAGTGCTATCCGGCCTGCTGCTGCGCAGACTCCTGACACCGTGAATTGCAGACCCCCAGCTATGTGCTCTTTCACTCACTGCAGTTTGGCACGGCACACCCTCTGCTTCTTGAAAGGGCCGAGCCTGCGCCTGCAGTGCCTCGTCATGTAATCACGCAGTTGAAAACAAGGTAGCTCATGAAGTTGAAACCAAAAGTGGTCATCCGAAACGCCTCGACATGCTGGATGAGCTTTCGAAGGGACTCCGAAGCCTCCACGGCGTCAGAATTGAAGAACACCGTTGAATTCTCAAGAGCATGCATACGCCTATGACGCGTTTGAAGCACAAATGGCATGGACTCTTGCACGGACACTCTGTTTTTCAGCGCTTCGCCATCTGGAAGATCTGCCGATACAATCCGGCAACTGATGGCAGGCCTGAACCCAAAGCCTCAGGACAGAATACACCACACTTTGCTGTGCTCCTGCAGATCTGCGCGTGACATGGTTTCAGCACTCGGTAGTGCAAAGCGCCTGGCTTAGAAAGCTTCGAATGTCATCTACAGTGCAGCCGCATCTGATGGCATGTGAATGGGCTGAGAGTTGAGAGTTTGCATAATTCAGGCTTAACCGTGCTTGCGAGTTGCGCGATGACAGGCTGCGTTGAAGGCCGCCTTAAGCTTGCCATTGCCCCTCCCACATGCGCACGGACGGACACAGACAGCTTCTGCCACGAGCGTTCCCATGGAGGCATCCGAAATTCCATCCTAGCAACGGGATTGTCGAGGAAAAGCTGATGGCCAGCAGACTCAACCACGATCCTTGGGCAAGCAGAGGGCTGTGCACAGACAGACGCGTGAGTGCCCGTCTTGACGACCCGGTTCGGCCCCGCTCCAATGCTTCATGCTGAGCAGCACTTCTGGTGCAGGGCGCCGCATTTTGGCGAGAGCGCCGGCCAACTCCACGCCTGCACACTTCTTAGCAACCCGGTGAGTAACGCTACTCGATTGCTTTCAAAGACCCAGCAGTATCTAGCCAGCTTGACTGGAGTCGCTTCAGGTTGGACCTATGAGGGCCCTTGCCTAAAGGGGGGGAGGGGGGGGACCCCGAAAAGTTACCGGCAACATTTCCGGGTCTCTCGCCGGGCATCTGCGAAAAACGTGCAAACCCACCCCACAATCCGTGTAACATATAAAAGACATGAAAAACACAGTGAACTAAAGGATGTATGTCTAGGGCTTTGTGTGGGCAAGACACACAAGCTAAAACGTTACAGGGGGGCTCTCCTTTTAACATTTCCGACCCCCAAAATGTTTCCACGAAACCATCGGCAACTGACGCAGCGCCCCCCCTTGGAAACAGGCCCTAAAGCAGAGCCATGACCTATGCACCCGATAAGGCACAGAACATCGTCATCACTAGTAAGGAGAACCTATACCTACAATGCGCCTGCGCTGGCATCCATCCAATCAGACTCACCTCAATCTGTGTCAGCCTATGGCCCACTAATTGAACGCGACACTGCTGCATCCATGCGCGGCGCAACGCACAAAGGCTCTCTGAAAGTAACACGAGGTGACTAACCGCGCTCTGCTTCCGAGGTGCCGTAGAGCAAAGTGACGGGCGGCGCTCGGCTGCCTAGCTCCTGCCGAGCCCAGATTGGAACTAAAGTCAGCTGGGCAGTGTTCCGATTTTTTTCCTTGGCGGCTTTGGCAGCATCGACGACTTCCAAACAGGCTGGAACGACATTTTAGCAGGGCAAAGATTGGATGCACCCCTGACGCTACTAAAACGAGGAGGCCGCATCTTAGGGCTTGGTGTGTGTTGAGGACCTTCCAAAGCCGCCCAGGGCGAGCGAAGGCTTTGCTTGGGAATCCTGCCATTTGGTGTGTAAACTAACACGGACCTGCAAGGGCCTGTTCAAGCACAGTAAGGATTAGCAGGGGCAAGTCGCAGAAAATGATTAAGAGCAGTGATGACAAAGAAACCGGCAGTGGGCCGCTGCTGTTCTTGAGATGAACTTCATCAGCCCATATTGTAGCACTTACGAGAAGCCCAAATGAACAGGCAAACACCAAGACAACGTGCAACTTGGATTCGCACAAGCCTCAAGTTTCCCAAAACCCTTGACTCAACACGAGTCCAGAGCAGTCCAAGAAACTCAGGCCAAGAACTTCTGAAAAGAAACAACACAAAGAGCCCCGCAGCAACTCTTTGGCCTGCCAGCGCTGTGCAAGTCGGGGGCCAATGGGATCCTCCAAAACTACGTCACGTCCAAGCACGCCACTGGGACAACTTCGTGAGGCTTTCCAGGCCCTTTGCGCCTTCGCCCAGGCGCCGAAGGACAGCAGCTCCCCGAGACAGCGTTCCGAGCCGGCCGGCCGGGCAGCCTGTTTGGGATTTGGGGGGTTTACGAGAATAGGGGGGTACGGGTTCCTTATTGGGGTCCTTACTAGAAGGGGATCCTACTATTTGGGAGTCTCTATTCCGGCTGCCCTGTATTCGTAATTCCCCATTTCGGAAAACTGGGAAACCTGGGAAAGCGAAGCTGGGGAGTCTGGGAATCCAGGCCTATGGACGGGTCTAGGCCGGGGTTTCGGGGTTAAGCATAGCATAGAAGTTAGTTTTGGTGGATTGGCTTTGGGCTTGGCCTGGGCACTTTTCCAAACTGCAAGACTGCAGCCTCCTCCCCCCCGAAACTACACAAGAACCGGGAGCTGCAACCGGCCCAGGCATAGCACATGATGGCACCCTGAGAGATCGCAAACACCTGAAATCCCCCAGTCTCCAAAGAAATCTCGAGGTACATCCTCCCTCATGCGCAGTTCAGGTGGCGATGCGGGGGCGCCCTCACGAGCTCTGGGTGCGACATGCCTTGTTGCAGTTGGGGTTTTACAAGTAGGTGGTTCGTTTGAACCCGCATGTGCAAGCATCCCTGGGTGCGCAGGCAAGCGTCCAGCTGATGGATGTAGGCAGCAGTTTCGTCCTTGTCCGCCTTGCACCAGCTGTGACGATGGCGCATGTGCTGAGAACTGAAGCTCCCGAACTCCCACGACCGTTGAGACAAAACAAGCATCAGCACACACCGGGCGAGGCAAGGCAAACACAACAAACACTCTAAGAGAGCAACGGCTGGCAAAGCAAAGCAAAGCTGCCACGTACACCGTCTACACCACGGTGCACCTGCATGGTCCCAAGCTCTCGGGGCAGGCGGAAACGGCGGTCCATATACCAGCGTGCCAGCCACAACCCGGCTGGGCCCAGGCCACCTTAGGTGCTTAGACCCCAAGAATTTGGTTGGCTAGGGCCTTTGGAGCACCTCCTCTATGTAGAAACATGGCTGCCAAGAATGCTGGGTTGGCCCATCCAGGATCCACCATCCATGACTGACGCTTTCGAACACTCACATCTCGAAGCAAAACATGCCTAAGGTCGAGAGGCGCACAATGTCCATGGGAGTCCAGCCTGGCCAGAGCGACGGGATTGCAAATCGGACATTTCTTCGGCAACCAAGTGTTCCGCCGAGGCCTCCTCCCAACCCCTCCAAGAAGGCCTTTACTTGCCTTTGCGGTCTATGTGCCTTTGCATGAATCTGCAGGCCTTCCTACGGCCCCCAACAGCTGAGGCCCACGTGCACGGCATTCACCCTTTAATTGACTCGTATGTGACTGGATGCTGGTCCCTCTATGTCTCCCTGAACTCGTGCCTCCAGACCACATGTCCCGGGCTGTCGTCACGAGGGTCCTTGCAGGCCATCTGGGGAATTCAAGCTTGTTGGCAATGTGGCGCTGCGCACGCCGCGCATCGGGTCATTGGGTGTGGAGTCAACAGATTGCCATGAGATTGTATTGGCCAGAGCACGACACTGCACCACAAGATGTGAACCCACGCATCTCAAGAGTACTGAGTTCATTTATTGAACTTCAGACAAACCGTGCAATGTCGCAGGACCCGGGCCTTTGCCACCAGGGCATGGCCTTGAGCCTGTCCGGGTTCAGGAGCCCTCGCTCATCTCCTGGCAGTCACTTAATCATCAGAAGCACAGAATCCTCTTGGCTAAGCCATAAGAGTAACATAGAGTAATTGTGAATCTCCCCATCAAAGCTGGGGGATTCATCCGAGGGGCTCTTCTCGCCCATTCCGACGGGGCTGGCCAGGATCAGCGCCTCCACATTCTCAGGATGCTTCATGGCCTTGGAGAGACTTTGAGAGCAAACCGAATATGAGACTTGGCTGTTGCCACCCACCGTCCGGCCCCTGGACCTCCACAACCACAGGGCAACCCGGCTTGCGCCAAATGACGAGTTCCCCTTAACGAGACTCTTTGGTCAGAGAACCACCCACAGCGTGACACCGCCTTTAGCCAATCTTGTAATCCGAGCAGCATAGCAGGCGGCAAAGTAGCCTCCGAAGCTGTGACCCAGCAGCACCACCCGGTTCAGGCCGACAGACCGCCGCCACTGCTCGATGCCCTCAATGAAAAACTGCTCGCAGGCATGGGTCCCCTGTCGCCGACTGGGTTCTGCGGATGAAAAGGATGCAAGACATCGGGAACCATCTAAGACTGAGGTGTGGGCCATCAAACCATCAAAGATGAAATCCAGATTTTGAAGAATCCTGCCTGCTGCATTGGGAAGTCCGGCTTCGAGGACAGTCCCCATCCTGGCCAGTCAATGGAGTAGACATTTCTGCCAGTGGATGCCAGAGAATCGAAGCTGTGAGCCCATGACCCGGAGCCCATGAAGTAGCCATGGATCAGGACCACCGGTGCCAGTCCACTCCCTGCCCTCGCCCCTTGCGCCCCTTGCGAGACACAGAGTGTATGCACCGTCTGCCCATCGGAGATCGGAACCTCCATGACCTTCATCTTCGAAGACACCGCATTTCTCAGCAGCGCCTCCTCGGTCTCCCTGAGGCGTTCCTCGCTTGACTGCGTCCACCAGTCGCGAAGACGCTCCCGGGCGCCTGTGAAACAAACGGAGGACGTCAGCGACTTTGCCGCAGCATCCATGACCGCCGAGGGCGCTCTCAAGGTCTTACAGTAAGCCAGATTAAAGCGGCTTGTGCCCCACGGCTACAGAAGGCCGCACCGTGTCGCTGAGACGCACTTCAGCCAGCAGCTACTTGCAACGTCCACTTGCAATTCACAGCGCCCAGCCTACAAATCAAGAAGAACGAGGAAGTGCAAAACGAATGCAAGGACTGTTCCAAAAGGCCCCCCTCCCCCCATCGCTCCAAACCTCCTGGTGATCGGTGGCGCGGACACTCATCATCTCTTGGCCTCTTCGTCAGAGGGCAAAAAACTCCCAACACGCAGCCAAGAGCAGATTTTGAACATGGGGGGGGGGGGGCTATTTGTGGGAGAATGCCCTCAGTGCTTTCAACCATCGAACGAAAGGCAGCAGACCCGCGCGCACGGTTTTCCTCTGTGACAATTTGAATGCGTCAGAATCCTGCTGCGAGCCTCGGCGTTTGAACTGACTCGCCCATGTTGAGCGAACAGCTCCCAGCGTTCAAACTGATTCACCCATATTGGGCGGACAGTTCTTTAGAGTACTGGGCGTGTGCCTGCCCCCAGAACACGGCTCGAAGACTGCTGCCAAGTACAGCCGGAGGCTCCAACAGTGCCTCTGAAACAGCTGCTGGCCACAGCCCTGGGGTCACAACTGAGGCAGCTCTCCGCTCTTCTGCAAAGCAATCATTCCTGATCATTTCTTACAGAAGTTCACAAAGCGCGCAGTGAGGCATTGGTGGAGCAGCAGCTAAGTCCCCCTCATCGAGTCAAAGGCTCAAGGTCAGGACTTGACATGCCCGATGCTGCACGCAAGTAATCCAACGTCACTTGATGCTATGCTCCCTCGGGCTCAAATGACAGCCAACAGCATGCCAATTTTCTGCACGCCCAACCTCAGCCATCACAGCAAGCATCACTGTGTCAGGCTTTTAAGCCATCTCAAGACCATCCAAGGAGCTGCCGGGAGCCACCTTAGAGACTCTGGAGACTTCTCGAGAAACTGGTGAGGAACTGCCCAGCATTGTCTGCTTGAGGCTCTTGGAAGGATTTTCGTGCAGAGATGAGCTCAAACATGCTCCAAAGGGCTGCTGCATCCATGTCATCGCAAACCCCTGCCGAAGCCCGACGGAAAAGCCCGGAATTTACGCCAGTACTGGTAACTTGGTAAACCTTGTAACAGCATCCCTGCATCTATAAGGGGCCGGCTCTCCACGAAGCCCGGGCTCACTTTGACAGGAGCATCACTGCCTGGAGCAGTGGTCTTCGGGGTTTCGGGGGTCTGAGCTTAAGCATCTCTGCTTGGAGTTTAGGATGTTGTCAAGTTCGGGCCTCGAATCTTCGAAGATCTCGTTTTCTTCCGATAGGCTTGGGGGACGGGGGCGGGCCACCCTCTCCGGTGGAGCCCTGTCTTCCTGCGCCCTCCAGCCGAATCTAGCCTGCACCTCCACACTCCGCACTGCAAGCCTGCCTTCTCGCCCATCAACGTTCCATACCTTAACGGGCGTCCATGTCTCATACGTTCTGGTCAGGCGGTCTCAGTATGTCCCACTGTGTCTCACTATGTCGCACTACGTCTCACTATGTCACACTGAGCGTTGGGAAGATATGGCAAGCTCTCGATGGTTCTAAGGTTGCACCTTGCCTGAGGTCGCAACTTATCAGCCTCCGCCAAGTCCTCCGCCGAGATGTCGTCGTAGCAGGCGAACGGCCTCTCCTCCTGTGGACGAGAAACCCAGTTCGGCATGTCCCGGCATATGAACATGCAAATGCAAGGCAACGGAAGCACGTCCGATGCCCTGCAGCCGCACATACCAGCCAGAATCGCAAGAACATGAATCGATTTTGAATTCTCGCTCGCATGCCGATCATCTCCTGTGCTTTGAGGAGGAACTGAAAATTGCTGCACCAAGTGGCTGGCTGCCACTTTTCTTTTCCAGCTGTGGGAACTGGCGCGACATTCATTCGGTGCTTCGATGCCTGCTCTAGGCGTGCTACGCCTTTGGGATCCGGCACCAGCTCTCTGCGTCATGCCGGTGGATGAAGAAGGCAACACCCTCTTGATGAACCTCCGTGCTATGCCATGATCTCTCCCCTTCGCTCTCATGCACCCAGTCATGACTCTGCAAATCGAAACAAGTGTGTGTTCCTGCGCAACATGGGAAAGCTTGACTCAGCCAGCCACCTGGGTTGCAATCATCTGGGCCAGTGCCATGAGGGGTCCTTAAGGCACTGTTGGAGCGCGGCAAAGTGCGGCAAAGGACCAGACGACAAGCTGCCTGGGCCTTGTGGCCGATGCCTGGACCATTGAACATGTTGAACAAAATGCCTCAGACCCGAGCTGGGTCCGAGGATCGCTGAGTGCTGGATCCTCGAGCCCACGTCCCGCATGAAGCGGGAGATCACAGGCACCTCGGCTGCGGGCCAAGGGTGACTCGTTCGACGCATGGCCTCGCCCCACATTGCAGCCATCAGATGAGGGCGAGGAGCTGCTAAGGGCGAACAGCCCACGCCCATCCGCATGTCCACAAGCGCTGTGCCTGAACAGCGAGCTCAAAGACCCCACGAATGCTGGGATCTTACATGATCTTACATGAACTTGCAGCACGTCCAAGCCGGGTTACATGGCGTGGAGTCATCAAGTTCCGCCATTGCAGACCGACAATCTTGCAGCCTCGCACACTGGCCATGTGAGTGACCTATTCACAGCAAAGCCGCATCTGCTGCTGAGCGGCATCTTGCCCGTGGTGTCACGAGTGCCGAAACCATACAGCTCAAACTCGATCCGCCCATCTCGCCACACGATCACCTTTCCCGATGCTGAGAGCCGTGGATTCGTGAGCACAGGGGTGTATTATGGATGATTATGGTGTGTGTGTGTGTGTGTGTGTCCCTGCCTGGCAGCTGCCCAAGGCATTGGTGTACCTGCGTAACTTCCACTGACAGAGCGGAGCTTTCTTCCAAGCACATTGACCAGCAGCAGCACCACCACCACCATCACCATCATCATCATCATCATCTTCTTCCTTCGCAGTGAGAGTCGTCCCTCAGCTAGCGTGCGCTACAGTGTGGTTCACCTTGCGCACCGGCCGATTACACGGCTTAGCACGTATGCTCTTAGAGAAAAGCCGCTTGCTATTGAAGCGGGGTCCCTGTTTGTACTCATCATCATCATCATCATCATCATCATCATCATCATCGTTTTGCTGCTGCTGGGTGCAATCTCTGGACATGCTTCGGCTGGTCTGTTCTGTCCGCATCCTGGCAGTAGCTGCCTGGCAATGCTACTATTTGCCATGCTTACATCCAAAAAAAGCCAAAGCGGATGAAGCTAGGGCACGTGGAGTTCAGGATCACTGTAGAGTCGCCTGCTGCGCTGGGCCTGTAGCTTTCATCTCCGATGATGCATGTCAACTGCATGTTTTCGAGGCATTTGCGAGCAATCCTCAAACCCTCACCCTTGCCTCCAACCTGGGGCTGCCCACAGCACGCTGGGAGCCTGGGACCTCTCACAATGCGCAGGTCTTCTTCGTGGTGTTTTTCGTGGTGTCCTTTTCGGTGGTTTCTAAAGTTCCTAAAGATCCGCGACCCTTGCCTCGCACGGTCCCTCTGCGATAACGGCGTCAGACATCCAAGGACGGCAAGGGCCAGTCCTCAGGTGAAGGGATGCGGATGATGCGGAGAGATAAGGAGGGTTCTGCTGGCCGTGTGCGATTTCGGAAGGAACTCCTTGATTTTTGGATGTTGCAAGCTGAGCGGCCCAGAAACAGCACGGACCGCAGCCGTGTGGGAGAGAGCCGCTTGACTGACTGCGCTTGGTGTCGATGCCCCAGCATTGCTGAAACATTCGCGAAAATGGCGCTACTCAGATCTGGTGTGATGAACTGCTGCAGCGGATTCAAAGGGGACGACGTCACTTCGACTGCAGCGGTATGCAGTTTCTAAGGAGTCTTCATGTCTTGTGCCATTTGCTCAGGAGAACTACGAGAAGTTGCCGCTGGCAAAACCCTGCAAATGCCAAGCTTCATGTACCAACATGCCAGACATCGCAAACATGAAAAGCGTGGCTTCACAGCTGCTGACAGCCTACCAAGGCTTGGCTTGAGCCATCAGTGAACCCATGGATCTGCTTTCGGATTTCGTAAGCGGGCACCACGATGTGCACCCTTGCGACAGTTTCTTACCCCCCCCCCCCGCCCCCCACCGTGTGGCACGCCGCCAAGGCCCGGCTGATGCCC
Source organism: Symbiodinium natans (assembly GCA_905221605.1). Taxonomy (NCBI): domain Eukaryota; class Dinophyceae; order Suessiales; family Symbiodiniaceae; genus Symbiodinium; species Symbiodinium natans. Next base: position 119,846 of record CAJNDS010000089.1, on the reverse strand, counting down.
ACGCAAGAGCCTGCATCACTCGAACATTTCGCCAGACGTCTGAGTTGCCTTTTCAAGGTGCTCGTACGGTAACCGTGGCGGGAGGAGAAACCACCAACCAAGAGACCAAACCGGAGCACCATTGCAGCACAGGGAACAGCTGAACTCGCCAACGATCCACTTCTCCTGATCCGCCGGTGTGCCCTGACGGCAGGAAGGCGCTAACGTGCATTGTCTTAGTCTAAAGCTATCAACTAACTGAAACTCTGGCAACACAGACAGAGCATCTTTGACGAACACGGCCACAGCCTGCCTCCGGAGATGAGTTGATGAAGCCCACGGTCCACCACAGGGGCAAAGGCTCAGTTGGAAGATCCAGAGCTCGCATCATCAGTGGTAGGTCCTCGAAGCGCGCGTCAAAGCTCGATGTCTCGAATTGGCAGGTTCAACATTTGTTCAACTGATTGCTGAATAGTCCGCGCGCCCACGCGCGACTTCTCAAAGGCAACTTGCCGCGTTTCGGCAAGAGCTGCGAAGCTTGCGTGCTGCTTGCCAAGTTCTTGCTGAAGAGAGGTTCCACGAGTATCGAACTTAACATTCTGCGTGGTTGGCAATATTTCTGCTTGGGCAGCTGCTGCCCGAAACTGAAGGCACTGTCGAACCCAACACCTTGTCCCGAAACCACCATATACGACGTGTGTCGTGACTAAACCTGACTGAGCAGTGTCTCCTTTTCCAGAAAGCTGGTGGTCAGGTTCTTGAACAGGGCCTGATTTGTCGAGGCGTTGCATGGACTTGCTATACCGCACCACAGCAAGGCAAGGATCAACTGTTCGTGCTGCGCTTGGGTCCTTAATACTACTTGGCATGCTCATGAGGAGGCACTGTTCGCGAGTCTTCAGAGGCTACTTCCTCTGAGTGGGACAGCTCCAAAGCTGAAACGAAGGCTTGGGCAGCTGACAATGTAAGAATCAGGCCTCCTCCGGTTCATAGTAGGTGTACGTCTCAGGCGCCAAAAATGTCTTCTGCTGGCGTCTCTGCATCTGTAGACTGTACCATACTGTACAAGAAGCGCTGCTTCCCGAGCACTTGAGGCTCTGGCAGAACCGGTTCCGCCGACGGCCGAGATGCCTCCCTCCTGAAATATGCTCTGCTGTTTCGGCCTCTTACCTGGCCACTGCAAAAGACCAAGGCCTGCGGCTTCTTGTGGGTGATTCCGACCAGAGAATCGGCAATGAGGTTGTAACCTGCTACCGTTGCTGCTCTTATCTCAGCTCTTATTCAGAAGCAACAGCCAACATAGACCGACTTTCTTCGCGCATTTGACCGCAGGCTCTTGTGCAAGCAAGTGACGGAGCTCGCCCTCCAGGATGCGGGGGCAGAAGCGCTGGTCAACCAGTTGACCACCGGCCTGGAGGTGCCAAGCTGACAGAGCAGCCGCGTGACTGCTAAAGAAACAACACGTCAAAGTGCCCTTTGACAAATACGGTTCGGGGCGTTCAAGCAGCTTTCAGTGCTCGTGAAAATGGGGTGCCCAGTGGTGGCATGCTCTTGATGACCGTGCATATGCTGCAAGGCTATGGCAACCTCGGTTGCTCAGTTGCTTCTGGAGAGACGGGGCGAAGACAAACACACAGATGCAGGAGGCAAGGGAAGAAGACGGCACTAGTGCACAAGCGGGCAGGAAGGCCTCCAGATACTTGCCCACACCCTCGGATGTCCATGTTCCAGATTTGTCCTTGGTCACACTTACATTGCAAGAATCATTCCAGCGAGAGGAGGGATCACACGACTGGGGCATTCTTCACGATTGTGGGATGCGAAGAAGGCTGAGGACTCGACAGTGCGGCCATTGGAGCAGAACTCGATGAACTCTGCCACGGTGTGCTCTTCATGGTGGTTGTCATTGGCCTCGCCCGCAGAAGCCCCAAACTTCGAAGGCCGGTCTTACCACCGGCAACTCCTGCATCTAAGAAATCCTACCTACCAGCCATCAGCAGTTGCACTTCCCATGCCTCCATGAGCGTGAGGACCTCGGAATCATCGCAGAGACGCTCTCCAAACCTCGGATCCACGCTGAAGGCGTGTCTTCAGTTGAAGGGTGTCTTCAATTCAGGCGGAACGCATGCCTGACCTCATGCAAGCTGCGAAACCATCTTTCGAGCCTCTGACAAACGGTGAGTCTGGCAAGGGGTTATAGATGTTATAAGTATTCGGGTTTTAAACAGGTGTATACAGGTGTAAACTTGCAAACCACGGCAGCGTAACTGGACCAAGGGGCTCCTGGCAGTAGTTGCCTTGGTCATACTTCATGGCAGTGCCATAGTTGCAGTCACAGCGAGACTCTCTGAAAAAACGGGCAGCTGTACTTCCTTTTTATTTTGTAGTTGATCAGGCTTGCTCCGGGAATCCCTCGGTGCAGGCTTGGTTGCCATTCTTGAGCTTGATGATCCAGACGCCTCTCAACAGGGAAGTGCGGAGGCATCACGAAGTACGGTGGAGTTGAGACAGCCGAACTGTGCCGGCGACTCGACCAAAAAACTTTTGTGTCCGTCACGGCATCTGGTCATGAAGCACGCCAGCTCATGCAGCTAGTTCCCCGCCACAGCCGTGCATGCGCATCGGCGTAACTCGTACCACCATCCAACAGACCAAAACTGCGCGAGGAACTTGCGCGCCTTCTCCCGAGGAGCCGCGAGCCTGCTTGATGACCTGCTGTGGGAGAGAAAAAAAAAGGGCTTCCCCTGATACTCTGTCAGGTCAGTCAGCTGTCCAAAAATGCCTATGTAAGTCCTGCTGTTCTTCTCCAAGGCGCCCTGGGCTGGAAGGCCATGGTCTTCTTGAAGCCGGCGCTGAACTCCTCCGGCGTGTAGTACCTCACAAAGCAGACATCCGGCCCGGCGAGATATCGTTAATTCACGACTCCTTGCAGCGAAGTTTTTGCCTGCGCAACTTCAGAGAACTTACGACATGCAACTCATGCAACATGAGCTGTGAAAGAGATGCACACTGGGCTCCGCTCGCCAGGGTGTCTGCCAAGCCGATATTCATGTCTGCCACCTGCCCAAGGGGCATTTTAAGAGATCCAATGAGCATCCAAGGGACCGTGGGGACCTGACCTGAGAGCTATGGACCACAGCTAGAAACCAGCCTTGCACAGGGCGTCCCTGGCTCCCATCTTCTCCATCACATCTGGGGAAGGCCACACCTCAACACCCGTGTGATCTGGCAGCGGCCCTTAAGCTCATCTTACTCACGCGATTGAAAGCAGAACAGAAAGAGACCAGCTCTATAAAAGTTTCTCTAAGCGGGAGGTCTGACGACCTATGCAGGAACCGAAAGTGCAAACGAGACTCCTGGATGCCCATGTCTCGAATGGCACGCATACCATCCTCAGCCGTAGCAGTGTGACAATTCCTAGGCCGGACCGCCGCCCAAAGCGTCGGAAAGAGAGTGCAAGAACTTCCATTTTGCCGTCGTCGTTGTCGTTGTCGTTGCCATTGCCATTGCCACTGCGGTTGCTGATGCTGTTGCTGATGCTGGTGCTGGTGCTGTTGCTGTTGCTGTTTGTCGTTGGGGTTGGGGGGCATGGGCGGGCAGCAGGAAGCCACAGGTGGCTGGAAGACGGGGGTTTCAGGCCGAACCATCAAGCCCAGGGGCGTCAAACTTTCTTTGATCTCCGCCATCTGCCTGGTGGTCAGCACATGACTCCCAAATTCATCTTAACAAGCAGCCCTCCACCGATCCCTGGACATAGACATGCAAGTCCTAAAAGCGTATGAGGGGACTTATCCACGAACGGACTCTCAGCGCCTGGAGGCGGGGTCCAGTCTCTACAGTTCAGAAGAGGCGCCTTAATCTGGCCTGGCTCACATCGGACCTGAGCACTGCTGTGCATTATACTGAAATCTCTGGAGCTTCTGACATACTCACGCAAAGTCCATGGGCCCGGACGATGATGAAGTCGAAGCTCTTGCACAATTCGAAGAACTTGTCGTGTTCCTCATGCGTGTAGTGGATAAGCCTTGGACATCTCTGCCAACACGGTACCGCGTGAACGGCTTGCATTGTCAACACATCTGCAATTTGCTTTTCTTCAGGCGCAGAGCGTTCCAGCATCTTTCGAGAGATCGGGAGACACTTGGGCACTATTGGTAATCGAACACACTGCCCCTCTCTTGAGGCCTGTACTGGCAGCTCAGTCCAGACCGGATCATGCCGTTGGCCATCACCAGGCTGTCGTAGCCTCTGGGTTCTCATGACTGCATCCTAGAAAACGTGAGCTCGCGACAAGTTGAGGCCATGCCAAATGATGCCCAGGCACGGTTCCCGCTGCTGCTCTTGTCAGTGCCACCGAGCTTCTGGGTGCGAACATAGATCCTGATGCTTCAAGAAACCGAGTGGACCCAGGTCCAAGAACAAAGAGAAGCAAGGAGGCATAAGGAGGCCCTCTGAACATCGGCCCAGGCACTGTACTAAGGCGCCCTTGAACTTCGGTGAGGCAGGCTGCGTTGACAGGCCCTGTGCTCGTGGTCTTGTGGGCTTCGCGTTGCGTTCACGTAGAGAGTCTGAGTAGAGTTGTGTACGCATGACGACACATGTGTATAGAAAGGATGCTCGTTCTCGGTTTTGCAAGCCAAAGCGAAGCCAGCTCTGTGAGCCCTTTTAGCACCATCACGCATCTTCCGTCATGTCTTGCCTTGAAATCCTTGGCCACGGTGGAGATGACCTGCCGGAGCAGACGTGCTCACCGCCGGAGGAGATGGTCAGAATCCGAGTGAAGCGGTGATCTGAGCTGGCATGACCAGATTACCGCGGCCCCAACAGAGCAGTCCACCGGACCGGGGCAGGGTCCTCCCGCGCCTGCAAGGCAGTCGAATAGCGCCTAGGACGGTGGAAGCGCCTTTTTTGGGCGGTTCGAGCTCGCTGGGCGTGTGCCTGGTGCCTCGTCTTCCACGACAGATCTGCCTGACGTATGCGGCGGCTACTATTCCGGTGTCTTCAGGTGTGGCTCAGGGGGTTCACTTAATTACAAGTAGCTCCAGGGCGATGCAGGGCTTGAAGCGAAGGCGATTCGTTCTGCTACCGTTCCACATACAGTTCTCTATAGCTTATGGCGCGACCTTCTCCCCTCATCAAGTCCTCCTTTCCCCTTTGCAGTTGCTATGAGTACATCGGCTAACTTAAATATAGGGCCGGTGCCAGCGCTCAGCAGGTGAAGCAAAGTGAAGCAGAGTGGCCTTCCAGGCCTTTGAGGGCGTCAGTGAGCTTCTGTTGCTGCTCGGGGCTTGCCCCTGCAATGGTCGTCTTGAGCTCCTGCAGTCCAGTCTGAACCAAACAAAGACGTGCACTTGCAGTACAAGTAGTACGAGGTACATGCACGTACATGCACATTCGGTCAGCACCACGGATCTCTCAGCCGCGGGCTTCCACAGTTGCGTTCTTGGCTGCTTCCGTAGCGGACGCAGCTCCAGCACCCATGGCGGAGAGGGATCGGCTAAACAATCTTCAGCAAGAGAATGCACGCCAGATCATGCCGGGCTGCACGGCCAAGGGCCAAGTCTTGGAACTCTGGTCCTCCCCTAAGGGCTGCGTTCTCGCTGCCAAATACCCTTGCTTCATGAAGCATCTTTATTTACGATAGGGAACGATTCGGGGGACCACGCGATACCGCGCGGAGCGATGACTAAGCTAAAAAAGCTGTGCCAGCAGCGGAGGTTCTCAGATGCGGGCGACAGCACCACGCTTAGGTCAAGCGGCAGCAACACATGGCTACAGCATGGCTACAGCATGGCTACAGCATGGCTACAGCATGGCAACAGCATGGCAACAGCATAGCAACAGGTATGGCAAGCGTCTGAGACGTGGTGTACCATGAAACATGAATGAAACCAAAGAACAATGGCAGGCCGCGGCTAAGCCAAAGCCTAAGCACGTATCACCATGTCTCGGACCTTGAGTATCCACCCTTGTCGAGAGTTCAGTAAGAAGCTGCGCCGCCTCCTGCAAGCATCCGACACACAACACACGACGCTTCTCTCATTCCGACTGATCCGAGAATCCGTTTGTCAGGGTCTGGGCCTTGAAACGCACTCCGACATGAGAATGACGCTGCATCCATGTGTGATCGCCAAGTGTGGAAGCCTGGCACCGCTCGTCCGTACCCCCTGCGGCAGCCAAGAGCTTCTCGACCAGATTGTCCTGCGTCGGGGGCTAAGGATGCTAAGGACGCCTTGCACAAGGTATACATCAGATGTGTACCATCATGCGTCTGTAGTCTGTATGTTCCTTAGCCGCGTTTGGGCCTGGGAGGCTGGGGAAGTCTGCAGACTCAGGGCGGGACCTTCGCGCCCCGCCCCCCCCCCCCCCTCCCCCGCTATATCGTAACTCCAGACTTACAAGCGTTCAAGAATCGGGCCTTTTCTTGAAGCGATGGCCTGATTGCGCTTTGGTCACCGAGAGGGTGTGGGCAAAACACTCGGAGTCAAGCCACAGAACTGCCCGAGAACTCAGAAGGCCGTCGGCTTGGAAGTTTGCGTCTCTTCGGCTTCTCCGCGAAAACCTCGGGATGCAAATTGCTGCAACATGTTCAATGTTCCAACACAACAATTCTGTGTCAAGGACTGACATGGCCCTCCCCGTGCTGGCGGTGCCCCATGCTACGATACTTGGGAAGCTTGAGTGGCGGGCGACGGAATCTTGGAGGTCGCGTGTGGCAAGCGGAGCCCGGTCAACGCAACAACCTCCCATGACGAATGGATCTGCGACATGGATTGTGATGCTTATCAAAAGTAAGGCAGACGATGCTTCATGACTGTCACAAGTATAAGGGCTTTGCGATTTCTGCCCGCGTCTTGCACATGTGTGAAATGCGGGAACTTGGTGAAACGATGTGAAACATCGATTCGAGTCGCAGGTGAGGACAAGGCCACAAGGAGAATGCAAACGCTGCATTCTAAGCCGAAAACATATGAAAACATGCGCACGGCATGACAGGGCTACAGCGACTGCATGTAGTTGCGACCGACACAGCTCTCGAACTCGCGTTGCTGAACCTCAAGGACTGCTGGCTTGGCGGCAAAAGGGCGGAGGGCTTCGTCTGCAGACTGTCCACAGCGGTCTCCCAGCAACAGGCCAGCGAGTTCCTCCTCCTCGAGGAAGTTCTCATCATCCTCCTCGTCATCCTCACCGCTCTCAGTGCTCTCAATCTCGAGAGCCTCGTCGAAGACAAGTGATGCGACCGCTGGGACATGTGATGGCTCCTCTTCGACGAGGTTGAGCTGCTCCAAGAGGTACTCAAGCTGTCGAACCGCGACCTCATCGCCCAAACTACTTGCCTGACGGTGAATCGATCGCAGCGCCATCTCCAAACCTGCATTGCGAGCAGACTGGCGGAAGCCCGAGAGCGACAGCAGCGAGTAGAGCGTCCCATTGATGTGAGTCCTGATCTGCGGATTCCAGTGCTCCATGAGCTTCATAGCCATCGGAAGCACATCTTGCTCGAGGCACTTCCGCTTTCCAGTCGAACGGAGGGCTAGATTCATGAGCATGGCGGAACCAAATTCCAGTGAGAACTCGGAGGGAGCGCGGGAAGCGCCCTCTTCCTGCGAGGAAAGTACACAGACTGCCCATTCGACCATACCCATCTCAATCATGCAATCCTGCGCTGACCTTCGTAAAGAGAGGCGCTGCATGGCAGCAAGAGCCTGGATATGGATGGAGGAGTCCAGCGGCTTGGACTTGAGCAGTTCCACCATCCTCTTCACGCAGGAAGAGCTTGAGACCACGTAGCTGCGTCCGACCGCTTCACAGGCCAACACCGCCAGGATGCCGAGTGTCAGCAGCTGTGTTAACTCTGAGTCCACCTGTGAGTAATGCGAGTACTCGTCCTTCAAGAGCGCTGGTAAAGCATTTGGCTGGTCGCGTACCCCGAGCACGTCGAAACAGGTGATCGCAACCAGGAAGCCACGGCGCTGGGGCAGCGGCGACTCCGCTGAAGCGAGCCGTTGGAGCACCGCACGCAGCACTTGCGGAAGCGTTGCGGCAACCTCGCCAAAAGCCTCCCGGCGCTGCTGCGGTGTGGCGCAGAGGAAGGTCTTCAAGGCCCCAAAGTCCAGCTGGTGCGCTAGCTGTGGCCGTGACGTGGCTGCGCGGCTGCGCACGCTGCGCGCGGGGCTCATGGGACAAGCACCCCTGTCCAAGTGCGACTTGAGTTGCAGCTCCAGGCCTCTTGGAATGTGCTCACGAAGCAACTCAAGCTGCTGCCGGGCCGATGAAAGAACTGGTGGCGCAGGACTTCCTTGTGCCAACAGCATCATGGAATCGAGGCTGGCATCAGCCAGCCGTAGCAGCTCAGCCCAAACAGATTGCCACGAGCGCTTCCCCTGTTCTGTCGGTGAGCGATCCAGAATGTCGTAGATCCGAGGGATGGGCCGTTGGGAGCGAAGGGCCGCCTCTACATCCCGGCGAAGGTCTTGGAACCACTGCAGGGAAAAGACCTCACGAACGTCTGGGTGCGCATGGGGTCGCTGCACAAACGGGAGAGCAAAGAGTGGCATCAGAGCCTCGTCTCCGCTCATCTCATCCAGCCCACGCTCATTGAGGAAGGTCAGGAAAGGCTTTAGATCCTCCTGCATCTCTGACACATCGGGCTCTTTGCCGTTCTGGAGGGTCAGCCTGGCCCGGTGGATTGCAAAGTTGGCCTGGAGTCGGAGCTGCAAGGCGCCCACCTTGGAGGTGGCTTCGTGGTCCGGCATGACACGACTCCAGGCAGAGCTGAAGGCTGCTTGATCACCGGCATCCAGGCTGCAAAGAACATCCTCTACTTCTCGCACTGCGTTCAGCGCGATGTTGGGGCTGCGCAGGAGCCCGACGCGCTCGATCTCTCGCTGGAAGGCGGCCAAGGGCTCCTGCAGTCGATGATAGGCGAGATACTCCTCGATCGCTTTGATGATGGTAACCTCTCGCAGCCCAGCCCCATGATCGAGCACTGTGCACCATGGCAGCGGCGCCTCGGCAGCCTCGGCAGCCTCGGCCGGGGCCTCGGCCGGAGCCTCGACCGGAGCTTCGGCCGGAGCCTCGACCGGAGCTTCGGCCACCAGAGCTTCGGCCGCTGGAGCCCCCGCCATGTGCCAGGCTGGCCCCACGCGTCATGCCAATCTCAAGTGGGGGGGGGGGGGGGGGGTCGGGTTCGAGAGGTCTTAAGCTGTGAGAACTGACGAAGCAGAAACCTTAAAACACGTCATGGGATGCAAGATGCTACAAAAGGGGAAGGGCCATCACAAGAGCTGCAGTAGGTGATGCTTCTTTCTGCTACTTTGAGAATCCCTGAGCTGCAAGCACAAACGAGTTACTTGCGAGACAGCTATTGCTGCACAGATTCTTCAACGAGCTGGCTCGCTTTCCCAAGATAAACCAAGGGTTGCCCCCAAGGACTGAAGGACTGTGTTCAGAGCCTCAAGCATCCTCTGGCACCAGGTTTGGACCTGGATCGAAACGGCTCGCGTTGGGGGTTGGGTTGATTTGAGAAAACATGAATTTCATCGGATTCAGTGGAAGGGCTTCGGGCTTTCAGGACCCAGGGCCCATGAAGCATGTGGACTTATCAATCTTGTAGAGTTCCGGGTTAGGGTCCAAGGAATCGTCAGGCCAAGCCAAACCAGAGACACAACCTGCCTGGCGAGGACGTGCCCGTTGTCAGCTGCAGGTCCTGTCAGCATCCCCCATCTGCTCCTCATGCCCTGACGACTGGAAAACTACGGGACCCTAGAACTGGAGGAGCAACTTGAGGAGGTAGAAAGGCGACATTCGGCCCCACTCAGTGAACAACCCAAAAAACACTCCGAACCCTATTTCCTGAAAGAATTTGCCTGAAACAAAGAAAAATAAATGTAAAAAACACGAGGGCAGCTCAGCCCTGACCTGAGCCTCGCCACTGCGAAGCCAAACCGCCGCCTTTGCCGCAGGCAGCTTTTGGAGACTGAGGGGGTGGGGGCGATAGGGGGGCGATAGGGGGGGCTGAGGGGATTTTCAGGGGGTCTTGGGCCTCCGGGGTTCAGGATGAGTGTCTCAAGGCACCTTTGGGTTTGCGCTGAGGGAATCTCGCCACACCGCTTGACACCTCCGGCTGCGTGAAGAAAACAAGAACCCTCCCCCCACCACCCCATCTCCACCGCGCCTCTGGACAGGAGGGAGCCACAACCTGCGCCAGTCACTCGCTGCCGGAATTTGTACCGTAAGAAATGAGGAAATCTGTGCTGGACGTGGGTATCAGGATGAAAGTGGATGATCAGCGTCAAGGCCGCTGTCGCTTGGCTTCACACAAAACTCTGTCTAACCTCACCCATGGGTTTGCTGGGAGACTGCCAGGAGCCTTTGCCACTGCGCGCAGTTTGCTGAGCTGCGAGGCGCCGCGGAAGACGGAAGGATCTCACAAAGACTTGCACAGGAATGGTAGGAAGATAGCAAGAAATAGGAAGAGCTGCACTTGAAGGTTGCATGGCAAGGCCAGAAGATGACTCCGGCAATTCTTGGGAACACGTGTGCAAAGCCTGGTGCAACTACGATCAACGGCGTGCTGGCTGAGCTGAAGTGTCCGTGAGATTCCCGGGGCCCCTGCCGAAGGCAAGGACCTTCAAACCTGCCTCGCGAAGCTGACGACGCCTTGCTGAAAGATTCAGAAACGACTCTAAGGGACTTCGCTTTGCACATCGCTCTTTGCGTACTGGTGGCCTCAGATGTGCGGTGCCAGAGAGCCCACCCCCTGCAAGGCGGTCACCAAGCTGCTCCTGCGCCCATGTTAGGTCTGATAGGCGGTTGATGGTGTTTGACGGCTCCAGTGCCATGTCCCCCTGCACATTTCGCATCCCCATGCTCCAGTTCCAGCACAGCGCTCTGCTCCGGAAACCAGACCTGTCACAGGGATTCCCGGCTTCCACAGCAAACAAGGCGAGTTGGCATCTGAATAATAGGGCCAGCAAGGCAGGAATTCTGTAGATTCCGCCTGGCACTGCGGCAGGGGAAGCGACTACCTCAGTGTCGAAGCGCCAGACAGTTCTCAAGAGCGAAACAACCTTCAAGCGAGCTGAATACCAGCTTGGTCGCATGGGGAATTCGAAGATGCTGCAGTAGGCCTGATAGCATCTTCTCTGCCTGAGAAGAAGCAACATGAAGCAACTCAAATCGGTGGACTCCGCAAGTCTCGGCAACTTCTAGAGCTTTCGAGCTCAACACAGCATCGTAGCGCCTCTGTCTGCGGCGGCCGCCCATGCGATCCAGCAGATGCGCTGCGTGGCGACTGCGGACCAGCTGAGAGGACCTGGGAAAAAACGGTTTCTTTCTTGCACGTACTGGCACCTTGCCACCTTGCCCCTTGCCACAAGCTCAAGGCTATTTCAGGACCCACTTTTCTGGCAAGCCCAAAGCCGACGCTTAAGCTGAGTTTTTCTCGTGAAGCCGGAGCGGGTCTTCTCGAGGTCTTGGAGAAGCTAGCGCAAAGCTACCATCTCTCTCTAACCCATCGAGCTCGACGACTTCACGAGCTCACTGCTTGCCGCGAAGCCATGAGAACCAGCCACCTTGCTTGCAATGTTAGGAGACGACATCATGGCAGAACGCGGCACCTACCTAATGACCACATCCTTGCCAACCGCCCATGATGATAGCCACTGTCGCCCCACCTTGCTGCTTTGACTCCGATGACGCCGGATCCGGGTTGAGCTTAAGCGCCGCAGCCGCCAGGGCTGTGCCGTCCTTCCGGTTGTACTCATTGCTGGGGGCTTGTCGAGAGGGAGTTCTTCTCCGGGAGCTAATGGGGACCGAGCAACTCCGGCCACCAGGCAGGGTCCTGATAGCCGCTGGAAAACCTTGGTTCCAAATTGTCACATTAACTATGCCTAAACAAACTTCTATCCCGAGGAAGACGAGATGACAAGTGAGGGTTTTACATTCTAACGCACGTGTCACGAAATGCGACCGTGCGACTGAGGCTGCGAATCTCCCTCCTCGACGTCGATGTCGTCCTCCTTCAGCTCCTCGGCTTCCTCGATCTCTTCTGGATCTTCGAATTCCTCTGCATGAGGAAGATGAGTGTCACTTCCAGGGAAGGCGCCGAGAGCTCCTCCTCTCTCCGGGGTGATGCGCCCGACTCCACTGCTGGCGGAGCCTTCGCAACAAAGCAAATGGGGACTCTGTTGGCCACTTCTTGGGCACAACTGTGCCTGCTCAGCCTGCTCAGCTTCGGCCCGCGCCGCAGCTTCGGCTTCTGCCTCAGCCTACGCCATACGGCTTCGCAACACTTGATCCCTTCAGCTTCGGCCATTCGGCCCTACTGTCAAAGCTAATTACAAGACCAACGCGCCTCGCGCTGTCTGCGCTCAGCCTCCTCCTGTGGCTTACGCACAAAACGTTGTTGACCGAGGAATTGGAAGGAACAGGGAACCTTTTTTTCATTAACGGTGCAGCCATAAGGGAAGCAAGAAACCCTTCCCCTAAAAAAGGGAGGCAGGTACTACAGGGTTCACTAACGTGTGGTCCTTTTCTTGGGCTGTGCAGCCCCACGTATCAGGGCACCCCAAATGTGGACCCTACTTGAGAGAGCGATACGGGTTGTTCCTCTTGACAAGAGGCTGCTATCATCCCTTACAAACAGAGCTGTGGTTTAGGGTTTTCGGCTGAGTTGCAGGTAGTTTTCGGGCTTGATGGGCCAACGGGAGACTCAGGGCTCAAACATATCCAACACTTATTGGACTCCGGGTCACACGCTCTCCCTCTCTGTCTCGCATCCCTTTTCTCCTCCTTGCGTATCCTCTCTTCTTCGGCCTTTCGGGCCTTGGCTTGCTCCTGTGAGCGCAGAGTTCGCGCCGAAGTTCGCACGCGACGCAGTGGGAGGAGGCTCCGGTGCCACGAAATTCCCCCGCCTTTTCCTCAGTCTCCTTTTGCTTTGCCGCAGCTTTCGCCTGCGTGATCTCAAGAACGAGGCCCCGGATCTCTCCCCAAAAAGGCGTATGAAGACAACTCCCCACGGCTTCCTTCTCGACGGCGGCCTTCTTGACCTTGTCGGCAGCCTGGTTCGGATTCAACAGCACAGATGCGGAGCGTGGGCTTATAGGACCTTTGTCGGCTCCAAAGGGCCTCCAGGCTTCCCCGATGCAAGCATGCTTCTAGAGGAGCCGCACCTGCTTGCGGTCCTTCTTGTTCAAGTTCTGCGGAGCTTTCTTTGGCTTCGCATCCGCACTGGCCTGGCAGCAAATGTGTGAGTTGTCTTTTCGTCTGCAGGCATTCTCGGCATGCATCAGGCAGCAGTTTACGGTGAACAACGACATGTATGCTGGTTGGCCGGCCGTCTAAAAAAAATATTAAGGCCATAACAGCAACTTCTCGCAATCTCGGCTGACCAAACGTGCTTCGACGCATTTCTTGCCTCCGCTGAATTTGACTCTGCAGCCTCGGGTTGCCGGGACGCGGTGTCCTGGCACTCTTCGAGAAAAAGGAGTAGACGCTGCAGACAAGTTGAAGAGTTGGCAGGATGTTTCTGGATCTGAGAACCCGAATCGTTTCCCGCAGGCCCCGTGGCTCTTCCTCCCCCCTCATGGTTTGGGGTGGTGGCATTCCTACCGAAGTCAGCATCAAAAATGTCCAAATGTGTTGCAACTTGTAAATCTTGGATCGCCCCTCAACCACAAGTCGTACATGGCGATCAGCATAAGGAAGCGCTGTGGTGACGCTTTTATCTTGTCGGTGTGAATGCCTTCCCCATTTTCCTTACTTCGCTTGGCAGCTTGCCAGAGTTTCTCCTCGGCTTCTTTGCCAGTCATTGTCTGCACCTCTGCCACCGCAGTGGGAAACTTCTCAATCCGCCCGTTCTGAGCTGTGTTGCTCTTGAAACTTGTCAAGTCTCGGGAGAGGGGCTCCCCCGAAAAGGCTGCCAAAACTTCTGCCGACACTGCTGAACAAGTCATCGGCCGGAATGGTCATTTCCTTTTGCATGTTGCCCCTGTTGATGGTGTGTATTACAGTGGCACCTAAGAACCCATGACCTTTCGTGCACACAACTCTCCGCAACTCGTTCGTGGTGGTGACTATGTTGCCATCCACGACAACTACTGATCGGAGTTCGCTGAGATTCCTTTGCTCTTCGATCAAGAAGTCGTATACCGCACAAAGATCCCTGCTCAACGACTAGCAATTTCGAGCGCAGCGATCTGTTGACAGCAAAATGCCATCAGTTTAGAAAGTACATCTCTGCGGACTGCGATGCCCTTTATCTCTGCCTGAAAGGGTTCGCTGCTCCTTGACACTTGACACTCGCCCTTTCCTGGACAACTGTTTTAAGAGAGCAGCAATCAGCTTGTGGTTTTTCGAGTCATCTTGCAGACTTTTGAATGGTCCCTCTCCGCTCGCTCTCGCTCTTTGGCTTCCTTTGTTTCTTGCTATGTTCGGCCCCACCGCACAACGCGCGCCCCACTCCAGCTGCGATGTCACATTTAGCACGCCTTAACAGATCTTTCTCAAAATGCTACTCATCCAGAATGTGTCGCAGAATGCACGTATTTGCGGGTCTGCCTCATGTCCAAGATTACAAAAAGCTTCCCATACACGAGATGGGCAAGCAGTATATTCGCATCTAATTTTCTGAAGCTCACGTTTACGAGCAAAAGTGCCATCGCACCTTTTGGCAACAGTATAGGGTGGAGGTTTACATTCTGGAAGGCAATGTAGGCTAGGCTTTTGCAGCTTGTGAGTTTCACATCAAGCGAAAGCTGCTTTAATTTGGGGGTGAGAGATTTGGAGTTTGAGGGGTTGAGGGTTGAGCTTGAGAGCTTGGGATTTGGGGCAAAGGATGTACTGGGATCGCGGGTTTACGGAGCCGGGATGATATTCGTTGATTTGTCGTACGAGTACAAGTCAGGTACTGCCTACACTTCCTCGGCTGAGTGCGAGTAAGTGGCTAACGCTCTAGGCTATAGCGCTATTTTAGTTCCACATTGGTGCTTCAGAGCTGTGGTTGGGGGGGGGGGGGGTCTTCATAACGAAGACGTAGAGTAGATCATGGTTCGTGCCCCCTTCTATTACCAAATCAAACAAGGCTTGAGAACTCACCAATCAGGTGCATTGGTGCGTTGGTAGACCTTGAGCACCTTTCCCATAGGCCCTGCCTCGGGGAGAACTGGCTCGACACCTTCCTCGTCGGGGTGAAGGCCGAATCAGGGGAACAGATTCCGAGACCGGAAGGGCCGAATCAGAGACCAGGAGAGGGGAATCCGAGACCAGCAGGGCACCAGACTCAGAGACCAGGCAGCCAGATTCCGAGACCAGACATGGGATTCAGAGACCAGGCTCCCAGATTCCGAGACCAGACACGGGATTCAGAGACCAGGCTCGCCGAATCAGGCACCCGACCGTCTCCAGCCGACCCGACCCACCCCACCGGCCCCTGACCCCTGACCAAGCAACCCACCCGACCAGACCAACCCAACCGGACCCAACCCGCCCGACAGCTCCGACCAAGCCGATCGACCCGACCAACCCAACCAACCCGACCAACCCAACCCAAGCAGCCAGGGACCCTCAGCAGTGGGCGAAGCGACCGCAAGAGTGGACCAATGCATTCAGCCACCATGACGTACCCTCGTGGCAGAATGCTGTCGGCACGGTCCTGTGGCGTAGAAATAACCCGACCCAAGCAACCCACCCGACCAACCCGACCAACCAACCGGACCCGAGCCACCATGACGTACCCTCGTGGCAGAATGCTGTCGGCACAGTCCTGTGGCGTAGTAATAACCCGACCCGACCCACCCGACCGGCCCCTGACCAAGCAACCCACCCGACCAACCCGACCAACCCAACCGGACCCGGCCCCGACCAATCCGATCGACCCGAGCAACCCAACCAACCCGACCAACCCAACCCAAGCAGCCAGTGGTCGAAGCGATTCAGCCACCATGACCTACCCTCGTGGCAGAATGCCGTCGGCACGGTCCTGTGGCGCAGTTATAACCCGACCCGACCCACCCGACCGGCCCCGAGCAGCACCGTGGGCCCACCCGACCGACCCGACCGACCCAACCTGAACTGTGACACGACCGAGCCGACCAAGCCGACCGACCCGACCAGACCAATGCAACCGGACCCGACCCACCCGACCACCCCGACCAAGCCGATCGACCCGACCAACCCAGCCAACCCGACCAACCCAATCCAAGCAGCCAGGGACCCTCAGCAGTGGGCGAACCGACCGAACCATGACGTACCCTCGTGGCAGAATGCTGTCGGCCGACCCGACCCACCCGACCGGCCCCTGAGCCCTGACCAAGCAACCCACCCGACCAACCCGACCGACCCGTGACCCGACTCACGACCGAGCATCCGGCCCCAAAGGAGTCTACCTGACCCGACCGCACCCGAGCAACCCCACGACCCGAACAGCACCGTGGGCCCACCCGACCGACCCGACCAACCCAACCCGAACTGTGACACGACCGATCCCCCCCAAGCGGCCCGCTTGTGTTTTTTGCTCGGGCAAGCCTGTTTCAAACGAATCCCTTCCAAACCCATGATGCGGGCATTGTGTTTGCAAATGGGGGGGCTGCGCCCACCCCAACTCCCCCGCTTCTATTTTTTTACTCGGGCAGGCCTGCTTGAAACGAAGCCCTTCTTTTCGTCGGGCAAGCCTGCTTCAAACGAAGCCCTTCCAAACCCGTGACCATGATGCGGGCATTGTGTTTGCAACTGGGGGGGCGCACCCCAACCCCCCCGCTTTTATTTTATACTCGGGCAAGCCTGCTTCAAACGAATCCCTTAGAAACCCGCTGCGCCCCCCCCCCAACCCCCCCACCCCGCTTGTCTTGTTTACTCGGGCAAGCCTGCTTGAAAGGCATCCCTGCCAAACCCATGATGCGAGCATTGTGTTTGCAAATGGGGTGCGCCCCCCCCGCCCCCCCCAACCACCCCGCTTTTATTTTGTTACCACTTTTTTTGACTCGGGCAAGCCTGCTTCAAACGAAACGCTTCCAAACCCATGATGCGGGCGTTGCTGCGCCCCCCCCCCCAACCCCCCCGCTTTGATTTTTTACTCGGGCAACCCCCCCCCCCGCAACCCCCCCCCGCTTTTATTTTGTACCGTTTTTTTACTCGGGCAGGCCTGCTTCAAAAGAATCCGTTCCAAACCCATTTTTTACTCGGGCAAGCCTGCTTCAAACGAATCCCTTGCAAACCCATGACGCGGGCATTGTGTTGGCAAATGGGGGGGGCTGCGCCCCCCCCAACCCCCCCGCTTTTCTTTTTCCTCGGGCAGGCCTGCTTCAAACGAATCCCTTCCAAACCCACGATGCGGGCATTGTCTTGGCAAATGGGGGGGGAATCGCTTCCAAACCCACGATGCGGGCATTGTCTTGGCAAATGGGGGGGGCTGCGCCCCCCCCAACCCCCCCGCTTGTATTTTTTACTCGGGCAAGCCTGCTTCAAACGAATCGCTTCCAAACGGTCAACCCAGTGGTTACAACAATCAACCCTTTGGTTTCCCTTGACGTCCCTCTGGTTTCGGATGCCACCCTGTCTGGTCTCTGATTCGGCCCTGTCCGGTCTCTGATTCGGCCCTGTCTGGTCTCTGATTCGGCCCTGTCTGGTCTCTGATCCTGAGGGGGGTGATTCTGGAATCTGGTCTCGGTTTCTGCCTGTCTGGTCTCTGATTCTGAGCCTGGTCTCTGATTCGGTGTGTCTGGTCTCTGATTCGACCCTCTGGTCTCTGATTCGTATTTTTTTCTCCTCGTCGCAAAGTCTATGCTAGGGTCTGCAGGTTTAGGCTTAGGGTTGCTGCATATGAAAATGTGTGGGGCCATACCTTAAAGCCGAGACGACTAAATTCGGGCTGCGCACACACGTCGACTGCAGCTTGCGGATCTTAGCCCTCGTGGACTCTTGCCTGTTTCTTGCCCTTCTTTCCTTTGGACTCCTCCAGTAAGTCACACGAAGCACGTGCTACTGGCGCCAGAAACCCGGCTTGTTTCTTTTGGGCATTGCAAGGATTATAAAGTTTGTTTGGGTTCACGGAGGAGACTTTCTGCCGAGGGCATCACACATCCAAAGCAAGGCTGCGACTCCTTCTTGGCCACTGCTTTGGCTTCTACTTTTGCCTGCGTTCACAGCGTTCGCAGCTGCAGCCCGGAGAAGCCAACCCAAGAACGAGGGTTTCAGGCCTCTGCGGTTTGGCATTGAAGCTTCTCCGCCATATGGCTGTCTGCCTGTTGGCTGTCCGCCTGAAGGCTGTCTGCCTTGCGGGAGCTCTTGAAGTTTCTCGGAATCTGTCGTTAACGCAGGCTGGTGGCAAAGAGAATGCAGACTTTGCATGAGCAGACGCTGCAGACATGTAAGCATTCAGCACCAAATAAGGCAGGCAAGCACTTGCCGGATTAGTAAACTGTGTGTCGTTGCAAGTACAGCCGGTAGCTGACGTAAAGCTTTGCTCTTTGGATTTGCTAGGAGAATGGAACGGCTTGCTTTGCTGGTTGAATAAGGGCTGCGGCTTCATCTCCTTGCTGTTCCCCCTAACGACACCAACAGCAGTAGCAGCAGCAGGGGTGAGGGTGCGAGGCTGCGGGCCCTACCGCATGCTGTCTGTCCTGCCGTCTGTCCAAGCCCGCAGTCGAGCCGTCTGAGTCAGCATGTCTGACAGGCACCTGTCATCCCGAAAACCAAGTTGAGACAAGCTAGTTCTCCAAAGCACACTCCAAAACTCCCTCATCCCTGCACCCTCGAAACCTGGACCCCTACCTAGAACCCCAATCGCCAAGTCTCAGAAAGAATGCGAAGGTGAGAGCTTGACGAATGGCTTTAGTCAACAGTGAGGGTACAGAAGATGCATGTTGATGCAACTTGCTCCTTTCAACTAGCTCGATTCGATTGGTTTTCTGCTTCAGGTACTGCATGTTAAAAGATGCTAAGACGGTTTGACGTGGGTTTACATAGCTTTTCGACCGTTTACCGGTGGATGTGAGACACGCCAATGCAGAGCACGTTACTGACAATAGTTTAAAGTTTAGCGAACTGCTCCCAATATAGCTAGGGTTTCGGGCTTCGTGACCTGGACACCAAACAGGATAGATGACTGCCAACGAGTTGTCCAGTCTTGTTTTCTGGGGTGAGGTTTTCCGAAGTATCTGATTCTGTTTCCGAATGATCGCTTGTTGTGTTCTGAACTTTCAGTCAAGTGCCATGCTTTAGATCACCAGCCCCCCACCTGACTCCCTACCCTGGCCTTGCAGCTCTCAGTCTCGCTGACATTGGGGCACTTGCAGACGGCCTCGCCACAAGTTGTCTTGAGGGGGAATGCCCATCTCAGCTCTGTTGCAGAACGGAACGGGTACTGAGTGATGTGTCGTAACAAACGTCCAGCAAAGCTAAGCAGAGCAAACTCGTGCAAACTGCTTCCAGCAAACCTTTGCCTCCTCAGGTACCGCTTCGCGAGAGGCGGAGGCCTTGTACATTGCAATGTGTTCAAACGTGTTCGTTCGTATTCGCGGTTAGCAGTAGAAGTACAAGAAGTTCCCCGAAGTGGTCGGTGTGCTGCCTCCAAGGCTGCAGCGCCGACTTCAAACGAGCCGCCCTGATCAGTGGCTCACTTTGAGGAAGCACTGATGCACTGGTCAGAGTTACCCCCAAGCGCTCAACGTGGGCACACTGCTTCAGACCACGCCTGCTCCAGCCGCTGAGCGATTTCCTGAACGATCAAAGGCGTCTGTTTGTCGAGTCGCGGCCCCTGGAAGCCCTAAAAACCTGGTGGGCCTGGTGGGATCCCCGTTTTCGATCCTAGAACCAGGCCAGCGGAAACCCGAAGCGGAATGCAAGGACGAGAAACTTTAGAAAGGGGCTTGAGCCAGCTTTGGAGCAAACTTGAAATAGCTTGGAGATAGCTTGAATGTCTATTTCCACAAGCTCGGCTGCTTCGAGGACGTATGGGAGACAAGTGAACTCCGCACTGGCCGAGCCGCTTCGCACTGCCGGCGCAAAGCCGCCAGGCGCTCGTGCCGAGCTGCGGCCGCACTGAGGCCCTGTTGGTGTTTGGAGTGTTTGGATTGCTTGATATTGTTTGGACTCTTTGGACTCTTTGGACTCTTGGACTCCTTGGACTCCTTGGACTCTGTGGACTGTTGGCATCGCGCATTGTGGGCTTGTGCTACTGGTACAGTACAGGTCTCCCGCGCTCCCCCCACGCCTGCTGCGAGGCTTCATGCGCTGCTTCGGCACGCTGCCGAAGCCTGGGCTTCACCAGGCTGGAGTAAACAGACCAAGCGTGATCCACAACGCAGCTGAATTCACCGACATAGAGTGCAGCCACGCTGCGCTGCATAGCTAGATTCAAGCTGCTGCACAGAGGACTTCACCTGCCGGGTTCCATGTTTCCTCTCACACCGCAGCACCTCAGCGAAGCACGAGCGTTGGCATTGATGAGGATGAGGCAGATGACGAGGACGAGGACGGGGACGAGGACGACAATGACGACGAAGGACGATGATGACAATGTTGATGATGATTATGCTGCATCTGTCTGAACTAAGGAAGGTGGTGTTAGGTGTAAGTTTAGTCCTTGCGATGCGAGATTAGCTACTGTCACGGTGTTCAGCCGGCCGAGGTCAGATAGGCCGCATGGCACACAATTCGGTCAGGGGCAGGCCTGCTGCTTCAAAGCCTCCGCTGCACGTGAAACCTGCAATGCAAAGCGGCAAAACGCAAGCGCTAAGACGATCTTGAAGTCGTAGACTCGAGTTGACCCCTCTTTGTGATGCTGACGACACTCTGAAGGGGGCTTGCGGTGCCTCTTCGAACTCGCCCTCCAGCGCTCCAGAGGCCGGCGCCATATCAAAACGCACGAACGCGTGGATTCTGTGATTTGCGGTGCCGCAAGTCCTACAGTCGACTTTGGGCAGATTCGGTTGGATAAGCTTTCCCCTATGTGCAACAACCATTTTTGGCTGTATTGACTGTTCACTCAACTTCTACTTTGGGCAATCCTGCTCTTTGAGCGCTGCACAAGATGAGACGAAGCACGTTGCTGCGGCTGCCGCGATCTACCGCGGTTCTGGTCTCACTTCTTCTCCCGAAACTTGCTGGGACTACCCACAAAGCCTGCCACACCAAAACATGAGGCCGCAGCCGCCGCCGACCAGGCCGGCTGATGCCCTTCGGGGTCTTGCTGCTGCCTCTGCACCGTGGGCCGCACTGGAATCTGGGCTTCACATGCTTCACATGCTTCACATGCTTCACATGCTTCCACACAGCACGGGGCGGCAGCACGAGGCCCACACTGGTGCCAGCACAGCTGCTGCAGTGGACGAAGGTCCATTGGGCCCAGGGCCTCCAGTATCAGTTCCTCAGTCTCAAGATCTGTCTCTCATTCTTCGAGTTGGATGCTAAAAATCATTCATATATAAGAAAGAGGGAGCGGGCCTTTGAGATTTGTCAACTTCGGAAAGCTTTATGGCTTTACGGAGTGATGTGAGCCCACCTCTTGCTGGATGCCGACTGCAAGATTGCGTTTCGCATCCACATTGCAGCGGCAAGCAAAGGCAGTGAGTTTTCATGGAATCGATGGGCCGTGCCATGCGAGAACTCTTGCAGGGCCACTGGGGCCCATGCGCCGTCTGCGTCGCCAGCAGCAAGCAGCGGCCGGAGTTCGGACTCTGCACCCTCGAGTGCCAGGAGTGCCCACCTGATGCAAGCACTCCGAGCCTAACATAACGACATAATGATCCTTTTGTCAGCCCCGTCGCAAATCACGTGGTGTTCAGCAAGGTGCAACTGAGGCACGCAAGGCGCAGAAAGCTTACCTTGGAGTAACGGCTGGCACAGCACTACACATGTAAAGAGCGCAGGAGATAGGGAATTGTTCTGGGGCGTGCGCTTTGTCCGCTATCTCACTCGCCGGCGAAGCCTTCTCATGCACAAGCCGGTGGCTGCTTCATCGGTCAATCAATCAATCCATGCGGCTGCCTGCCTCTGCCGTGGCTACCATTCGAGAGATCATTGCCCGTGCAGCACCCGCGTGCATTCGAACCTGACAACCGCAAGGTGCTCCAGACGGAATCTGTGGATGGGAAGCATCACTCTCTGGCCCGAAATAATGAACTGAATCTTGAATGGCTCAGCCCGCACATTCGAATCTTGGTGGTGGTCTTGTCTTCGAAAAGCTTTTCAGTGGCCGATGTGGATCGCACCGGGTTCTGGGGAACAGTTCTTCAAACGCTGCTCACTCTCCGAAAAGCGACTCTCTCCCTACCTTCCCTTTTAAAGGCAAGGTCGGATCCAGCGGATTGAGCCACTGGGTTGCAGCTACAAATATTGTTGTGAAGGGCTGCCTCGAACAGCCTGCCTCTTGCTAGTCGGACTTGCGCGCGTGGAGTCAAGAAGTGTGAGTTGCGCAAGCCCAAAGGCCACGTTCCCCAAGCCCGAACAGCAAACAGCGCAGAACAGCACATCAACCCTCTGGCACGTGTCAGCGTGCCTCTGCGCAGGCCCAGCAGACCTTGGCCGCCAGCTGCACCTGCGAGAGCAGCACGGCTACGGGGGAGGGGCGGAGGGAGAGGGGGAGAGGGAGAGGGCGCGAGCCCAAGCCTCGACGTCCATGTTTTCCAAAAGCTCACCTTTGAAGGGGTTTACATCACAGAACCTCTGCGAATTGCCCTCCTCGGTTTGAGAGAAGCCGCCGAGCAGACTGCGCAGCGCCGGTCCATCGAAACCCAAGGCAGCACAGCCGAAGGCCGTGTCTGTCGGACATGTCCGTGAGCATCTCTAATGTGGGAGCACGTGAGAACCTCGGGACCTAACATGACCCCGATCAGGAGCTGCGTCTGCGCCTGCAGCAAGCTTGCGGGTTGCCAGCCGATCAGTCGGGAGGAGGTCCTGCAAGATGTCACAGTGGGCAAGGGAGGGCTTAGCGGCTTTCGCACTAAAGGCTTCGCACGCTGAGGCTTTCGTGGCTTCTGTCCTCTGCCACCGTCGCCAAGACTCGCTGGAGCGCCTCTGTCTTCACCTTCCGAGATGCTCGACAGGGAGGCCTGCGATTTCGCCCTTGCACCTGTACACTGTAGATATGTTCAGGATTTTGTGTTCAATGAGCTTAGTGATCAACGCACACCAACTCTTGCACGTTATTCGAGCTTCTCCTGCGAGCAAAGCTCTGCGGCACAAGCTGGCCAGACCAACACACATCTGGAATTATCTAGCCCAGTGAACTCAGACCAAACAGCAGAGCCAGGACATGTGACGACATGTGCTACTTTGTGGCGCTTACTTTGTGGCTTCATCAGCGGCCGGGACCTCGTTGCGGGCTTTTGTCAGAATGTCTTCGTCCTCAGCTGCAGTCGGGCTCGGGGAGACATGATTGCACACTCGGCCGGCACGATGCTGGCGTGCATACGAGAAGCTGTGAGGGTCAAGGCGGCCAGCAGCCTCTCTCGCAGCGCTGGCGCAGCGGACCTTGCGGAGCTCGATGGCTGCCAGGGTTCTTGGGCACTTTCAGTTTTTGAAATGAGGTAAGCCACCTGACTGACTATTATCTTGCACAACAGGTCCCTTCTGCCCGACTATACATTGAAAAGAGTACATTGTTCTTGTACGCGCCACCGCTCTAGGGTTGGCATGGCTCATGCAACGGCGTCATCCCTCTGGGAGGAAGCACTGCAGCTGCCGCGGCAGCTGCGCCATGGCCGCCCGAACAAGGCGCCCATCCATGCCTCTGCCCAGGTCAGAATTGCCGGATCAAGGCTTGTGACCAACAGGATCAGGATATGGGGTCAGTGAGTCAGACGAACTACTGTACGAACAGGATCAGGCAAGACCTCACCCACCCCCCAAACCAAGCCCTTCAGCCCGAAACTAATGCGAACTTCCCCTTTTTTGATCCCAAACGTTCCTGGATCCGACTGCAATCCTGCCCCAAATCCACCCCATCCTCAGCGGCATGTCCCAAGCCTTAAGCCTAAGCCCCCTAAGAATCTGGCCACGGCCCGTGAGCGCTCTGCTGGCAGGGAGCCACTCGATGAGCTCTGCCGCCAGTTCCTGGGTTCAAAGATGTTGAAGGGGCCGAAGTCCTGCCTTCAGCAAAAGACTGCTGCTTGAGCGCGGCCGAGTCACCGCCGGCATGTGCCAGCCGACTCCCCTGGCATATGTCTCACAATTCGTCACCACCACCACCACCACCACCACCACCACCACAACTACCACTACTACCACTACTACCACTAGACAACTGCAGAAGAGTCCTGGAACACCGCTCTTGCTGTGGTTTTGGCTTGGCCCCGAGGCCTGCTGCCCTTCTCCAGCCGTGCACGCAAGCTTCTCATCCTCGGGACAAGCTCATGCAGCCGACGAAGCTGCAGGAAGTCTTGCAAACGAGGGTCAGTGAGTCCGGCAGCTCTGCCGGGCGCAAGGTGCTTGGGAGACGAGGCCACAGCTGCATCAGGGCCAGCAGCTCCTTGAAGCTCTGAAAAGTAGCCAGCTTGTCCCATACTTATTGCTGGATGATGTCTGGTCTCTGACGGCATTGGTCTGAACGAGGCGACTTCGTACAACAAGGGGATCGTGACTAACAAGGTGTGGCCGGCAGCTTGGGGCACAGGCACAGCACAGACACAGCACAAACGCCTCAATTTCCAGTTGTATCAACGCAGCACCTCGACCAGGTACTTTGCCTGTTTTTCAGCTGCAAGCCTTAGGCTAAACTCAAACATTCTTGACTGTGATATAAAAAAAGCTTTACAGTCATGACTCATGACCTTTACTCCCCATCTCTCAGCAACTTGAAATGCATTGACACTGATGCCATGCAACCCTCGGCTCCAAGCCTACTAGTAACTGCTGTCCGGACACGCCCAGAAAGCTTTCAGCAAACCTGCACCAGTGGCTCAGTTTTAAGATTTAAGGCTCAGAGTAGTGGGCAAGCAAAAGCCAAAAGCACAAAAGCCGTGACATGGAGGCTCCGTGGCCTGGATGCTGGACGTTCGCCGCATCGAAGCCGGCCAGAATACGCAAGACGTCGGGCGCGGAGAAGGCCGAGGCGCGCGCCAAGGCCTGCAAAACACGCCAAAGGTTCAGAGATGCGCAGAGCTAGCCCCGAGAACATCACAACGAACGCATCCAAGCAGCTTCTCTTGTCAAGGACTGCCAAAGTGGCTTTGCCTTGACCTGGGGTCAGGAAAGCGCCCTCAACAATTTGAAGAAGCTTGAAGCCTTCTTTGCAAGTCGCTGCTGATAGCACTCACCATCACTCACCACTGGCTGGCCTGGCCCTCGCCGAAGCCCACTGCCAGCCGTGCCAACTGCCTGGGTGACAGCATGGGTGCCAGCTGGGTGGCCCGGTCCTCGGTCTTTCCGGTCCGCGAACTAGTCAGTGCCACGCGCTTTTCCCCAAACGCTGGGCCGCTGGGCCCCACGCTGAGAGCAGGTCGAGCAGCTCCCTGCCGCGGAACCAACAGCCCAAAGCCAAGATACACTGAGATACACTCTTTCCAGGCCTGTTGTCAGCGGCAAACAGGCTGAGGCAGGGAACCGAAAGTGCCAGCCACTGGCCATTCAAAACGTGGGGTGACCTCGCCTCAGCGAGACATGCGACACAAAATGCAGAGGGAAAACGGCAATCCCCACAGCGCATGGCTGACCATCCAAAAAAGTGAACCATGTTTCAGAGCCGGGAGGCAACGACTGCTGACAGTCGCTTCACTAGCTGCCTTGCTTGGCCGTCGTCCGGATCCAGGAAGCCAGCCTTTCCCAAACTGACGACCCATGCTTAAGAGCTACTTGTGAGCTACTCCGATCCCTGATGCAGCACAGAAGGCAGAAACAAATGCAAACATTCATAAGCCCGCCGGGCCTGCGAGAAGCTGACTAGGAGGCTTGCCGATTCCTGGACACGTCGCAACAGCTCAACAGCTGCACCTGCTAGATTTCACGCTGAGCTGGCTGCTGAGCTCGGCTGGCCTTGGCACTGAGCTCCCCCACGGCAAGGCGCCGCGGCACCTCGTCCTGCAGGGCCCGGAAGAAGCTCCTCCAAAGATCTCCCAAAAGATACATTGATAGCCACGACATCGCAGTGGTTAAGTGCAGACACACTCATCAGGCTTTCGTATGGAGGAACAAAATCGCGCAACCCGTATACAGTCAGAGAGGGTGATGAAGCTTGCTGCGAGTTCGGCACATGTCTTGCAGACTCTGGAGATCATGCAAAGCCAAGGCATGATAGAGCAGAGACGCCCCTCCCCTCTCCCCACCCCTCTATTTGCCAGCTCCTGTGAGCACCTTTGGCCACATCCGCACGTGAAAGTGAGTAGGCCAACGCCGACAAGTCGTCACCTGGGGCATGGCCACCGACAAAAGAAAACGGCACACCCACCGACACACACACACACACACACACACACACACACACACACACACACACACACACACACACACACACACACACACACACACACACACACACACACACACACACACACACACACACACACACACACACACACACACACACACACCACCACACACACAAATGGAACACAACACCACACCCCACACACACACCCACACACACACACACCACCACACACACACACACACACACACACACACACACACACACACACACACACACACACACACACACACACACACACACACACACACACACACACACACACACACACACACACACACACACACACACACACACACACACACACACGCACACACACAAGGATACACATGCAACATGGAAGCCTGGATACATCCCGAAAGAATTTTGCCTCCGCAGCTTTCCAGGCGGGGCGACAGCCAGTTCATCAGTGCCCCTGCCAGTTTCGTGTCGACGAAGCCCAGGAGGGCGAAAGCAGATGCCGCATGGCCTTCAATATCACTGGCGCAGTTCAGTTGAGAGTCTGAGGGTGCTGTGTCCACAGCTTGAATGGAACGAAGTGCAGAATCTGAATAGCTGAAGCAAAGCCAATGCTTGTGGCTGGCGCACGTCCAGAGCATTGCGGATCTTCAAGCTGTTCTTCCAGCTGAGCCCCCCGCGGACTTCCCGCACACCGAGCTCACCCGCATTGAGATGTGCTCGCAGAGCTGCGGCCTCACGCAACAGTTTCCACAAATGCCCCTCCCTATTCCTGCAATGCGAGGGTTGCAAGGCATCCTTGCACACCCCCCCAGACGCTTCCTCTTATTCTTGACAATAGTTGTCAAACCAAGCCGCTAGTGATGTGAACAGGCCATCATCGCGAATCTGAAGCTTTGCCAGACCATCTGCGATGAGTATGGTGTCCATAGCCTTACTGCACGCGGGATTGAGCAAAATGCACAAGCACCTGTCACCTGTCTCTCTCTCTCTCTCTCTCTTCTTCCTCTCCTCCCGTTTCTTCTTCTGGAGGATGTCGCGTCAAGTGTGGCCTTGAGAAATGGACTCCGTTGCGTTTTGTGCTGGGTTCAGTGATGCGACTGGTCCCCTCGCGTGTTCTTGCCTTCGTGTGCTGCTGGAATTCGACATGTACTCTGGCATTCGCTGCCTCGGACACCTTTGGCATCGCGTGAACTTATTCTTCTCCAAGCGTACTGGATGCGCTCCAGACCAAGCAGGCCAAGACACTGATGTCGCCCCAGGACCGAGGGCCTGTGAACAAGCAGCCGGCAACAGACTCACAGCTAACACACCAGATGCCAAAACTCGAAGAAAGCTAGGCGCACACCCGTATTCTTGGGGATGCAGCAGCGCATGTTCCAGCAATCGAGTCTTTTGCCTTCTTGGGAGGGGGTCCCGTGGCGGGGGTGGCGGAAACCCCGCCCCCCTCCCAGAGGTGAGTAGCTTAAAGATTGATGCAATCAAATATTCCAGGATGGGGTGGAGGGGTGTGCCCCGCGCTCCTACACCACTCAAGGCCGGCGGTCACGTTTTGACGCACCTGAAACACCTGAGAAAGATTCGAACATGGTCGATTTGACCTCCTACAACTCCTCATTGAGAATTGGACTGATTGGGAAACCTTGGTAAACGACAACTCCCGCACGCTCCAAGGAGCTAGCTTTCGTGACTCTGGACCTGCAATATGCCCTCAAGTGCCACCGCTTCGACCTGCCTGCGATAAACGCCGACAGGCCGCCGATGAATAAAAGAGGACATGCAAGGATCCTTTTCGTCCCCTGAAAGCACAAGAATGCTACCTTACCCTCCCACCTTCTGCCGCCTCCTCAGCTCCACATGAAGCGCCTTACAGACAGGTGCAAACGCAAACACATCACGACAAGAGGGTGCAACAGCTTGCGAAATTGCCTACACTTTGTAAGCCCCCAAGGCTAAAGGCTCAATTTGACCCTGAAGGCATCTTTCCTGTGATTCTCTCAGTCAAAAGGCCTCCAGCAGCCGCTGCGGCTCCTCACCAGAGTATGCATCCAGTCGCGAGCTTCACTCAATACTATGCCCTGCGCTGCCTATGCTTCCTGAGTAAACATATGCAAATATGTATATCCTTGTAAATTATATCCTTGTATATCTTATCTTATCCTTGTATATCCAACATCATTTCTCTCAAAATGCTGCATGCATCTCTTCCACTGTCCACACTCGGTTCTCTCTCTCGCGCAAGCTCCGAGTGTGCTGGCGTGTGCACCCGCTGAGGCCTCGTTCTGGAGCTGGACCAGGCCTAACGCCTCCGGGTTCACAGAAGCGGTTGTTTGGAGGATGGCGGGCTTTAGGACTGGTGCCTCAAGCTTCGCGAGACTGTGCAGGGATGTAGCCAACTGATGACCTTGTTGCATTGCAGATCACACACGTGGATTTGCACCGCAAAACGCAGCCCGCTTTGAAGGCCCGAGCCGGAGAATCCCACCGCTGCATCCGCGCCAAGGCTCAAAAGCTTCGGCAGCCAGGCGGGCGCCAGGCCCAGCCGCGCCAGCGCCCAGAGCCTCGGGTCTCAGCGCCGGCAAAGAGATGCAGATGGTGCCATGCGTACCAGGATCCTCCCGAGTTCCCACTCATGAGCTTGTGGTGTCCACAGAGCCCCTCGAGCTTTGCACAGCCACAGCCCAGGCACACGCAAACACGAGCTTGCGCTGAAAGCACTTCCAACGCCTGCCGAGGCTCTCGAGTCCGGGCAGATTCTCAAAAAACTGAAAGATAAGGTGCCCGTGCTGCAACCGGCGCGGCGACTGTTTGCCAAAACATGCTCACAAAGCCGAAAACCCTGTATACCCTGTACAAGTACCTGAAGCCGTGAAAGCCATGGTTCCGCCGTGCCCTAAGCTCAGGAATGTGCACACGGTCGGCGTACCAAACTACAGGTATTTTGGATGCCCTCAGCCCCCATCCGCGCACCTCGTGTTGCCAAGTTCCGACATATGAAAGGGGACAAAACCACACCCAACTTCAAGCAAGATCGTTTCCACTTGCCCCGCCATGCCCCGCGCACTTACCGACAACCTCTGATCTGGGAACGTTGAACTCGTCGGCATCTAACCCCCAATTGGTTTCCCACAGATCCCACGAAAGCTCCACAGCCATTTTGCACGCAACGACTGCCACGGTTGGGACCCCGATCTTGAGCCCGGCAGAAGAGGTAGATGCGCGGAGCGCTAGCGAGCCCTAGCAATTGCTTTATTGCCATGCGCGTTAAACAGCTCTGAGGACCTAAACTTAAATGTTAAAAACCTTTGAAGCTTGGCTCTCTGTGAACTTTCACGAGTGCCAGGCCTCGGGCTGCGCCAGGCGCTTGACGAGCTCGGCGCGTAAGGGATCCGAGGCAAAGGCCTGATGCAGATGAGGAACAGCAGAGGAACAGGGAGCCTCTGGCGGTGCAGTATGCAGACACATACTTACGCGTAAAGAGGACATGAAGAAGAAGTCGTAGACCGACTTTCAGTGGCACAGGCCGGGTGGCACATGGAACTACCAGAGCCATTAGGAATTAAGGACGATGAGCTGGGAGTCCCAACACACCACACTCTGGGTGCTTTACAATCCGATTTGGGGCTGATTCTCTCTCTCGTCAATCAAGCACCAGTACTTGCAAGCTTGGTGAGTCTATCACCCAAGATAATCACTACGGAGAAGCCCCGGAACCCCTTCAAGCTTTTCTTCGTGGAGGTCGGGAGTCTCGAGCCTTGGGCTGGAGGCTGGACCTTCTGAAGGCGACTTGAGTGAACGACAGGCACTCGGTCCACGTCTCAGACTCAAGAACATCAAGCGACGTCAGGGGGTCGTGCTGTTTGAGCAGCTGCTTGGGCAGTAGCTCGGCAAACCGTTCGGCAAAGTTGCCGGCCGTCCATCGCGGCAGCCACACTGGACTGGGCACATGGAGGCCAAAGGGCGGAACAGCTGCGGCTGGCCGTCACACCAGGAAACGCCCGTAAAGAGCTCAGTCGGAAAAGTCTGCATGGCAGGGCACCCCTGAGACAGAAAGGTCTCGGCGGTATGGTTTATTTGTTCGAAAAACTGGGCCCGAGTGACACTTCCCCCATAGAATCCGATAATTGCGTCTTGATACTCATGCCAGAAGGCATGCCAACCAGCCTCGTTGATAACATCATCGCAGGAGGCGGTTTGAAGCTTGACTTCTGTTTCGGCCAGGCACGTCTCGGCACATCCTTGAGGCTGCACCTTGTGCCTTACTTGATTCGGCCGCAGGAGCTCTACATCCTAAGCAAGTGCACCTCCTGATTCATTTGGCTCAAGCGCAAAACTTGAAACCTGAATGTTGTGAGATGTTGTGAGATGTTGTGAGGTCCAAGATCACCCAAGGTGCCATGCAGAGCTTGCTGGGTCGGTGCAGCCGCAAGTCTGGCCGCAGGTCAAGCGCAGCAGCCGGGCATCTGGCAAACCACAGAGATCAGCGAGCTCCGCGCAGGTCATGGCAGTCGGTCGTCCCAGAGCCGAAGCAGCATTCCACAGCAAGGTGTCGGCGATGGGCTGCAAAGCAGGATCTTGATGCAGCTGTCCAGTTTCCACTAGAACA
The DNA here is from genome assembly GCA_905221605.1 of Symbiodinium natans. Taxonomy (NCBI): domain Eukaryota; class Dinophyceae; order Suessiales; family Symbiodiniaceae; genus Symbiodinium; species Symbiodinium natans. The sequence continues at coordinate 88,881 of CAJNDS010000089.1, read as the reverse complement.
GTCGTCTCCATGCAGAATGGGAACTGACTGCCAAGGTTTGAAATCGAGCGAGCAACGTCTGCGTCAAAAGTTCGTCTATTCCCGAAATAAATTGTCAGAGCCCAGTCTTCCTGCAGACTCGAAGGAGTGCCCTTGTAAGACATTACGGCTCGTTCGACAGGTGAAAGCTCATAAGCAGCTCGCACTGTAGCAATGTCCTGCGAGATCAAATTTTACATAGGCTATAGGAGAAAGGAGGATGCAGAATCCAAAGTCAAAGCGAAACCAACAGAACTCAAGGCACGTGGAAGTCTACATGCGCACCCTCTAAGACAAGTCGAAATGACGGAGAGGACGTGACAACACGCAGGGTCCTCTGTGCCAAGGCCCCATGAAACCTGCGTCTCCGTGCTGTACGCGACCACAAAGTCTCTCTTTCCATCGCACAGCTCGCGTTTGACTGTCATCATGGTCTCGCAGAGAGGCACGAGGAGGAACAGATACGAAGCCAGGACCGTGGCTAACACCGCCAGAAAATGCACCATGGACTCCACCTGGCTACGCCGGTGCGAGTACTTGACGCTGATGGGCTCGACACTTCGTATCGCGTGCTGGATCTTGATGGGCGTCATGCCCTCGAAGAGGAACTCATCCACATCCAAGATGGCGTTCAGAGCGACCGAGTTCAGCATCAGCTCCTCGATGGACGTTGTCCTTGCCAGCCATAGAATTCCGGCAACCAGCAGCACGGAGGCGATGCCTGCGCGGATGATGTACGTGATCAGCAGTGCCAGGGCACGACCCCAGGACAGGCAGTGAATCGTGTTGTCGCGGAAGTCCGTCGCGCTGGCCTCCAACGAACAACCAGGGCTCGCATGCACGTCTACTATTCTGAGGGCCACTTGCCGGAAACACAGCACAACCGGCAACGGCGAAAACTGTCAAGCAACCAAACGAGGCTATGAGTTCGCCTTTGGAAGCGTAGTGGCCGCCTCCAATGCATGCCAAATCTTCCTCAATTCCTGCAATCCGCAAGGGAAGCGGCAGCCACACTGCGCTGGACCACTCACATTGCATGTAGCCCCTGCCTAGTAGAAAACTTTCTGTGGCTGCGATGCACATTCTATACGCTTCGACGCGAAACACAACTCTTACTACTCTTTGGATACAAAGCCCGGTGTCCTTGTACACGCACAAGCTCCACAGCAAAATACACAACATGCACAGGAGAGTGCCCGGCTGCCAGAAGTTGAAGTCGAATTCTGTCGCTTGCAAGCCTAAGAAATCGTTAATTTGCTCAACAAGCGTCGCCTGGACAGTTGACAGAATTAAGGACCCATCGCCAGCACACACGCGAGAAACCAGGCTCGTTCCGGCCAAGTCCAAGTAACGAGAGTCATGGGCTATGCTTGTCCGCCACGTCTTGGCATCCTGCAATTTCGTCTCGAAAGGTTCACCCATAAAGTATTCCGATAACAGAATCTGCGAAAACGACCCCTGCATCAGCAGGTTCAGCAGCACCAGAAGCACTGCAAAGACGTTGTCAAACCAACCCACATCCGCCAGACCAAGGACCAGGGGGATGTTCCACGCACTCTCCTCAAAGCGCACGGGGGTAGATCTACCTTCCATCTCGTCTGCAGAGCAGGTTTCCGGCGATGCGTCTTGACAGGTGGTATTCTGCATCTCTGGAACGCCGAGCTGTCTTTCGACGGTCCCCAAGCGTGCCGTGAGGCTTTGGATCTCCGCTTCGAACTGCCGACGGAGTTGCTGCAGCCCTTCTTCCACCTCTTGAAGGTGGCCTCGGGGCACCTCGATGGCAATGCTCCGGAACTCGGAGGCCTCCGAGTTACACATACACTCCTCGTCGGGGGTCCCCGAGTCTGGGACCAGCGGGATCGGCATTGTGGCAGGCGTTTACATGAGTCAAGGGCTTCTCAACACTTGGTGCCAGTGCGCGTGAAATCCGGACTGTTCCTGGTATCAGACACTCTGGAACGCGTGTTGTGAACTGATGTCCTTGCTAGTGCTTTAGCTGTCCTGTCCTGGGTACAGACCCCTGTTTTCAGCTGTCACTCTCCGTGATCCCACTTACGTTTCGCTTCTGCTGTGTCATAAAAGGCCTGGAAAGACACGTCATTTTGCATATCACTTAGGGTGATTCCCCAGGGGAGTATTCCAGGCAAGTCGTTTCATTGGGGCCTCAGGGAATATTAGGGATCTTGTTCTATGGGCACCATCGTCCGTCTTTGGAAAGTTGACGTAGAGAGCCTTGAACATCCGATTTGGGGCTCTCCAACACGTAGCGAAGCCGTCAGGGTTGGTGGCGTACCCCAGCCGAGTCGCAACTGACATGTCACACCAACCCCGTAAAGCCATGCGAAATCCCCGGAAACCACATTTTTCCGCGGAGGTTGGGAGTCTCGAGCCTTGGGCTGGAGGCTGGACCTTCTGAAGGCGACTTGAGTGAACAATAGCCGTGGTCGACAGGCACTCGGTCCACGTCTCAGGCTCAAGAACATCAAGCGACGTCAGGGGGTCGTGCTGTTTGAGCAGCTGCTTGGGCAGTAGCTCGGCAAACCGTTCGGCAAAGTTGCCGGCCGTCCATCGCGGCAGCCACACTGGACTGGGCACATGGAGGCCAAAGGGCGGAACAGCCGCGGATGGCCGTCACACCAAGGAACACCGGTCAAGATCTCGGAAGGAAGTGTCTGCAGGACGGAGCACCCATAGGACAAGAAATCCTGGGCCATGGTTTGTATGAGTGCGAAAAACTGGGTGTCGGTGACGCCCTCTCCATAGTGTCCGATGATAGCTCCTTCGTACTCATGCCAGAAGGCATGCCAACCAGTATCGTTGACAACATCATCATCGCAGGACATGGAATGAAGCTGGGCCTGTGCTTCGGCCAAGCACGTGCCGGAACATCCCATAGGCTGCACCTTGTGCCTAGTTTGGTTCACAGTGGCACAGGAGCTCTACTTCCTGAAGTCTACGCGGCTTTGAAAATATTCAGAAACTGTCAAGTACACCCAAGATCACCCAAGGCACCATGCAGAGCTTGCAGCGTCGGTGCAGCCACAGGTTTGGCCGCAGGTCACACGCAGCAGTCGGGCATCTGGCAAACTACAAAGATCAGCTAGCTCCGCGCAGGTCGTGGCATTCGGTCGTCCCAGGGCTGAAGCAGCATTCCGAAAGAAAAGTTCAACGATTGGCTGCAAGGCGGGATCTTGATGCAGCTGTCCAGTTTCCATTAGAACAGTCGTCTCCATGCAGAATGGGAACTGCTCGCCAAGGTTAGTGACCGTGCGAGCAAGGTCTGTGTTGAAAGTTCTCCTGTTGTCCGAGAAGTAAATGGTCCGCGGCCAGTCTTCTTGCAGACTCGTTGGGGTGCCTTTGTAAGCCATTACGGCCCGTTCGATGGGTGAAAGCTGATACGAAGCTCGTACCGTAGCAATGTCCTCATGAAAACTGATCGGGAAGGAGGAGAGGCTGCAGAATGCAAACCCCGCAAACCCCGATGGACCCCCGGAGGTAGGTGGATATGTACATGTGGACCCCTTAAGACAGAGCATGTGAACACGCAGGGTCCTCTGTGTCCATGCCCCAGGAAACCTGCGTCTCCGTGTTGTACGCGACCACAAAGTTTCTCTGGCCGTCGCACAGCTCGCGTTTGACTGTCATCATGGTCTCGCAGAGAGGCACGAGGAGGAACAGATACGAAGCCAGGACCGTGGCTAACACCGCCAGAAAATGCACCATGGACTCCACCTGGCTACGCCGGTGCGAGTACTTGACGCTGATGGGCTCGACACTTCGTATCGCGTGCTGGATCTTGATGGGCGTCATGCCCTCGAAGAGGAACTCATCCACATCCAAGATGGCGTTCAGAGCGACCGAGTTCAGCATCAGCTCCTCGATGGACGTTGTCCTTGCCAGCCATAGAATTCCGGCAACCAGCAGCACGGAGGCGATGCCTGCGCGGATGATGTACGTGATCAGCAGTGCCAGGGCACGACCCCAGGACAGGCAGTGAATCGTGTTGTCGCGGAAGTCCGTCGCGCTGGCCTCCAACGAACAGCCCCAAACGAACGACGTCTTGCATACAGGTCTACAGTGTGAGGATTACATCCCAACTCTGATTCTGGAAAGCGCACGAGGTGCAAATTCACCGATGGTCAAACTAGTGCAGTGCGTGGAACAAGCTTGCAGCCAACCAAAATCAATCATCGACACAAGAACTGGCCTTTGGAAGGGTGGTGGCTGCTTCCAACGCATGCCAAATCTTTCGGAATTCCTGCCATCGACGGGAGCTCAAAGTAGGACCACATCGGAAGAAATAATCTCGTATTTGATTCGTAGTATTTGCATGCATGTGTGCATCTGGGAGAAGAACTCTATGGCCCTGACATACTCCCCTCACTTTGATGCGCAACCCGGTGGCCTTGTAGACACACAAGCTCCACAGCAGGATGCACAACATGCACAGGAGAGTGCCCGGCTGCCAGAAGTTGAAGTCAAATTCTGTCGCTTGCAAGCCTAAGAAATCGTTAATTTGCTGGATTAGTGTGGCCTGGACAGTTGACAGAATTAAGGACCCATCGCCAGCGCACACGCGAGAAACCAGGCTCGTGCCGGCCAAGTCCAGGTAACGAGAGTCATGGGCTATGCTTGTCCGCCAATCAATTGCACTTTGCACTCTCGTCTCGAACGGATCACCCATGAAGTATTCCGATAACAGAATCTGCGTAAACGACCCCTGCATCAGCAGGTTCAGCAGCACCAGTAGCACTGCAAAGGCGTTGTCAAACCAACCCACATCTGCAAGGCCAAGGACCAGGGGGATGTTCCACGCACTCTCCTCAAAGCACACGGGGGTAGATCTGTCTTCCGCGTTCACTGTCTCGACCCCTTCGGCACTGCTGTTCGGAGATCTGTTTTGGAAGTTCGGACTGAGCATCTCCGAAACGCCGAGCTGCTTTTCGACACTCCCCAACCGAGCCGTGATGGATTGAATTTCTGCTTCGAATTGCTGACGAAGTCTCTGCAGCCCTTCTTCCACCTCTTGAAGGTGGCTGGGGGGCACCTCGATGGCAATGCTCCGGAACTCGGCTGCCTCCTGGTTTGGCTCCTCTTCCGTCTCCACCGCCAGCTGTTTGCTGCTGGCTGAGCTTGGGATGGAAGGGGTCGGCATCGCAGCTGTCGGCTGAAAACTAGCGTGGGAGCACACCCGGCGCTGTCTGAGCACGATGGCTGCCTCTGGCCCAACACCCTCGCTTGCGTACTAAGCGGTTACTAAGCCCTATTCAAGTCACCACTCGAATCGAACAGGTAGTTTTATTTACGGCGCGTTCTCGGGATGCTCTGCGAGATTCTTTGCAGATGTGAGAACAGGAGACCCCGGAGCATGTTTGAGCTGAAGTCTCCCCACCTCAAGGGGTGGGGATCTACAAATAGAACCTGGTTCTTGGGATGATACTGCTCTGCGTACAAGGCTTGTACTTCCCGGACTGAGCGCCATTAGTTTTGAGAACGGCTTGTTTGGATCATCGCGCGGTTCTCGTACTTTGGCCTGGAGACCCTAATCATAAGAGAACTCACTTTAGGGTTTAGAGTTGGTGGGTGAAGGGTTTTAAGGCCAACAACAGTAGTTCCTGCCACGTGTACCCTTCCATGATCCCAAAACCCTAAGCCCAGAAGCTCGACCCTTCCAAACCCCGGAGACTTTGCTCAACTTGAGCCTGTGGCTACGTAAGCTAGACACGCGCCGGTAATTCTTGTTCCGCATGCAGCCGCTGTTCCCACAAGCAAGCTTTTTGGCTGCGTTCCAACAGGGGGGTGGGGGGGGGTTTTCATAGCACTTAAAGGCCCGCTGTCGCCTTTTGACGCACTTGAAACACTTGAAAGAGAGAGACAGAGAGAGAGAGAGAGAGAGAGAGAGAGAGAGACAGAGAGAGACAGAGAGCGAGCGAGCGAGATTGATTTTTAGATGAACGACAACTCCCGCAAGCTCCAAGGAGATCGTTCACGTGCCCTTTGGGCCTCGGCGGCTGCGCGGCGGGGTCCCAATCTCGCGAGACGATGGAGTGCCTATGGGTTTGGGGGCAGGGATATCACTTTTTCAGTGATCAAGTATACTACTATAGACTACTATATCCTTCTACGACTGTAATTCTAGACTACTGTACTACTGTACTACTGTACTGCTGTACTACTGTACTACTGTACTACTGTACTACTGTACTACTGTACTACTGTACTACTGTACTACTGTACTACTGTACTACTGTACTACTGTACTACTATGCTACTATGCTACTATACTACTATACTGCTATACTGCTATACTACTATACTACTATACTACTGTACTACTATACTACTATACTGCTTTTTACTGCTAGACTGCTATACTGCTATACTACTAAACTACTATACTACTATACTACTATACTACTATACTACTATACGACTATACGACTATACTACTATACTACTATACTACTATACTACTATACTACTATACTACTATACTACTAGACTACTATACTGCTATACTACTATACTACTATACTACTATACTACTATACTACTATACTACTGTACTACTATACTACTATACTACTATACTACTATACTACTATGCTACTATGCTACTATACTACTATACTACTATACTACTATACTACTATACTACTATACTACTATACTACTATACAAGTATGAAGGATTAATGAGTTTCCAAAACGCTAATTAGTGAAATTGGTCTGTAATTGTGTGGATAAAGTTTGTCGGAACGTTTGTAGAGAGGAACAATTGACGGCCCAGCTTGTGGGAATCTACCTGTATCAAGAATTTGGTATGCAGACTTGAACTAGACTTGAGGTTCCGTAGGATAGAAAGGATGGTCAGGGGTCCGAGGAGAACATTGGAGATCCTAGGGCTTCTGCTGCTTAGGGCTTCATGGGCTTCACGACTCTTTCCAAGGCGGCGTTGCTTTTCACAGCTTAGTTGCGGTGGCGGCGTGGAGGGAGTCCAGACTGTCTGCACTGCCTCAGACTCTTCGAGACCCGCGCAAGTTGTTCTCAGGATAGTAAGTGAATCAGTTGCATGGGACTCCACGTAACAGCACGCTTGTTCACGTTCAGAGAAGTTGCCGCTTTCAGCACCGCAAGATGAAGCGTTTCGTTGAGTCCTGCCTAACAGCACCATTCGCCATGCTTGCTAAATAACTGCATATCAGAGCGGCTCACAATTTCCTTAGCACAGGAGCAAGCTGAAGCAAGAACAGGTGTCAGGCATGAAGTGGCAGGCATGGCTTGCATTGGCTACATCTGCTTCGAAACGCTACGAATTGCCGAGTCGCAGTTCGTGAAGCCAAGGCAACTTGCCCATTTAGAAAACCAAGTCAGAGGCGTGCCTAATTTTTTCAGGCAAGCGGCAAGCACGTGCCCAATGCTCCTGGCAGCCACTGCGTGTGAACAGCGTGGAAACGAGTCCAAAAGGCATGAGAAGTGGCTCCGTGGTTCCTGGCCCCGGCGATCTTCGCCTGAACCTTGGCCGCCTCGGATGCCTCGGCGCCGGCCTTGGCTCTCCAAGCAAAGAGCCGGTGCAACCAACTATAGTCTCTCTATTAGAGGACACCGTGCCTCCTCCAGCGCTTCCTCCCTCGCTGGGAGGTCCACTGTTATGAACTCCAGGTCCTCTGCCCGGGTTGGGTGCAAGTGCTACAGAAGCGGGGCTTTGTCGGAGCTTCTGGATCTTCGCTGCGGGCTGGGCTTGGGCTATCCGCCTGGTGGGGTTCCAAATCCAAAGCCCAAAAAAAGAAGTCCTCCGCGAGTCCAGGTTCCTCGAGCACCCTGGAATCAACACCTTCCGGTGCACATGGGAAAGAATGGCCAGGGGAGGTCTTATTGCACTGCCTGCACCATCTGACGCCTTCGGATCCAGGGCCGCAAGCCTTTCACCAACAAATAGAACGCTTAAGCTCAGGTAAACAGCTCCCTGCTTAAGCGGAGCTCTTAGTAAAGGCCTCAACGCAAGCGGCTCGTAGGGCGGCGGTTGTGGCCGCGGCCTTTCGCCAAGAATGCTTCAGATCCGATGGCAAAGAGTGCAGCTTGGGTTCGGGTCAGGTCAGATGTCGCTTCAGCGCTGTGGCAATGACGCACTAAGGAAGGCAGAGTCCACTGCTGGCCATGCAACGTCACAGCGCGAAGATATGTACGACGACTCGAAACAGTGATCATTGGACATCTGAAGCAAGGCTGCTGCTAAATTACTGGCCGGCAGAAGAAATTGCGAATGCTCCCCAGATGAGCTGGACCCGGCGAACGGCAGTCAGGCAAATCTGCAAAACTTCATCATTCTTTGAATGCTGAACATTTGCTTTCCAAACGTTGCGCTGCCATGTCTGAAACGAAGGAGTGCCTCTGGGCCAACGACACAAGAACTCACTTCGGGCTGTTCTTACGTATGTAGGCTATGTAGGGGAATACAGAAACTTTGACATGGATGATGATCTCCATACCAATGCACGTCGCCGATGGGAGACCAGCACCTATGCGCTCCCACTCATTGCCAGACAAGAAACGAACAAGATGGCCGCACACGCACACACACACACACACACCCACGCGCACACACACACACACACATACATACATAAAGAAAGAACAAAGAAAAAAGAGACTGCCCAGCAAAACACATACTGAGCGTAAGGTGACTGTCTAAGGACATGTTGGGCTCAACGGGCATCATTGCAACCAATATCAAAAGCACTCGCCTTCTGGCAGAGCCAGGCGGGCGTTGCTTCTCTCGTGCCTGCATTTCCAGCTCCGCAGCTTTGCTTCTCATGGCACTCTGATGCCAGCAGTTCTGGCCTTGCCTCTGTCATTCGCAATCCGAATCACTTGACCAGCGGTCCCCTACACAGAAGCCGCTTCCACAAGTTCCTCGAAAATCCAAGTCCTTGAGAATTTTTGGACGGAGCACGTGGCACATTCAAAAAAATCTCGCAAGGTATTTAGTATTGAGAACACTCCATATATGTGTGCGTGGGCACTTCCTGAATCTCTCCCCCCCCCACACTGACCCAGCACCTCCGGGGCTCGGCGGCTCGAAGCCTCTTGGAAAAAGGAGCGACCACGACTCGCCACATGAGTAACCACGAGTGACCACGACTTTATCCCCCTCACCCACGGCCAGCTGCAGGCTCTATGTCTTAAGACTCCTTCTTGCTCTGTTCTGAGCTGACACTGCAGCCAGCATGCCCACCGCAGTCTGGGTCGCAGGGTCCGCCAAAGCCGTGGGGAGACATGCATGTCACTGCTCTGAGGTTATGAATGCAAAGGCCATGGCCCTGCCATGCCGGCATGCTCTACCTCTTTGTTTTGCCATGACTTGCGGAGTTGCCGCGAGTGTTGCTGTCAGCGCCTCTCTTTTGTAGAGTTATGGTCGGGCTGGTCGCTTCGTGAAATCGTGGCTTGTGCTTTGGCCGAAGATGTCCGATGCTCCCACGCAGAGCGGCGATAAAGGCGTGCCCATGACAAAGAGCAAAAGAAGGCTTAGCTCCGCTTGAGAGGGGCAGCTTCCTTTGGCGTTGGCTCTTTTCTGCTCGGCGCCGGCTCGAATCTAGCAGGTCCGCAAAGCTCCAAACCTGGATTTGCAGCACTGAGCTCATACTGGATTCTGACGGAAATAGGCCAGAAGTCCACCAACGAACTTAATCAGTGATGGTCACCTGGGGGCTGGGCCAAAAGCATAGCCAGCTCCATCAGCGACAGAGCAGGTTTGCCTGTCAATATAGCTCAGGCGCGCTTATGATGAGCCTCATGTTGCAGCATTTTGAGTTGGCTTAATACGATGCTGCTCCTGGCTGCTCTTCATAGGCTGAGAATCTTACCAACAGCAACACTCAACACATGCCTCAATGCCTCCAACTCGTGCATGCAGCTGCTTCACACGCCTCGATTGCTTACAGTAATCATGTTCGCCTCGGCGACGAGGCCTGCACCACACATGGATGATTGCTGCCCTATTTGCATAGCAATCTTGCGATTGCAAAAAGGTCTGTGGTTTGAGCAAAACAACTTTCTGGGCGGATTCGGGGAGAATGCAACCCGCAACTTGCAGCTGCTTCGTGTAAGCCCTGATAAGCGTATCATCGCAGCTTGCCTCATCCACCAGCCGCACCTGGTGCGAACGGGGCCAGGTGAGTGCACCCTGAAATGGACCCCGCCCGCCTCACTTGCGCTTCTCCAGGGCGGGAAGCTTCGTGGCCATGACCATGTCCACAGTCTGCCAAATGCGTAGGTTTGTGAGGCTCTCGAGACAATAACGAGAAAGAGGCACTTCACCGTAATCTGCTGTACGACCGCGACTGACTACTTCCTGCTGCACTTCGGAGTCTCTCACCATGGAGCGGAAAGCAGACGCTTGCAAATGCTTGCAACCTGCAACCTCGCTGTCGTCTCTTGACACTTTCTGATGAAGGAACCGATAGGAATCGAGAACCAAGCTGTGACCCAGGACTGACTCTCACACCTATGACAGTGTTCGACAGGAGTAGGGCGGGTCCCTGCACTATCTTCGAACACTTGAAAGCACGGCGGACGAAAGCTAGGGCCCCTCAGATGGCAGGCGCCGATTTGCCAAACCGTAGCGTATGTCAGCATAAGTTGAAGATCCCAAGGCGCAAGAACATCCGCGTTGCGTGTGCCAAAGGGGGAACCCTTCCCCCTAATCGAGTAACCCACTCCCCACGTAAGGCCCACAACACGCAAGGCATCGCGTCGTGACTGGCACCACACCCCCCCCCCCCCCCCCCCCCCGCGACACCCTAAATCTTTGAGATATCAGGCACTCAAACCCTCAAGTCCTGTACAAGAACGTTGTAAACAAAAACCCGCGCAAGCTTCAAAAGAGCCAGCTGTCATGACGCAGGCAGCGCATGGGTGTGCACTTTCTGTCTTGGAGGCCGGGTCGGCCCCACTGCCTGCAAAACGGCCCACCCCAAAGTATGAGCTATGTCGGGCTGGGGGCTTAGGGGTCTCGGATGGTGGTTTCTTCGGCGCGCGTGCTGCATTTTCCGCGTGCCGCACGTCTTACAGCTCTTAATGTGTGCAGTGCTGATTGCTGCTGACGACGTAGAGACGAATTCGAACAGGCCATGGCAAGGGATTTCAGTGCCCAAAACAGCAAGTCTAAAAAGCGCGCAAAGCTCCGAAAAGTGCGACAAAAGCCCCAGGACGTGAAAAGTCGAGAAGTGCTAAATCGTCCCGAAGAAAGCACAAGAAGTGCCCTATAGGCCGTAGAACGCGAAATATCAAGTCGTCAAACAGTCGAAAAAGGCGAAACACTCAAAAATGCGAAAAAGTGCCCTAAGACGCTGTACGACGAAACTTACGATAGCCTACAAGTTGCGCTTCAAACGGTTTGAGCAGTCCATAGATTGTGGGGAGGGCCAGTTCTGCTCGAGCTGACGAGTCCATGCCTTGTAGGACGCCTTCCAAGAGGCATGAACAAGTTGCAGGGAACCCTATTTAGCGGGACACGCAAATTTAAACCGTGTATAATGGGACCGTAAGCAAATTTAGACTCGAAATAGTGGGACAGTATGCAAATGTAGACTCTGTATTAGACCATGTATAGTGGGACACTCAGCGAGTTTGAACTGGACACTAAGCAAGTTTCCGCCGTATTTTGTGGACGCGAAGCAGATTTCGGCCCTGTATAGTGGGACACTCAGCGAATTTAGACCCTATATGGTGTGACACAAAGTAACTTTAGACCCTATATAATGAGACACAACGTTAGCTTCCACACAGTGGGACACTAAGCGAATCTAGACCCTAAATACTGGGGCACTAAGCAAATTTCAGCCCCATATAATACAACGCTAAACAATTTGGGACCCCGTAGGGTGGGACACGTGGGACACTCAGCTTGAAGCCTAATCAAATTTAGACCCTATAGATAGTGGGATATCAGCACATTTCCACCTTAAATCAGTAAGCAAATGCAAACCCTAGATAGTGGGACACTGAGCAAATTTAGGCATGTATAGTGGGACGCTAACCTACGTTCAAACCTATAAAATGGGTGTGGGTAGGGTATATGACTCAGCCAAGGAGAACTCGAAGGGCCTTATAAGCCTTGCCCAACATGGTCTTCATCAACATATTTACGATTTAGAAGGCACGGGAGTTCAGGATTTGCTTGGGAGAGTAATGTGGGGGTTTAGGGTTTTCGGTAGTTTTAGCTTGTGCGAACCCCCAAAAGGACCCCGATGTAGAGAACTACCCCCTCCACTTCGCCTTCAGAACCTACCTGAGAATCCTTCCTCTCGGGGGTTTCGTGATAGTATCCTAAATCCTGAACCCTGAACCCTGAACACTAGCAAAACTTTGCAGCAATAAAACAAAGTGTTTGCCTTCTGGGCTCTTGCAGGTGCCAAGATGTGCAGCAAAAGAGCGCAGCGATCTGGAATCCCATGCATTGAGACACCTACTCGGTGCTGCCATCTTGTGCCTAATTAATCTGTACTGTAGTATCCTTACTGTCAGAATAACTCCTAGGCATCTGGTCTATGTCTATAGAGCGTAGAAGCGGCTGTCGTATGCCAGCCCTGGGTCAGGGCAAGTTTTTTTCTGAATTTTGTCGCGTCCTGGGGCAGCTTTCGAAATTTTCGCGACAGTTGACACTTTCGCCGCTCGCACTCGCACTTTCGACTTCTCGCGCTCAGGGGCCCGACTTCGACATTTCGCATTTTGCGGAACTTTTTTGTTGCTTTTCGACTCTTCACGTCCTGGGCACTTTTCGACTTTTCGAGTTTTTGTTGGACTTTCTCCGCCTGTGCACAGCGAGGGTGGGGGTGGCGGACCCAGGCATACAAACGTTTAGAAACAGGCCCGCCTTGTCCCTGACGGAGTCAAGTTCGTCGAGCGCCTTGCTCACTTCATCGGCCTCCATGTGCACACAGACTTCCCTTCAGATGGCACTTGTGGCTGTGGGACTCTCCAATCTCTTAAGTTCCTCAAGTTCTCTGCCTTCATCGGGCTGCCCGAGGCGCTAATCGCGACGATCTCGCCGCTGTCGAGTTTGCCCTGTAGCGGGAGCAGAACACGACGAACACCGCCAAAAGAGCTGTCCGCCACCGACCTGCAGCTCACCAACATCTGCCAGCTTCGCCAGCTGCTCCTGTTCGTGAATGCTCCGCGCGCAAGGACACGTGGTCGCTGGCAGCACAACCGCTACAGCATGCTACAGCATGCCAGAGCATGCTAGAGCATGCTAGCAGCAGGATTCTCAAGCCAATCATCCACTGCTCTTAGGGAGCCATGGAGAGGCCTGCTCCAGCTTGCCTGCCGCGGCCATCTCATCATTCACACCTGGGCAAGGCCGGGCAAGGGTCAAGGCATGGGCATGCGCAGGGCGTAAATGCGCAACTCCCGGCCTGCTGCAAAACCACCCCACCCCCTTCATGAGCGGGAGCCCGTGTCTCAGGCCCATGCCGTAGAGGACGCTGCTGTACTCCTCGCACTCAATGCTGTACCTGTCGGATGCGCACTGTTTGAGCGGAGGCATTTCTAGGGAACCCTGCCAGGAACGTCTTCAAGGCTCTTGTGATGTGAAACTTGCTTTGACTTGTCCTGTCTGCAAGCTCCCAAGATTGTCAACAATTCAACAATTCAACACTTGCGGCCGCACTTGCGCTCGATCTCAGGCATCTGGGCCATGGCTTCGTCCATGGAAAGTGCCTAAAGGCTAGGAGGCACAAACAGCCACACTCCCAAAGGCCAACAGAACTGGGATTCCCAAAGCTAGCAAAACTATGCCTCGCCCTCTCAACATATCTCAAACCCTCAACATCCTATAAGCTTGCCCCTCAACCCAGCCTTTGCAGACTTCCACCGCTCCTCGTGCTCCTCGGCGTAGGCCTTTGTGCATCAGAGAGAGAAGGATTTGGGCGGAGGGCGCTCGGTTCAAAAAAGCTTTGGACTTGGGATTCGGAAGGAGTTGCAATATGTTGCCATAGTTTAAAGTCTGGTTGGAGTTTGGGCTTCAAGGTTTAGGATAGACATGTTGGCTCCCGGTTCGAGTTGTACTTCCCCTTTCCAACCTGAAGCCCGCCCTAACCCAAAACCTTCAGAATTTTTGCGACTCTCCGTGGGCAGATTGGGCAGCGGCTGCATAGATGTCGTAAGCAGGGTCCGACTTCTTCAGCCTGGCTCACGAAGCCAGACGAGGCTTTTGGCATCGCCATGAGGCTTGAGAATTTGCTAGACCCAAGTGCTGCGTGCTGTTGGTTGGTATCGACCCATCCCTCCCTGAATTCCCAGGGAGAAACCCTCAAAGAGGACCAGGACCTCAAGTGGCTTGCAAAAGGGAAGATTGGTGCGCTCAACTTACGAAGATTCCACAAGGAGCTTCAAGAACCTGGCAGGTTCTGCCTTTTGGGTTCTGAATGTGGCTAAGGCAACAACACTCGGTACTAGAACCATTTGAAAATGGGGATCCCCCCAAACCTTCAATTTCGTGCGGCCGGACCGAAGGTAAACAATTGTGCCGAAGCGATTATATCAAGAACCGTTTCAGGACCTGCGATCGACAGTGACAAGAAAATTGATCCATGACAAATGCCTGCCAGCCCCTGTCGCTCTTGTTCTCACTTCCACTCCCTACACCAAGGACTGCCGCCTTCGCATGAAAGCGTCCTTCGAGGTTTCGCCTGCCAAGATTAGGCCAGCTCTGTTAAGAGGCACCACACCAAGAGGAGTCAGATCATCACTAATAACGCTGAACGTGGCGGCGCGTGACTCATGGCCGACTAGACATGTCATGACTGTACCTGCGCAGAGCCGAAACAAGATTCAAGCAGCAGCCTGGCGCCGTGAACCAATTGCCTGGCAGAGAAGACAAGAAGCACGGAGACGATGGAGACGATGGAGACGCTGCAAAGTGCGAAGGAAATGGATGTCCGAGCCTCCCAGGCCCTCTTTGCGCGAGGCCAGGACTTCAGTGAAGGACTCGAAGGCCGCCGCGTAGCCGGCCTCCCAAAAGCACCCAAGACCCGGAGGCCTGAAGCGATCAAGCTTGCCCTTCCCCCATGAACTACTCGGTTGCTCGGTGCAGGGCAGTGTGGGGGTGAGTCGTGATACGCCCTCCCCTTCCACTTTTGTCTCACTTTTGCCACAGGCTGCTGAGAACATGATGAATCAGCGAACTCAAACCACTTCTGAACCCGCCCCCCCCCCCCGGGCGCCCGCCCCTGCCTCGAACTTCCGTCCTGTCATCGTAGCATGGTCTGCCAGGGCCTGTGCCAATCTTCACCAGTCTTCAAGCTTCTGGAAAATCTACAGAACACACCGGACCACTGGATCCTCGGATGCATCTTTGCTCGTGAAGCCGGCCTGGAAGCATTCCACAGGGTCCGGAGTGGTAAGCTCAATTCCGGCAGGCTTGTAGAAGAGGCAGTTGACGTCCGAGCCGAGGCTGTAGAAAGTACCTCCCAGATTCGACATGCAGCGTTACAGGGTTCAAGGGCACGACAGCTGCGCAATCCAACACAGCAACAGCAATGCTTTTCATTTCTTTGCCTGTGCCACACTGGCAGGGAACTCAGGCATAACAGTCGGATCCAACAGTCTGATGGTGGGAGACATACTGGGTGCAAACCGGTTCTGATGCCCTAGAGCCATTGAGGCCACCGACAGGTCACGCAAGAGGAGTCCCCCAACCCCGTGCAGAGGCTGCTCTCTGACTGAGCAGCCCTGCTGCCCCCTGTACAGTATCTCGGGCCTCTGGCGGATAGTGAGACGCTTTGACAGCAAGCCCACACATGCCCTGGGTCGGACAGTGTGAATGTGGAGCAGGATGCCATCAGAACATGTTCCACGCCCCGAGGATGTCGCGCATTCGGATCTGCAGTCCAAGCAACACTGGCGGGTCTGACTGCTGACTACACCGAAGAAGCAACACCAGAAATCAATACATACGACAAAAAACTACGAGCAATGGCATGTTTGACATGTAGTCCAATCTTGGCGATTTCTGGCCCGAGAAACTCACTGTAAACATCTTAAGTTTTAAGACTTCCTCTCTTTCACCGCAGCTTGCCGCGTTTGCGTCACTGGATCCCTACAGGGCCTCTGTGCCATCGTCGACTGAGACAGGTTCGGGGGAAGGGGGTTCCGTTTCATCAAGGGTCTGGCTCTGCTTTGGTTGGAGTGCGCCCCCGTCGCTGGGATATCTTAACACACTTCACCCCCCCAAAACATCTACTGGTGCACCTTAAAAAATTACCTGGCCAACAGCTGCCCTGACCGTTTTCGATGCATGTGAGAAAAGACTTCTGTAGCCAAATCATGGGTTGAGACAAGCCCGCGTCATGCGAATCACTCTTGCCTAATGTGCAAACTTGGTATCTAGGAAGGTACGTCCCTGCCTTCCGGCGCACAGAGCAAGTGTGGCCCTCAATGTACCTGTCTACTTTGACGCTTTCCGCCACGGGAATGTTAAGCCCAGGCAGTTGACGCACTTCATCACCAGCAAGGGCTTGGCATCCTGAGATGGCGTGACCTGACGGCACAGAATCTTGACCTTCCACCCTATTCGAGGTTAACCTTCGGTCACTGCGTTTTGGGAACGGAACATTTGCTATATAAAACATGACATACGAAGCTCCGGCATCGCCATCGTACAAAATCTGAACTCTAGACATCGCCAAAGCCTGCGAAGATGTCTGCATCATTTTCTCCTGTCAGGAGTACTTGCCGAGCTGTTCATGCCGAACACCACCCCCACCTTTCACTCCGATTCGCACAAAACATGATTAGCAACGACGGATGTTCGTAGCGGTTCCAGATTGGACTGCTCAATGTCAGCCCACGTCCGTGCATTGAAGGACAACAGCTTGAGCTCGTCATCATGTACATGCCCAGGTTGCTGTGGCGATTTTTGCTGGAGACTTGCTGGAGGTGTCCGCCGCATCCGCCGCAGCAGCAGCAGCAGCAGCAGCGGCGGCGGCGGCGGCGGCGGCGGCGGCAGCGGCAGCGGCAGCAGCGGCAGCGGCAGCAGCAGCGGCAGCAGCAGCAGCAGCAGCAGCAGCGAGCGGCAGCAGCAGCAGCGGCGAGTAGTATCAGCAGTAGCAGCAGCAAAAGCACAGCCACACTAATCGTGGTTGTTCATGCGAGCATGCTTGCCTTGAACTGGGTTGCGCCGTTAGCCCCTAAGCCATCCTGAGCCACTCTAAAACTTCTCATGGGACCACTCTCTAATGCCTGCAAGTTGTTCACGAAGGCACGGGGAACCCAAGTGCTGCAGCCACAGCACCCCGTCCTTCACTGATGTGCGCCAGCCATTGAGAGAGCATTTGCTGAAGTCCTCTCATTTGCTGTTCTCATGTACATGAACTCTTGGATCTAGGTGTGGAAACTGAGCGGGCCCGGATGAACGGTGATGGCACTTGTGAAATCAAGGCAACAGAACTGGTTTGAACGTGGCGCCCCCCCCCAAAGCTGGGGTGGGCATCTTTGGTTGACAGAGCCTTTTGGGGATAACCGTCACAAGATTGGTCTAAGAGATGGCTTGAAATTACAAATTGCTTACCGGCTTGCCGGGAGCTGGTGAAGTGCGTGCTTTGTTTGCGTCTCTCACGTCGAGGGTGTAGGGAAGGGCTTGCTGGTATGCACGTTGTGCAACGCAATGTCAGTGAAGCAACAGCAGGCAGATGCGAGACTATCTAAGGCCATTGATCAGTCCCTCTCCTTGTCCTTCAGCGCCTGCGAGAAGATGCAGGAGTTGTGCGGTAAGGTAAGTGCAGCAGGAGACACGCCAAAATTTCAAATCCCCCGAAACCTCGGGCCGGAGGAGTTCTGGCAGCGTCTCAGGTACCCGCCACCGATTTTTCACTCCTTTTAAGTACATTATGCCAGCCCCTTATTTTGGCTCTTTTTTCTGTGTGCCAGGAGTAAAGGGCAGCTTGCGCCGACCAAACAAAAAAGCTGGCCCATGCTCATGGACCCTACAACTTTGATATTGTTTTCTGGGGCATGAAACGATAGCAGATACCATTTCCATTTCTAACCATGCACACACCCCTAGGCCACCTGAAGACCCAAACCATAACAACCTGTACCTCAACCTTCAACTAATTCACGCCCAACCCCATGCAAAATGACATACTCAACCTCATAGTGCTTTACCCGGTAGAGAACCCAACTGGAAACGGTATTCTCCAAAAAAAAATCTATAATAGGAATAAGGTTTAGGAATAAGGCGGAAACAATAATGAAATTGTTTCCTATAACAATTTAAGGATTATACCTACACTACTTTTACTTCTGAAGGCATTGAAATACACATTGAAGCATATGAAGCTTGTTTGGTGTCTACTGTCGGTGCTTTCGGTTCGGCAACATCAGCAAGCATTTCAATAAAGTTCTGTCCCGATGCTTGCCGAATGGCACAAAATTCTTCTAAAAACTTGTTGTTCGTTAGTAACTGATGGACATGATTGAATACTTTATCGATATCGGGTTTAGGTTTCTCGGGCTCGGGTTGCGGCTCTGGCGTTTCCTCTTCATCAACAAACTTATCAGAAAACTGTTGATTTAATGGTTTGCGTATGTCCCTTTTCTGCTTTTCATATTCTGCCTTAGTTTCTGATTGTAATTTGTCGTTTAGTTTGCTCTTTCCTTCAATTACCTAATTTCGTTAAATAGCCCTTCCTCAATATAATGAATTCCGAGCTCGGAGGTAACGCATAATGGAAATGGGCATCCCAGTTTTCGCGTCCCATTCTGTGTCCGCATTCTTTGCACAGTTGGCTTCCCCTCTTCTCGCTCGGTTATATTCTTTCTGATTCTTCTTGTGGCATTTTCGCTCCGCTTCTCGGCATGTATTGCGTGTCTTGAACCGTCAAACTCTTCATCATCCGCTGAGGCACAGCACGATTTGCACATTCTCTTCACCATCTTGTTAAAAGAATGTCTAGTCTTTAGACATAGCTAGACTGAAACATTTTCATACCTCAGTTAATATTAGAACCTTAGTAAGTTTGTGAAGGACATCAGAAGAAACGAGGCAACACTTCCAAACATTACCACACGCTTATGATATGCTTCTGGTATAGCGACACGCGGGGCTTAAAATCTCTGGGACTTATCCTCAACTATACACTGTTAACAAGTCTTCTAATTGATAAAACTCAAACAACAATTTAAACCGTTTTTTATAATCTGAATAATAGTCGTAATCTTCTAATTCATCCAAAAGAGCGCTCAACCTAGCATTTTACATTCCAATATTCTTCGTTCATCCAGTCTTTTTCATTTTCCTCACTTTGTTTCTTCGAGAAAAAAGTTCGTCATTGAATTACTGTTATTTTAATTGATTTTCTTGCTAACTTCAAGTTTCAAAGCATAAAGATCCAATTCTAACCTCTCTATCTTTTTTTGAATGCAATTAACGCCTGTCTCGGTGACCTCTATCTTCTGCTCTAGTTCTTCGGGCGCTATTTTGTTTGCGGCGGCGCTACATATTTCAACGCTTCCAATTTGCTTCTCGGTGTTAAATACACCGTTCTCATCAAGTGACACACGCCGACCACCAAATTTTAAGATACGTATGTCTTCATTTACGCTCATTGACATTTCGCTGTTTTCTTTCGCAGTCTTTGTGATTCATGATATGGCAGTCTCTTACATCTACGAGGGATGCGCGACATGCCATTAGCATGAATGACAAAAAAACTTTCTTTTTTGTCGCTGTCATCGCATCTATCGCTCATGTACATTATTTAGATTTCTTACAAATTTCAAAAAAATGCAAAAATCTGTTACAAACTCTAACACGAAATCCTACCCCACAACCACCACCTAGGGGGCTTGTAAAGGTAAAAGTCGGTCGTCACGCAGCGCCCTGCATCGTAGGGCTCGCGGTTGGTCTCCTTCGGGGGTAAAAGGTAAGTAAAGATTGTTCTGAAGGTAAGGCGATGGCTTCGGCATCGCAGTCGCTCACGGAAGATGTTTCTCAACCCAAGCGCGCTACCCCAGTCGGTTTCGATTGGGCTCAATCGTGCGAAATGCTCAAGATGAGGTCGGGAAGTGGGTTTCCTAGCGCACGGGGACTATTGACATTAGCATAAAGGGGTTTGACAGAGGCACCCTAAGAGTTTTGACGGGGCTGTCAAAAAAGTCTTGACGGAGCTGCGGAGCTGTCAAAAGGTTTTAGCTGGGCTGTCAAAAAGGTTCTGGCGAGACTATCAAAAAGGTTTTGGGTCGCCAACGTCTTACTAGGAGCGGCGCCCGCTACTATACACACCGACATATACGAATCAACTGAAACACTCCACCCACTGCTTCACACCAAAGCAGCAACCAAAGGGGAACAGATAGGCGGCTCATCAGGGCTAGGCCGAGACAGGGGAACATGTGCAAACACGCAGATGCCTGCATTTTGTCAATGCGGCTTGCTCCTCAAGATACAGCTCCACAAGGTTAAGTGAAAACATGAGGTGCCCAGAGTCACATCAAAGTGCGTGAGGCCATTGTAGAAACGGTTGAGATAAACGACTGGAGCCAGTTTTCGGCTCACAGCACCCGGAGCATGAGGGGAAGGTTGAATCCAATGCTGCGGGCATACGCTGTCACGAATTTTTCGAGTCGCTCAGGTTGAGGAAGCAAGGCAAGTAGTGCTTGCAACTGCTTCCGCTGCGACGGTAGCGTTGGCCCGCGCTTAAGGGGAATAACATGGAACCCTAGCGCCTTGTAAAAAGTCACAGCCTGTCGTCGGGCCAGTAGAATCGCAACACAGGCACTTGGGCAGCACTTGATTATCTCAGCCACGAGCGGGGTCCCCGTCTTGAAGCCTTGGAAGGAAGCAACTTCGTCAATTACTACCACACGTCCGCCCAAGTCCACGAAATATGACGCCATGCCAAGAACACGCTGCGCCACCAGCACGGAGACCTTCGCGTCGAAATACTGCTGCACTTCCTCCTTCTCCTCGTCAGTCTAGGGTCTTTCGCTGCCATCACAATCTTTGCCTATACGGCTCCAAGCAACGCGGGCGGCTTCCGCACGCAAATGCCATACCAGAAGAGGGTGAAGAAGGGGTTCCCTTTTAAGGGCCCCCCTTATCCTACCTAGGATAAGGGGTATCTAGCTCAGCTTCAGAGGTGAACGGCCTGCACTGCAAAGCCGGTATGTGCTATAAAGATCTCGTGCCCCCCAGGGCCCAGGCGGTGGAGTTGCTGTTCTCCCGTTCCCTTGTGCAATCCCGGCCTGTTCTGAGTTCGTTTGCAGTTGGGCGGCCGTGTTCGACTTGGAGCCCTGAACTCTAAACCCTAAACCCGCGGCGCACGCGACGCCACACGCCGCATCTGCCGCTGGGGGACTGGGACACTGCCAGGAAGATCCTCATTGCGACCGAGACCTTCGCGATGGGAGTGAATATCCGGGCACGGGATGCACCAACACAGGCCCGGTCAATGCTGCCTGAATCTGCTGCACAGGCGGAAACACTTCGCCGCGTTCGTACTCAGTTGCCTCAGCATCCGATGCGTAATCTGCGCAAGGACTCGTAGGCTCAGCCTTTTCTTGGGAGAGCCTTTCAGCACGCACAGAAATTACTGCTGCGCGGGCTTTGACACCCCGCCAAAACGCTTGCAAGCGTACTGCTGCAAGAGTCACCTCCTCAAGGCCAGATGAGAAGCTCATGTCGGCAGAAACCGGGCTGACATCCAAAGCATCGATACTTCAATTTTCCAGTTTGTCAATACGCTCTTTTTCAAGCGCCTCTTTCAACTTGGCATTGTCGCGGTGCGCTTGTTTCAGCGCCTCTTTCAGCTCAGCAACTTCATGATGCGCTTGAGCTAGCTGCCGCCGCAGGTCCTGGCTGTCTTGCATCTCAATGTTAACTTCGCTCGCAACCGCGATATCCTTCAACTGGCGAACCAGCCTGCAAGGATGGGTCGATCTGGTTTGCCCGTTGAAGCAGCACAGAACAACTATTGCTAACTGGCGTGAAGCTGCAACTGCATGCACGCTGAAACATGGTGGTTTGTGTGTGACAAAAAACGCATCAGCCCATAACATGAACTTGACAAGACGGCAGCAAAACCTCAGCTTGGAAAACCTTGCTCACCGGTTACGGGCCTGCCTGGTCTCCCATCCCAATGTTGTAGCAACCAAGCCGTGCACTTCTGCAGTGAAGGATGAAAATGTTTCTGCGATGGATGAAATTGCATCCGCAATGTCAGCCATGCGGGAGCAGTGACGATCCATGGTGACACACACGAGGTAGGGCGACGATACTTCCTACTCAGGTATTCGCTGTGAACCGTGACAGGCACAACATCTCTTCATCTCAGCAGCTTTCCAGGCAGCTTGATTGCAGCTCTACTGTAGCGTCCCAAGCAAAAGTAGCAACAAAACGCAAAGGCTCCTCAAGATTGTCAAAGAATGTCGGGTTGAACTCGCCGACGATGGATCCAGATGAACTTCTTTTTCCAGGGACGACCCCCAGCACAAAACTTCAACCAATATTCCGCCAGAAACCCCTTGCCATTGTTGGGATGTAACAGGGACTGCATTTTGTTTGTTTCTGTATTTAATTCTACTTCTAGCTAGCGTTTCTTCTTGTTCGTTTTTGTTCTGTAAGTTTGTTTTCGTAAGATTATGGTTTATAGTTTAGAAATGACTCATATTGATATAGCTATAGCTTTTAATTGATTTTCCAAAGAAATGATTCATATGTAAATATTGAAAAAGATTTTAAACAGAACCGTACATACCTGTAAAGATTTTGTATATTATTATGCTTTAATAGATTATAAACAAGATCGAGAGTCATAAAAATTATATATATATATATATATATATATGTATATATATATATAGTTATTTATTTATTTATTTAGGTATTTGCGCGGGCGCGGGATTCAAGACGCCCCGCACTTCTTCATGACTGCCTACAAAATCCCCATGTCGTTTTGTATTTCTCGGTTTACTTGGGGGTGTTTATAGACTGAATATAGGTTCTACACTATCAAAGATTTCTTTTTACTTGGGCTTCTACTACAAACCTCTTAAATTACTTTTTGTTCGGCTCTCAACTATGGCCGAATACTTAAGACGCCTTTGTGTATTTCGTTCATTTCTCCTGTTATGCATCATTTGACTTGACGTGTGTGTGTGTGGGGGGGGGGAGGAGGCATGGCTACAAAATAGAAACAGTAGATGCTAACTGAAGCTAGGATAGCCCTTAAAACCCCCTGGAAAATATTCCTGAATATGATCCTTATACCCAATCAGGGAACTATGAAATATCCCAAAGGCCTATCTAGGAAACCTATCCATAAAGACGATGATAAAAGGCCAAAGTTGGCTGTTAATTCGCCGGCTGTTTAGCTCCAAAGACTTGGGTTTCTCCCAGAATCCAAAAAGCTGGAGAAAGACCACAGAATCTGATGTTAGTCCTCTGTGCTAGGGTTCCGTTCTTGCTGTAGACTTGGCTCCACCATTGACTTCTCAACGGTGACAGAAACCGTGTTGAAATGTTGCGACCAGCATGAGAAGAACCTGGCGCTCTTTCGCACGCAGCGCCGGGCCTTGGCCTTGGTCTTTGTGGACGCGGCGGGGCCAGCGGGGACCTTGCGCTTGACCTCCGAAGGAAGCAAGGAAGGAAGGAAGGAAGGAAGGTGCTTGAAGAAGGAAATGTGCTGGATTTGGGTTTCAAGATAGGAATAAGGGAAGATGGGGTGGACAAAAAATGTTCAGAATGCTCCAATCCGTCTCGTCTTATCGGCTTAGTCACAGCTAAGGCCGCTGCAAGGCCAGGAATCTCACCCTCGTCCCCCTCCTAGGCAGAAGGAGCCGTTTTGGAGCATGGCACGGGAATTCAACATGACCTCAAGACCTTGGGCAAGCAAGAATGTATTGCACGTGGGTCTCCGCGGCATCCTCCATCAAAGCATCCTGGGAGTCCTCCGAAAGGAGCCGATGCTTCACCCGGGAACACCCACGGGAGAGTGCGCTCGAGCTCTGCTTCGGCACCTCCACCTTCTCTGCAGAGGCCTGGCCACCACCACTTTTCCGCCTCAGGTTGCAGTCGGTGGCTCACGAAGCGACCAACCTGGTAACCAAGGACCAAAAGTGATAAGGTTCTGGGTCTGGGGTCTGGGGGGAGACGAGCCATTAGAGGATGATTCCTATACTCTCACCTAATCCCCGACATCTCACCCAATATATCAATACTACTTCCCCATCCACAGAATAGGCCTATTCTGATACTCCCGCCTACAATTCCCCAAATATCAACAGAGCAGTCGCTGTTCCCTCCTCAATTTCGAGAACTGGCGTGTCAATTGCAAACCCTTCGTTCATTGCTGCTTCCTTCCTCACAACCGCCTCCAGTAATGTGCACACATTCTTCTTCAGCCCGAGTCCATGACATGATTACCACCATGAACTTTCACATGCCACTCACTCCGTTGAGTTCTGCGCTATCACTACCACCCGCCATGGAACTGTCACTTGAAACACTGCTAACTACTGCACTCTTTGACCACCAAAACATGACCCTGATAACCACACACAAACCTATGTTGTGGAAGGTCAAAGACTCCAATATCCAATTTGGGAGGCACTACGTGATCTCGAACCAGTAAAGCACTGGCAAACACGTGGTCATCCGGTCATCCCTCTTTCAGCCTAAACCCTGTAAAATCTATGAGGGAACATTTCGCCCACTTTGGGATGATGATACCACCTGCCTTAGGGAACATGGACGGGGTCATTGGTTGTTCCTATACTGGTCTTGCAATTGGGAAGTACTTGTGATATTAGGACTATGGTAGCCGGGAGTATCGGAATAATCCCATTCTGTGGATCCGGAAATCGGGTATTCCTATACGTCTATTGGTCATGGGGAAAGAAGAAGTCGTGATACATTGGGTGAGATGCCGGAGGGAGGATAGGAAAAATCCTCTAATGGGGGGTTCGTGGTAGGCTGGTGGCATTCGTACCACCCCAAAACGGGCAAAGGTTCCGCTTACTAAGATTTATCATCAAAGCTCTCAGGCAAGGACCTCCGAGCAGCTCCGTCCTCGAGCTGCACTGAAGAGGGGGCTTCGTGAAGGTACATCTACGTTCAGTGTTCGTTGCCGAGCCCCGATAGCGGATAGCTTCAGTCATCGCAGGGCTACAAAAGAGCACGTGTGAGCAAATGGAAGCAGAGTCCTGATCCACCTTCTTCTTTCGCTTAGGAGCTGTAGCTACTTGCATGGCCAGACTTTGCACATCCTGGCGAGCGGTGTGTCCAGCAGACGGCCCACACATGTCAACCTGCATATCAGGTTGGCGCCTGGAGGAGTCGCGTGCGCACCGTCACGTCGATCTGGGCCAGAGACTCTCTTCTGCAGCTGACGTTAGCTCAAATTACTCTCTCCCGGCCACCTTCCTGTAGGTGTCCTCCAGCAGCAGCGGCTGACGGAAGGCCGGCGCCTCGACGGGAACATGGCTACGAGCGGGCAAAGTTCTCTCCTTTGCTCCAGATGCACCTGATCCGTGAAGAACTCTCGCGTCAGGCCATGGGCATGCAACGCCTGACTCGCACCGGAGTGGCAAGCAAGCTTGCATTCGGAAGAGGCAAGAGGTTGCCCACGGTTGCCCACGGTTGCCCAATAGGCCAAGAGGCCAATCACCAAAAGAGTTCCATGTCTTGGTTCTCCGCTGGTTCTCCGCTGGTTCTCCTCTCATGAACTTGCCAGGCCTCTGCGCACTCCTTCGTGGAACCCTGCATCAGCATCTGCATAAGGCGGCGGTGAAATACGTCGTGGTAGCTCGACGTGACAAACTCCCGGCCTGCAACAGAGCAAGGTGCAAAGCTGTCAACAACCGTGTCTGCTTTATACTGCGACCGCAAAGACCAACCCAACCTCACTTCCACCCTCCCTATCCCCCAGGCTTCCGCATGTGGAGCGACGGCGAATTCGTGAGCTCAGCTCCTGCAAATGAAATGTAGCCATCACTCACTGTGCCACACAGGCGCTGTCGTTGGAACTCAGGTTTCGCGGGCCAAACTGAAACTGGGCAGGTGTTGCAGCTTTCTGAATCTTTTCTGGAACATGTTTGGAGCTGAGTTGAGGTGTTCTGGCATCACTTTTGCGCTCTGCATCAGTCGAATGAAACAACCGCACTAACAGGATCTGTGTTTCTTATTCGGGCGACATTTGCACTGTTTCCGGCTGCTTCTGCACCTTGAACCACCAGTTTGGCACCACCAACAGTAGTTTCAAGCAACCTGCTTTTGAGTAGTGAGAGGGTCGGAAGAGAAAACGCGCGCCTGGGGCAAAGACTTTGCAGGTCGCGGTCAATGCAGCACCGAACCAGGCCGGGTCTAAACCCCCTAGTTGTCTTCGGGGAAGCGTGGCTCAGCGAGCAATTAACCTGAGCACATCTGACCCCGCAGCACGCGAATTCAGTGTCACGGCCCGCGGGCTTGCACAGTGTTCGTACAGAACTCATTCCTTTGTGTCTTGCTCCCGCACCTGACAAGAACACAGCGTAACATCCATGAATAGACTCAATAGACTTTCACTGAACCGACGTCTGGGCTAGAGATCGGACTGTGGTCGCGGCATCGATCGGGTTCTGGACCCACTTTGGCTTCTGCTTGTTTCGCAGGGCTTCCATGCCCTCCTGCGAATTTACCCGACGCCCCTACCATCGGACCAGTATAGCAACTCATCGAGCTCGTATTTGGTCTGCTCCACGCCTCGCACTCCTTTCCACGCCGGACACGCAGGTACTCCTGCCGTAAGGTGTGAAGTCTGCCACAAGGAATGTGCAGATTCATTTGTGCACACCGTGCCGGCAGAAGCGTACCGAGCATAGCAGCCACAAGTGCACAACAAAGTGCACAACAAAGTGCAGTCAGTGTCCTTGGCGGTGTAATCGATGAGGCTGGTGGAAATCGTCTGATTTAGGCAGTTCAGCAGAACTTGCTTCGTGGCTCCCACTGCGCCTCACGGGCGTCTCAAAGCAGACCAAAGCCTTTTTTCCCTGCACTGCATACTGTGGCCTGGTGCCAAGAGTTGGATCTTAGCTGCCATCTCCTTGATGGCCTCGGAACTCTATTGAAAACGGCCTACGCTCGGCCTACGCACCGTGCTACGCACACTGCCCTTGTAAGGGTGGCCCCCCGGGCGCTCCCGAGCCCAAGACCGTCGGAAACTCGCGCGGGTGATCTACGATCTTGTGGACCAGGCCTGCGTTCGAGGGCGCCCCAACTTTGAGCATTAAGACCAAAAGGCTACTGCCAAGGACCTTTGCCCACTCTGTGGGGCACGGTTGCGCGAGCGCTCACCCCGATAGTTCGAGTTTGCTGCTTGAGTTGACGGGTTTTGACGGCCGAATAGGGTGCTGCACGACTCCACTTGAAGTTCGTGGACCTGCGAGCCTTAGGCCCGCTGGGGTTCTGAGGCCGAGAGGATGCAAGGCAGCACTACGGCAGAAACATAGCAGAATAAGGACAAAACAGAAACAAACTAAATAAAACATGTTGATTTAAAGGCACAGAACACCAGTGTGCCAGTGTTCAAGATCCGGGTGTAGGCGCGCAGCGAATTACTGTCATTACACTAGTGTGTGGTCTCTTTCATTCCCATGAAAAACTGCGACCAACTTGTCGAGTCTGCTCGTTTTGTAAGAGCCCTCGCCTCGGCAAAACTAAGGGCTTCGAGAGACAGGAAAAAACTACTGTGCTGCCCATACAGTGCTCGATTCAGCCCTATAGCGAAGGATCTGGCAACGCTAGAACTGTTTCTTCAGTCGAGCAGCCTTTCACCAGAATTGCCTTGTTTCGTCAAAGAAGAAAAAAGAACCTAGTCTGTGACCCCATACGTCTGCGTTTCAGGTCGATCTCACGCACACGCACGCACGCGCGCACATGCGCGCACGCGCGCACGCGCACACACACACACACACACACACACACACACACACACACACACACACACACACACTCACTCTCTCTCTATCACTCTCTCAGAGACAGAGGGACAAATACAAAACTAATAACCCAAACACAAAGCGTCTGAGCCTATCTCCACGGCTGTCTGCATGTTGGCATTCTCGGCCGTGCAGAAGAGGCGCTTGCAGTTGGCTGTGCCGATCGTCCTCACTGCGGGTCGGAAGCCCTACACTTGAGATCGGGGCCACGAAAGCTAGAAACGCGGCTGACAAGCAAGGTTTGGGGGCCTGAAAAGGGGGGGGGGGGGGGGAGGGGGGGGGCCAAAAAGGGGGGGGGGGGCCCCAGAAATCAATTAAGGCGACCCTGAAAGGGGGGGGGATTTTGTCAATCCTATAAGGGGGGGGAGGGGGGGCCCCCCCCCCCTCCACAGCCCTTTATCCCTTTGATTTTCATACCACTTAAGGGTCGGGGTCGCTTCTTGACCCAGCTGAACACTAGAGAGAATTCTTGTAAACGACAACTCTCGCGAGCTCCAAGGAGCTAGCTTTCGTGACTAGCCGTACTCAGTACCCGTTCTTGACTCCTCACTAGCCTTCTCTCTCTTCTTCGGGACCCAGCAATAGTGCTGTCCTGCACACGTGAGGCGAGATCACGGCCGGGATGACTCCAAGCTTAACCTGCCGGGGAGTGCTGGTCTTGGTCGATTCCTCTGACTTCTCCCGCAGCACTCCAGCATTTCCCGTCAGCTGGCAAGTTCCGGAGGCGAGTGAAAGGCTCCCTGGCAGTGAAGGCAGTGGAGCTGGCACGTCCCTTTTCCGACTTCCAGCACGGAGGCCTGATTTCTACGTTGGATCCTCTTTCGGACATCCAAGGGTACAAGATGGAGGTATATGGAGGTATATGGAAGATTATGGAGGAAATCTTCAGGGGACAGGGCCGAGTCAATTTCGAGTTTGTTCGAGAAGCTCAATTCCAGGCTCCAGGCTCCTCCCTTTGTGGATGCGTGAAAAGATGCGTGAAACAGCCTCTTTCTTTGGACGACAACTTCTCACAAGCGCAGCGCCTTTGAGGAGCGCACCCAAAGTCTATGCCTCCCACTCCCAGAAGGTCTCTAACTTGGTGTCCATGGCCGTGGTCGGGAAGTCCAGGTGAAACATCACGTAGCTCGCATGCAGAGCCCCGTAGAGACTACACGTCATGGACAACGACAAGAGAAATACTGGATACCAACTGCTTCTGACGAAGGCGCAGCTATAGAACTGCAGAAAGAAAGACCAGGGACTTTCCACAAGTCTTTGAGTCTGAGCTACTGAAAGGTACTGCTCCGTGAAGAACCCCTTGCGCCGAGATGCCTGCATGGCATCCAGCACCTCCTGCGGCTTAGCAATCTTGAGCTGTCTCCTCACGGAGACACTTAAGAGAAACAGCTGAAACAGCGCGAAGAACCAGTTGAGCTGGCAGGCGAACAAGAGAAAGCACAGCGCGTCGGTGACCATGTCGGCAACGTACACGGCAAAGTCGAGGTGCAGATATCGATACATCCACGAGTCCCACGTGGCCTCCAGCGCTTGCTTCCGCAACCCAGACCCAAACAGTCAGTCGAGACATCTTACACTTTCGACTTACCATTTCCAGTGGATCCGAAAACTATCACCGTTGGTTGGTCAGTGTCCCATTAATTCGCATGTAGTAGGAGGAATGGCTCTGGAAGATTTTGGGATTGCCACCTTCTGGGCACTTAGACGTTACAGGCTTTGCCAGCCCTTTTGGCTTGCACTTCACCCGCCACCTCCTTCAGTGGGCTTCATCAAGTTGCGCAGTGTGGGCTTCTGATCTTGTGCATTATGTCACAAGTAAGAGGCAAGAGAATAGTTAACTGAACTAGAATTCATACCCTCCGCACCTCTGCGACACAGACGTTGGGCTCCTGCCACTGCTCCCGCAGGCGAGTCTCCTCGTCCTCGATGGTCGCGTGAAGATCTGGAGCAGCTGGCACAGCCCAGGGTGTTTCGAGCCGATGCCTGGGGGTTAACATCTGGACTTGCCGTGTGGTCCAACTGAAGTCAAGTTGGCCACACTTTTGCGGGTTTGGGCCTCAGGACGTTTCGGGAATTTCAAGACTGTAGGAGTGCATTTCCTCCGATATGTCAACACAAAAAACACAGATAAAACAGGAAGCGAACAACTTGAAGACCTCTAAGCAGTGGTGACAGGTAGCAAGTACCGCCAGGCCATGAGCAGCAGCCAGAGGCCAGGGAAGACCAGCGCTGTGAGATTCATGGACGTGTTGAAAACCACACTAACAGGAACCGCATTGCCGTAGCTGTCCTGGTTTCTGCATTGGGCTGCCAACAAGTTGCACACGCCATACTGTAGAAATGAGGCTTGCGACAGGCATTCCTCGTATTTGTCCACTGAGAAGGAGATTCCGCATCCCGGATGTAGCCAGAAAGGAAGTTTGCCGCAGTCTTCATCTACAAAGGCAAAGTATGGAACCGTGCACATGTCACTCGCGTCTGGCAGGCCACCAGCTGAAATCAGCAGTATCCACAAGAGGATGCTGCCCATACGTATGGAGAACGCAGCTATGTAGAAATACCCAGCTTGTGTTTGGTGACTCGCGATGCCAAAGGCTGAATGCCTCGCTGGAAGCATGCTGTAGATCCTTAGCTTAAATTTCCGCCATGGTAGAATTCAGGAAGGCTGTGCTGAAGGTCTAAAGTCTCAAAGAAGGAAAGCCTGTAGTCAGCAGTGGGGGAGTCGTCTCGATTACACCTCAACTCGCATCTACCAACCGAGCTGTTCGGCCACGGAGCGGGCGTCTCGCCACACTCTGCCAATCACCGGCCCGATGCACTGCCATGCCAATCATCACAAGAGAAGCAAGAATCAGGAACACGTCTGAAGTCCACTGCGCCAGAAATAGCCTTAGAAGAATTTGCAAGGCCCTCTGGGGCAAAGCCACTCCTGCCTTTTAGCCTCCTTGCAAGACTCACTCGGTCAGCAAGCTGGCCCACATTAAGGCATATTAAGGCTCCCGAGACACCTGAAAGTCTAGCCTCCATCCTCCATATCCGATCCAAGGAGCACACTGCAAGCAGAGACCCACTCGAGGAGCATTGAAAGAACCACCACCTGGCGGTATCAGGGTTTAGGGCTCAGGGTTTTAGGGTTTAGGGTGTTTAGGGTGTTGCATCTCATGATGACGCAGCCATCACTCAAGGCACAAGCTCAATGTGATGGTTGCCAGTTGCCAGTCTTGTGCACGACAGTCCTCAACCCATGAAGTTAATGCAAGACAGGCCCACAACAACTTGTGGCGCATGTCTTTCCAGGAGCACACGGTGTGCCGCGAGCAGGCGCATGGCCGGCATCATTGTCGGCGAAGGGCTCGACATATCCGTCACGAGCAGTGTGGGAGCGAGGAGCTGAGGAGGCTATCAATGTTTTGGAGGGTTCTGTCATAGCTACTTTAAACACCTTGGCATCGAGCTGGTCTAATTGGGTGAAACTCGTTGGGGCTAGTGGCTGAGGCAGAGCATCCTTTCTTGTTGAGGTACGGTTGCACCTTTCCACAAGAGCCAGGGCACTAAGGCAACCTGACTCGTGCTCCTAGGATGTCAAACAATCGCAACTGGAGATTGGAATGTCCCTGGGACCCTGCACTTCTCAGGAGATCCCTCATTTCCCCTAGGAACCGCCAGACAAGACAATATCAAATCTCCCGCAGGAAGCCATTCCGTCAAGCTGAGGACTTCAGACGGTGCAGGCAAGCCTCGGACAATGTCGCATGGGCCTGCTTCGTTGCAATGACCTGGGAACTGTCGGCGGAATGTGTAGTCAAAGGCCATTTTTTGCCGTTGCGCCAAGCTTTCGCAGAAACCTAGAGGCAGAATCCCCCTCGTCAGTGCGGCAGAGATGCGTAGTCACAGGCACACACCAAGCCGAAGCCACCTGCACTCGCGCCCAAGGCCACAAGAAGTTTAAGTCTGGTGAACACCTTTGGCAGCCCAGCCTCCCATGGCAGAGCCGTTCATGCAGCAGATGGTGAATTGTGGCCTGGTGCTGCACCCGATAAATCTGGACCCCTTGGGCACCAAAAAACCCAACGGTTCTTGCAATAAGGCGACGGCAAGGATGACATGGCATACCTCATCAAGGAGGGTTTGCCAAGTTAGCCAGGCTTACAGGACAGACCCAAAGCTTCCGAGCAGCATGTCGCGGGCAAAGCCCTGCGCCGAAAGCTTGTTGCCCTGCGCATGTTTGAAATCTCTCAAGAAAGGCCTTCTCACAACCTTTTCACTGCCTTGCTCTCACACAAGCTGCAGCAGTGTATGTCTTGTCCTACTCTTATGTGGTGATACCCTGTACCTGCAACCCTCTCTGTTGAAGCAAAAACCCAAGGCTTTCCGACATATGTAGCCTCAGTGATCATCTTGCCGGCGAGAGCGATGGATGGCCCAGGTGGTGGGCCCTGCAGGCCGAATCTGTTTCTGTTGGTTCATTCGATACGGCTGGCTGAGGGCTCAAGGAGTTTGGACGGGCTGTTGCAGTTTATTTAGGGTGCAGTAGATGAACTTTCGGGGAGCCCTGTGGAGGCCAGGCCTGTGCCGACGGCCCGCCCGAGATCGCTCCGGCCTGGCACTGGCACTCTCGGAAGGCTCTCGCGAACAACGCAAGACCTTGCCGCAAAGCTCTCATGACTTCGACAAGGACGGCGCCTGGGCCTGCGCTGCCTGGAATGATTTGGGGTCTCCTGGCGTAAGGCAGCTGATAGACTTGCCTATGACCAAAGGTCGAAGCTCTCGCTTGCATCTCCTCCGGCACAGAACATGCGGCCGTTGCCCGTGAACACTGCCTCAAGCTGAGGAAAGATGCCGGCTAATTCCTGTGAAGCATTAAAATGAGCATGTCTACTGAGCGCTCGGCAATGCGCACGTCTGGCCGTTGCGCCAGGATTCGGCACGCATCGTGAATTCCACCACCAATGCCATCGTTCATCGCCTCGGTCATGGCAGAAGATGGTGCGAGTCCCCCTGAATTTCCATGGTCTGAATTGTCTGCATGCGACATCAATCGAACTGACTGCTTGCCAATGCCAACAGCACAGCGCTGCAACACTTTTACGCCAGGTTAAGGAGTCAACGTTGTTCGCTTCAGGCCTCATGCAACGCATGTCCAACAGTCAAGGTTGTAAGTTTCCAAGTCCTGCTACGATACCAGGAAACAACGCACTCGCACAACGAGACTGATTGAAGACCCCTGCTTACACAAGCCCTGTTTTAGCTCCCTGAAAGGCCTGTTCAAGGTGCAGTAGGCGATGCCGTCCCTGATCTCCATGTGAAACTCCTGCGGGTGCAAAGTGGTGCAATGGGCAGGAACACTGTCTGAGGGCCAACTTGCCAGTGGCACCGGATCCTAGATGCGTGCTTTCAGCTCGAGGATACACACATTACTGCACCGTAGAGAATCTGTAGAAGGCGCTCCGGATTGTCCCAGGTCTCGTAATGCTCGCACTTGGCTACCTGGCATCTCCCCAGGTCGAAGCTGACACACCAGGCCGAAAAAACCTGGGGGAAACGCGCTACAAATCCTAAGGCCACCCAGGCCCGCAAGGCTCTGGCCGACTCTGGACCCAGCTGGTCCAGCATTGGCACAATCCAAGGCCTTTGCACCTGGCCGAATTCCCCACGACAATCTGCTCTGATGACTCTGATGGTGTTTGCTCGGTGAGAAATCGTGGGAAGGAGAGGAGAAGCACAGCATGCTTGTGCCAGACCCCCAACATGTACCACACCAAGCATCTAAATCTGCCAGAGAGGCTAAGTTCGCATCCTTGTCAACACGATCTGGCCTTGCGGCAGGTATTCATTCTGTTGTGACGAGACCGACATCAGTAGAGGCTCTACCGTAAGATCCGTCTATGAAGCAGCCCGTTCTGCGCACACACCCTTACACAATGCATCTTTAAACGAGCGTTGCCGTGAGCACAACCGCAGCACAAAAGGGCTTTGAGCGGCTTTTGCTGAGCTGCAAGCTTGTACTTGTACCCTTCCAAGTGGTCCTGGCATGGCTCATGCGGCTCATTACGGCTCATCACGGCTCACACTTCAGTCCGCTCCTACCATCAGACTGCCGCCCGGCCTTGTTCAGGTCGACACCAAACTCTTTCAGTGCAGCCTTTTCACGCTCGAACTCCTCAGACTGCACAAGCTGCAACCGTCTGCAACCATTGACACCTCTTCGCTCATCATGGGCACAGCTTGGGGTGGCACAGTCGCTCCCTTTGGCGGTGCCTTACCCAGGCCCAGCGCGCGCGCCTCCTGGAAGGGAGGGGGGGTGGAGATGGGTGTGTGGAGTTCTCTAAGATGTCGAGTCTGCATTTCAACTCAACTCATGCTCAAGCCGACCATGACAGCTGCACCTCGAGGGAAAGAAGCTGCGGAGCCATCTTTGCTCCAAGCCCTCAGATTCGTGGGTTCGTTGTCGTCGTCGAGGGTGCTACATACACTTCCACCTGCCAAGCTGGTCCTTGCCAATACATGCGCATTGTACTGGCACTAAGGTCCTCCATCCTACACGGCTCTGCCGTGCTCGAGCCCATCCGCACAAAGATGCACGCCGTCAAGCCATGTCAGCACGATGTCAGCATGTTGCGCATTTGACAGGAGCGGATGGCCCAAAGATTACAAAACAGACATCCCCCAAATTGCACACAAAACCATGCTTCCGTTGTTGCCGGTATTGGGGAACATGCATGGCTCAAGCACAACACGTTCCCGACCCCCGTCCCAATCGTTGCATCGATACAAAGACCAGGAATGGCTGCACAAGTCCTGCGCGATGCGCTCGTTCTTGTTGATGGTGCCCTGCTTCCTTGAGCATCGTTCGGCCACAAGCGCCGCACGGGCAAGGCTTCTTTTGATTGACGACTTGGCGCAACCTGCAGCTCGGGGCCGGGCTGCAGAAACGCAGGAAAGGAAGGCTTTGCAAACGCCTGGTCCGGGCCTCAGCATCGAGCCCACGGAACGCTCTTGGTCACTCTTGGTCTCTCTCAGCTCTCTGAGGCGGAGGCTGGCCATCAGCGCGGATGGATACACAGTGCCCAACAGAGCTGCACTGTTCATCAACTGCCAGCAATGAGAGAGAGAGAGAAACCAGGTGAACAAAAGAGGGACCTGCAACTCAAAAATGTACAAATGTACATGGCTCTGGGGCACTGCCTCGAAGTTGTGCGACCAACCATCAGCTGTTGCTATCAGCCTGGACCTTTGTCGCTTGACTGCCGGGACCATCAATGCCAACTCTCATTGTCATGAGCTCCAAAGGGATCTCAACCTCATGAATGCGTTCACAGCACCATATGCTAAGGACAGAACGCTTGTGCAGCTCGCTCCAGGACCATCAACTGCCAAAGGGCTAGACTCTGCATTCACCGGCCAAAGCCAAGATACGCCCCAAGATGTTCAAGTGAAATGCTTTTAGGCCCATTAACCTGCACCCATCGCCCTGACCCCGACCAACCACTCACTTATGACCACTCCTGTCACACAAGAATGGGTGGGGAGAGGGGGGGGAGGGGGTTGATAATAGCTTTGCTCCATGACAACTGTGGTGGAAAGGCGGTGGGTGGGGGGGTTGATAATCGTTCGCCTTGCTCGCTGGTGGAAAGGCGGCGGGTGTGGGTGGGGGGGGCGGGGGGCTTTTTAATAGTGTGTGTTCCATTTGCTCCCTGACCAGCGTGGGGTGGAAAGGGCTCCCTGACAAGTCATTCCATTCACGAAGAAGGGAGCCAGCAATAGAAAGATCCCAAGAAAGAAGCAAACAACAAAGAGGCAAAAAATGAGAACAAGAGCAACAACGACAATAAAAATGATGAACGTGCTAGCAAAGCGCGAAGAAAAAGTCGCAAGCGAGACAGAAAAAAGTCACAAGCGAGTAGAGATCCGACCTCGCCTCATCCATCTTGGCTGGCTTTCTTTCCATGGCACGCAGATAGTTCTCCTGCAACACGAGTCCGTCGCTTGCCTACTTCCTGACATGTTCTCAGATGCTTCCTGCACCATGATGGGCATGAAATCGGAGTCGACATAGTACATGTCCATCCTGGCACGATGCTGCGGATCCTCTTGCCGTCGCAGCCGCAAGCAAGCTGCCGGAGCCGAACATCAAACAAGCTCCTTGCACAAACTGGGCACAATTCAGGCAAAAGCGGCCGCCGCTCGAGTGGCAGAGGCTCG
This sequence comes from Symbiodinium natans, assembly GCA_905221605.1. Taxonomy (NCBI): domain Eukaryota; class Dinophyceae; order Suessiales; family Symbiodiniaceae; genus Symbiodinium; species Symbiodinium natans. Next base: position 52,687 of record CAJNDS010000089.1, on the reverse strand, counting down.
CGATGAGGCGACAGAAGCCGGGAGCACCTCAGAGGGGTTCGTGCTCAGAGCGAACAAGGGGAGCAAAAGTTTTTTCCGTCCGCTCTCCCGGAGCCCGCTCGCAGCTCCGAGCGCTCGGAGACGCGGAATGCTCTGGGTTCCGGGCGCTTCGAAGGTGGACATCATGACTTGGGAGTCTTTCTGACAGGCCCTGACAGGTGGAACACAAACGGCCCGGCGCAAGCCCTAAAGAGACTACGTCACCATGTCATAACGTCCGAAGCTTGTGTCTGCAGATGTCCCATCCTTCCGCCATTCATGAGCGTGCCGAAGAACTGCAAGTGATTGATGACCTGCAAACTGGCACGGTTCATTGAGTTTGGTGGCTCACAGGCACAGGCACAGCTGCACGCCGACTGGGCTACAAGTTCTCCAGCATCAACGACTTTCAGCTGCCTGCCGAATGTCCTGTCCGCAAGCTTCCACGATCGCTTCAACGGCTGCCTTATTCTCAAGACAGTCTTGCAAGGTGAGCCGCAGATGTACAAAACTTGCTCTCTTGCGTCAACTGCACCAGAAGCGATGCCGGAGAGGATTGACTCAGGCGAATTCAGGGACCGGCAACCTCCACCTTCTTGCCCTCAGACTCAACGATATTCTTGATGCGTTTGGCGACGGCGACGTTCTCCGGCCTGCCGTTCCGGTACCGGCGTTGTGCCAAAGCGTGCAGAGCGAGCGGGAGAGCAACGGCCCCAGAGATGCTCAAACAAGCAGAATACAGGGCAGTCGCGAGCAGAGCCTCCAGAAGCGGAGGTCGTAGCCTGGGAGCGGGTGGCTCGCTTTCTTTGGCTTCGTGTCAGGAGGCGCCCAGTCGCCCCTCAGGTTCAAGCAGTGCGTGGCCAGCTGTCGCACCTGCGCATCGCTCCGGTCCTCGGCTTCCCCCAACCCAGCCTGACTCGAACAGCTACAGAGCTAGAGTCTAGAGAGAGCCTCAGAAAGAGTCTCAGGTCCCAAGCATTGCAAATGCAAATCACTGGGTTCTTGGTCACTTGGATGAGCTTTATCAGCGCCTGCACAGGCCAGACTGCAACATCAAGCTTGGGGGGCTTACACCGCCCAGCAAAATCCAAGCACGCCTGTACACCACCCTTGTCGCCTCCCGCCATGCCATCGCCTGGAATTATGCGGCAAGGTATGAAGCCGTGCTAGTCGCATCGAACCCCTAAGTCCGCCGCACTCATCCATGATGATGACCTGGGTTCTGATGTTTCTTCCGCTAGCTCCCCCAAGGTGTCATGAAGGGGCGACCTTTGGCGCCCAGCCGAGCGCTGCAAGGAGCTCCCAGCATTGCCAAAGCGCAGGGTGCGGTTGCCCGCCTGGGATCAACTTTTGTGGGTCAACTGGTCCAGCTTGTGTCCACAGCAAACGAACGACGGGCAAAGGCGTTGGGCTCATTGCTCTTTTTCGGCGCAACGCTGCCTTCGTGCTGGCATTCGCGGCCCATCTGAACGCTCGTAATCTGAAACTGAAACGTGTCATTTACCGTTTGCCTACTCCAACGAATCAGCATGCATCAGTTCAGTTCTCTTCTGTGGCTTTCCCAGGTGGAGCTGCGGTATGACCTGGCATGGGCCCCGTGGCGTTGGCCGCGCAGTAGAGCTGGTGTTGCTGGTATCTCGCCTTCAGCTCCATGAGCTTCTTAAGGGCCCTCTTCTCTGCAACCTGCCGCTCCAGCTCCTCCATCCGGAGCTTCATGGCGTCGCACTCCTTCATCAGCTTGACAGACCCACGCTCTGATGTGGCTCCTGGAACTCCCAAGCCTCCCATGTCGATTCCGAGCTGCTTTGCAACCTGGGCAAGCTCCTGAGCTTTCGATTGCTCCCGAGCCAGCTCCTGATGAAGCTCCTTGTTCTCTTCTAAGGCCGCCCGGAGCATTGGGGACGTTGTGTCTAAGGCAGACATGGCGACTTTGGCCAGCTGACGCTTGACTGTTGACTCAAAAGGAGGCCGACCCTGGGAAGTGTGCTACTTTGAGCATCGTGCAGCCGGCGGTCGCAACCATGCAAGATGATGCAACTTGATTCACTTGATGCAACTCAAGGCACAAAAACCCCGAGGAGGTCACCAGCGAGTTGGTCAAGCCATCGATGACCGTCTGCGAGGACAGGGAGGACAGCCGGGCTCACAAGAGAGAGATCGTACACTGCTCTCATGCTCGTTCTTCTTGCGACAGAAGGCTCCAACGAATTGGCTGACTACCGACACTTCGACATGTCGAATACCAGGCCTTACTGCGCGCATCGGACGCGTTGAACTCCATGAGGCTATAGCGGGAGCATCTCGCCTCGATGCGGATTCCTCTTGTGTGGACAACCCTGCATCTTAGATGGTGCCTTCATATCACTGGGGGTGCTGCTACCAGGCAGCAGGTTGTGGTCTTCCCAATCCTGGCGGGTCTCTCAAACGCTTCGCTCTGTGATTGCCGCTGTGCCCATTCCTTCTCCTCCTCCAAGGCAGCAACTAGCATCTGTGCATCTGTCTACTATCTGTCTACTGTAGTGAATTGCCATGGCTGTTGACGACCTTTCACAGCACCGCGATTCCAATGACACGGCAGCGGTGCCCTGGAGGTCCACTGACAAGCACCTGAGGTGACATGCGAATGACTGCTGACAGCTTTCACGAATGGCCAGGTGTTGAAGCCACTTCAGTTCGCCCAGCCCAAGCTTCAGTCTCAGCCGGATGAGCTTCTGGCAGCTCGGGCATTCAGGTTCTCTGGAGCCTCGTTTCAAAGAACAACGCAGGGATTTCTATGCGTCATCTTGCCACTACTTTCGAAAGTATTCCTGAGTCTCGCGGCCGGTTGGAACCTCTTTGTTGGGTCCTAAATGCGAGAAGACCATGATACGACAGAGGCACACACAAAAGAGTTGCCGTACTCTTCCCAGTCGCACGATGCCACATTCTACTCGGGATCGTGTGCAACAGCTATGTTCAGGTAACAGCAAGCAAGCGCACAGCACAACGCGCGTGCACGCGCACACACGCAGATGCATGGCCACAAGTCCCCGCAGACGGTGGGGCTTTTTAATTCCAGATGAAGGGAAAGAGAGGGAGAGAGAGAGACAGAGAGAAATAGATAGACAGATAGATTCAATAGATAGACGATGGATAGATAGATAGATAGATAGAGAGAGAGAGAGAGAGAAAGAGACAGCAAAACGAGGGGGCGTGTGTGCTTCAAAACTCATGAATCGGGTCTGCTCGCCTGAACCATGGTAACAAATCGCCCCGAAGCCATCTTTGCGGAATTGAGAACAATGCAGTCTCCAACTCTCAACGGGCCAAGACACGCAACATCAAGACAAGACTGGATCTACGCAAGTTTTGTCCGATACTCAGGCAGATTCCGGAGCATGCAAGCTCGCATGCGATGTACGGTGTGCTAATGCTCTTTCTTGTTTAGGCTACTGAACGCTCAAGACTGGTGAGCACGGTATCGTTTTCCGCACACACACACACACACACACACACACACCGCTACCGCACCCGGTGAGCACGCCTCCAAGCAAAATCGACACATCAATGTCCATCCCTTGTGTGCACACAGATGGGCTGTAAAACTGTAAAACGAAAGCGTGCATATCAAAGCCAAAGTCCTGCGGTGGAAGTTCCTTCTTCTTCCCGTGGAGGACAACATCATCCCAATCCTTGGCATGCGGCTACGCCAGCCACCGTGTCATCGCCCCCCACCCTTCACCCACCCCGCACCCACCCCCGCCACCCCTCCCCGCTCGAGATGCCCAAACCAAGGACAGTGACTCGACAATACGAAACGTCCTGCTGGGCTTCCCCGCTCGCAACCACTCTGCCAGTTTCCGTACCTCAGGCGAAGGAGCACATTGCATACATTGCCAAGGGCTCAAAGGACCTGGATGGTGTATGACTGTACAATATAGAACAACGCGCAACAGCCGACCGGAAAGCAAGCCAAAGGCCAGCTATCTTGGCCTGGTCGGTGTTTCCCACCACTTCGCCCAGGTGTCGTGGCTTGTACCTGCAGCAGGCACATGCACGTGGTGCACACGCCCAGCATGACGTGGAACGCTTCGAAACCATCAGAAAACTCACTCCCCTCGGACCCAAAAGCTCTGTCGCAAGCTCCCCCGTGAAGGTGAAGGAAACCCAAGTCCACGACCCACGCCTCGATGTCCACGGGGCCTCCCCTGGCAACGCAGACTTCGAGGGCGCCATCGATGACCCGACTTTGTGCTGCTGCTTGTGACGTCTGAGACTCTTCAGACTCCCCAGAGAGAAGCGTGGTTGAAGCATGTTCAGCATGCTGCTTGCAATGTGCTCTGTCGGAGGCATCCCGGGCATCCCAGCTCCTCCCAAATCCTAGAGCCAAAGCTCAAACCGGGGTCAAAGCAATGCCAGGACAGAAGGTGCTGATGTTGGAGACCAGTTTTGAACAGACATGCCAAGAAAAAGGAGCGTTGCTGCTGGTGTGGGGCACCCTTTCCACCATCCATCTGGATGGCTCTGTAAAAAGCGGTGCCCGATTGCACCTCACTCACACATATGCCAGGTTGTTCTTTTTCAAAGCGGCCCGGTGCTGAAACGAGCCCGCCTGTGGATGAACATGTGATGTACCAAGCGCCGCTTGTGGCAGTGTCAACGAAACGGGGAAGACAACGAGGCATAATTTGACCGGAGAAGGCTTTTGCTGAGCACCATGCAGGCACGTAGGTGTCACTGAAAAGAATGAAGTTCCTTGGCTTTTCAAGGCTTGTTTTAAATGATTGCAGGGAAAGAGTCATCTCGAACTATGCCAAGTCTCCCCATCAGGCGGCCAGCACAAAGCTCGGTGGCCACGGCCTCATAAGCATGCTTTCCAGAAATTTTAGTGTTACTGGACTATCTGTACCTGCAAGAGTTGGCTTCGCCATACAGACCTTATTTCATCTCTGCTGCCTCCTTGGCAATCAACTTGGAGTAGTAGGCCTTGACAAAAGCTGCTCCATGCACAGCCAGAGACCAGCATGCGCAGCATGCCCATTGCACTTTTCAGCGAGAGTGAGTGGCCTCGCCGTCATGCTCCATGTCGTGCGGATGGAAGTCATGAGTCGATTCACGAGACCAGGTGGCCTCATGTACCTCCAAGCCACTGCTCGTGAAGACCCTGACTTTGCCTTTGGAATCGGCTGGCGCCCGTGCCTGCCGCTTTCGGCGCTGCAGGACGTTGTACAGCTTGAAGCGAACGTCATAGATCTCCGCATACCTTGGGTGGAAAGCATCCGACATGGGAAGCAAGAGCGACTTGACGAGATGACGGACGACCCGATCTACAGTCGCACCAGGCTCACGCCCCCCTTCTGTTGTCTTTGACCCCTTCCCGATGTTTCAGGTTGTTTCCTGACGGCACACATTTTTTTAGCATGCTGGCGTACCCCTCCGCAGCTGAGATGGCAGCCACTTGGTGGGCATCATTTCAGGGAAGGTCCTGACCGAGGCTACACATGTGGCATCATGCTAGATTCATCTAAGCGTCATTGATAAACCAAGGAAACCTGAACTTGTCAGCTTCGCCAGTCCTGGCATCACCCCCGGTCTTCGTCAAGTAGAAAATCATGTGCTCGATGAGCGGACCGCGGAAGACGTCGTAGTACCTGCACCGAAGATATCTGCAGTCCAACGAGCATCGCCACGCTTGGTACAAGCCCTAAATGCTCTAAGCATGGGCACAGCGGCACAGACAGCTTGCTGGGATACTTTTACAACTGTGACGTGTTTGATGCCCAGGCCGCACTCGAAAGATGGCCGCTGGTACAGCAGCTTGTTGTTCTGCCGCGTGGTTCCGCGGCCTCAGCGCCCATATGAAGCAGCCTGGGATGTCTCGGATGCGTGCTGGAGGGGATCGCTCGGGTACCAAACCATCGAAGACTTCCCAGTTTCGCTTGAGGTCGGCCTTGCAAGGCAAACTGCAGTAAACACGCCAGAAGGAATCACATGTTGGTCGATGGCGGGTTCCCTGCCTTAGTCTTTGCATCATAGTCCTTGCTCTCGGGATCTTCGACGGCGCTCAGCAAGTGGTTGTGGTAGAAATGGTGCTTCTCAACGAAAGCCTGGCACCCCAAGACAACGCCTTCTGCTAAGCCAAGGCTAATCCGGAGTGGAGACAGAGGGAGACACGGAACGTGCCTGCCAATACTGGTCTGCGTCCAACCACTCCGACTGGGAAAGCATGGAGATGGGCGGATTCCTGCAGCAACGAAACATATGGAAGAGCATGCCTTTCAAACAACAAGTGTTGGCAGACTGCACGAAGTCTTGGCAGGGACCTCCATGCAGCCTAAGTCTGAGATGCAAGCTGGAAGGAGATCCAAAGCGCGCGGGCACCATTCTTCAAGATCGTCTCAGACCTCAAAGAGCCCGGAGGCGCTACTCCGCTACTCACACAAGCACAATGCCAGAACTCCCCTTGGCCAGGAGAGTTGGTTTGGGCTTCCCATTAGCCGGGGCCAAGCCCCTGACTTCTCCACAGACTTCTCACAGCTGGTCACAGCTGCGTCGAAGAGCTCCCAGCCTCGGAGGGGATTTGGGGGCTGTTGTCAAATGTGTCAAACCCTGACTCCGTGCCTTCTGTCTGCTTCTTGATGGATGCGGAGTGGTCCTGACCCGCATCACGCTCTAACGATCGAACATGGATCTGCTTCGTGCCCGCAACTGTACACACCCCAAGCGACCTCGAGTACTTTGTCTCAAACCCAGGGACAACACAGAACAATGCGGATCCCGGAGCCATGTACCGGCGCCTCTTTAAGGACCTGCTCCAGCAGGACAGACTGCTGCTCATGGAAGCTCTTCAGGCAGCCGAGGACCTGGCACAGACAAATCTCAAGTCATCTGAAGCAACACAACGCACAGGATGCGCGCGACATGTAAGGGCGAAAGCTCGCTCCCACCTCCTTGTTGCTAATGCGGGAATCCCAGGAAGCCCAGTCGATAGCCTCGGCAGCACGGAACCCATAGAACGGGCTTTGAATGCACGCTGTCACCCCTTGTTCAATGGATTTCAATGGTACTTGTAGCTCTTCTTTGATGGCTCATTGGCTTCTCCTTTTTCTTCGAACTTCTATGGCGCCAGTAACCCCAGGATTGACCAGGGAGCACATTGGCAGCCTCGATGTTAGTCTCAAGACTTTTCGCACGTGAAAGAGATTGAAAGAGCGGAATCGGAAGGATTCATCCGACCATATCCTGCGACTCCGACGTCAATCCGGCATTTGACTCGGACAAAGACACTGTCAGCTCATAATTGTCGAGGTTTATGTCTCTACCCACCATGGCGCAAAAATCTTGCACAAGCAGAGCACCTTGGCAGGAGTACGCACGAAGTAGCTGTTCTGCCGTTATTGCTGGAGCTGTGCTCAGGACGATTGAGCTCAGTGAACAGTAGGTCAACACTAAATAGCTCAGCCCGCATATTCGAATCTTGGCGATGATCTTTTCTTCGGAAAAGCTTTTCAGTGGCCAATGTGGATCGGGGTTCCGGGGAACAGTTCTTCAAACGCTGTTCATTGTCCGAAAAACGACTGTCACCCTACCTTGCTAAGCGGACCTACTGTGGTACAACGACAGGTGCCTGGTCTGCCCTTGAGCAGACTTCCACTTTCGCATCAACCTCTGACCCTGCTCACGGCCCTGAACCCAGACACCCGAAATCCCAGAATCGCTGCGCCACCCCTAAAACGAACTGAAGCCAGCTGCCGCTTGCCGTGTGCCCAAATCCCCACAAGCATCTGACAAAGCAAGTCAAGAGTGCCAAGGCCGTAGCCTTCGGAGTGGCTGTTGTGGATTCCACCAAGGTCGTGACCTCGCGCTCGCGCCGCATACGCTCCAGGCCGCTCCGAGTTTCCATGGGCTTCATATGACTGCCGTGTTTTGGGCTGGGGTGTCCGGATGAATCTGGCAAGCTCCAGCGTTGCCTGGCCGTCGCGCACACGCAGCTTGCGAAACTCCTCCTGGTTCATCTCTCCGACGGCATACTCCTGAACAACGAGATCTGGAGATTTGCCTTTACCCTGTTTCGCACAGATGCTTCTGCGCTCTCGTCTGCGCTGAGGGCGGGCCTGCAGCATGTGCCATCGATCACGACGGGGGAGTGCACGCAGGCTGCTACGAATGCCACGGCGCATCATCCTGGCGACTCCCCCACGCCAACTCAGGCAGAAGGCTCAACTCAACGGACTCAGCGGACTGGGGCCTGGAGGGTGAGGTCAGCGGGCCCAAAACTCTACGCAGCCCAGGGAGAAGGTCGCCCTAGGAGAGGGCGCTGTGAGCCGATGGCGACCAGGTACATTGGACACCAACACCTTGCAGTTCAGAAAGCGGCCTCTGAAACAAGTCTCAAGCATGCGTGCGGCTTAACGGCAGGACTCCTGCCCAACCGCAGTTGTGAGCCAGGAGCTCGCACTGTGAGAAGATCCAAGTTACAGGGATGGCAGCGGCTTGCGGGGGGGGTCCTGCGAGTCCCGGATCTCCATCAGGATCTGAGGCAGCATCCAAGGGATTTGAAAAATGGGTTTAGGTCGTGGCACTGCTGCGTTCAGTTCCGCAGAGTACTTGTGCAAACCTCGCTTTACCACGACTTCAAAGCATACTTCTAAAGGTATGTACCAGACCTTAGGTTGTGGCTGCGCTCCATACGATGCTCTTGACACTGAGGTCTTGGCCCTCGTCATGTCGCTCACAGTCAGCACTCGCGGCTCTCCTGTTCCTGCAGATGTACTTTGCAGACGGTTTGCAGAGACTGGCGCGAGCAGACGATTGGTTCGGAGAGGGAAAGCGGAAAAGGGAACTCTCAGCCCTGGGACTCCGAGAGGACAGCAGGGCGCTCCGTCCAAGCTGGTGGTGGTGTTCTGCCTGCTGAGCCTGAACAAGGGCGAGCTGGTAGTTGGAGCAAGAATCTAAGAAGCTCCCAGCCAACCTACAAACCTGCTCACTTGAACTTCGATTTTGGACATCGAAAAAAGCCGCAAGACCCCCCAACCCAGGATGAAGAAGCAAGCCTCAAAGAGTCGACCCGAGTCTACGCATGCCGAGGACACTGCGTTCTGGCCGTGATCTCGCCCGCAAGTTGACCCTGCGGAAAAAGTTGACCGGCTCGTGAGGACCAGGGAGCCGAGGTTCACTAGCAAGTGCGTACTTGGAGGTTCATGGTGCTTCTTAACACAATAATAACTGTACTTATCACCCAGTTACAACCATGTTAGGGCACTTAAGTGGGCTTATATGTGGGTTATAAGAACAGTTCTAATCGGGTAACAAGTCCATGAACCTCCAAGTACTAAGTGCATGAGTTGGGGGAAACTTGTCGGAAGCCGGACAAGCCACGAGGCTAACACTGCCGCTCTGATTTGACATGCTGCAACGTGGAGGTTCCGCAATCCTGGATATTCAACTATTCAACTGGAATTGTTGAGGGGTTCTCAGGGCCATCATCTGCAGATCGAGGGTGTCAGCCGCTTGCCAGGCTGTCCTTCGGCATGCTCCGTTGCTCCGTTTCGGCTTGGCTGAGTTGGTTGAGTCGATAGATCCGATGCCAGAACCACCCAAGGTGAAGGATCGCCCAAGCCAGATTGAAGGCACCCCACATGCGCCGAGCCTGATCCTCGTCGTGCGGTGTGAGCTCAAACCAGTCAGAGGGGCTCGAGATATTGCCGAAAAGCGGGTGAAAACAGCCGTTGAGAACAAGCCACAACCAGAGGCTGAAAGCTCGCACCTGAAGCCAGTGTGAGTTCATCCACGGGATCAGAGCAACACCATGGCTTTGCAACAGACAGAGTGTACGCTGGCTCTCCAGGAGGGGCGCAAGCAGAACTGCCAAAGTCCAGCCATTCAGAGCCGAGATGTCGAAGAGAAAAAGTGCATTCCATGAAGTGTACAACCACACCCATGAGACAGGAAGGCGGCAGCACATGTCGGCAAAGCGACGGCCAGTCTTGGTCTCCATCAAGCAAACGTACCAGTCCGAAATCCGCGGTCTCAAGTCCTCGTCCGACAGATCAAGACCCTGCAGCTCTGCTTGCATGGCCGCCATGTCATACTTCCGAATCCACTCCGATGGGTACTGAAACAACCCTGCTCCAGGCAAGGGAAGGCATACCACAAGGCAAAGGCCCGTGACGGCGTTCAAGTAGCACTGATGTGTCAGGTCACCAAGCACCCCTTCCAGGATACTGACAGCCAGCGCCATGTATAGCACCACCTGTGGCCACACGGAGAGTCTGAAATTGCGAAATTGGCGCAAAAAGCGACGGACTCCGCTCAAGGGCCAGGCAGCTTCTTCAGGGGCGCTTGCTACGCACATAGATGTCAGAAGTGTGAGAAGTACTGTCCAGGCTGCAACGCTGCAGCTTTTCTCGAAAACAACCAAGTTCATGCGACCCCGACTGTCGGGCAAACCAGAACCACATGCTGAGAAGGCTGCAAATGCTGCAGTTCCCAGTGGGATGAGGAGCACGAATACGGACTTCCAGGGCCGGAAGAGCCAGCCGTGTGCAAGTATCATTGCCAAGGTGAGTAGGGAAACCCGAAACAGAAGCAGCCACCACTCAAACTTTGCATGGCCCCCGTTGCCGTCCTCACTTGACCGTACATGGGGCTCCAGGGTCCCAGACACATTCTTCGAAGGCTGGATGGCGGTTTCAACTTGCAGCAAGGTCAGAATCTCCGGCTGCTGTTCAGCAGACAGCTTGCAACCAGATTGAACCTGGCTTCCGTCTGCATACACGCACGCGATGACAACCAACCAGCGCCATGCTATCATGCATGCAGTGCAGCAGAGGAACTTGTTGACAGCGTCAAACACTTAATGCTTACAGTACATCCTCTTCTAACCAAGCACAAACCCCACACACAAATCCAGGGTGGATTCGGTTCAGTAGCCGCTTGAGGCAGTCGTTTGCTGGGCACACAAAGTGCAACAACACTCGTAAGACAGTGTGGAAGCAAAATCATTCGTCGGCAAAAGAAGGCCTACAAAATCCAGACGACCCAAAAGACATTCGCCATGGTTGAACCTCTTGCCCGCTCCACCCATCCCGGCGAACCCTTCTCTCGAAGTGTTAACCTCTAGCTGTGCCGACAGTAGCTCCATTCCATCCGACTTGTCACAACACATCACGACCTATCACAACAGGTCACAAAAATGTCACGAAACAACCGCCAAGTCGACCCCCCGGTATGCCGAGAAGCAGGCGTCTGACAGGCCCGACATTTGGCGTGAAAGGTCATCTTGCGGGGAGTCGCCCTGACCTGCCGGGGGCTGCGGATGTTTCAAGCAAAAACCACAGACCGTGCTTCACTTTGCCCCCCATGTGAGAGATGCGAGTTTTCAGAAAAAAACTCCCGGCTTCGAGTCTAAGGAAATACCAAGTTTGCCCACAGTGCTTCAGCTTCGGCAAGTTCCAGCTCAGCATCCGACTTAGGTTCTCCGACGTCTGGCGGCGCTTCAAAGCCTGCCAGCACATCGCCATCCAGGCACTATAGTCGAGCTCAGAGTGAGTTCCCGCTGAGTAAAGACCGAGTGGGAGAAAACCTTGTCACAACATGTCGCAACTGACACAACAAACTGCAGGTTTCTTGGATGGGCTTTGGCTTGATGCACCATGCTGCCCTCGCTGCTATGTCCCACCGGCCAACATGTAACATGTCTTTTTCCGCGCAGAGGCCAGAGATGCCTGTACGAAACTCTTGGCTGGTGCCTGTTCAAGCAGCACCCAACTCTGCCAGTATCGCTACGTTGGAGCTTCAAAGAACTAGATGTGGGCGGAGTGCAAAGGAGCTACAGAGGCTTGGAACGTCCCACCTTGCCAGATTATGGAACATAACACGAATCCATGTCGACTCCGTGTGAGCTATGGCCTACGACTCTGGCAGGAGACAGCGGGCTGCGGTGGTGGGTGCAACCTGGGGACTTCGAACTTCTGAGCCCCCTCTTGTTCGGTCATTTTGGCGCAGGAGGCTTCCGTTCGATGCACACTCTTCCATGGAACTTTATGGAACCATCAGAAGACTGTCAAAGCCAGCCACGACACTTCGACCACCGCAATAGATGTAACAGGTGAAAAGTACTGCATACAACAATCACCCAACTAGCCATCGAGGAGGTGTCCCTGTCTGCTCGCTCTGTCAGCTGACAGATGCGCAACTGCTGCCGTCTTTCCATGCCGAAGCTACGCACTAAGCACCGTCCGCCTTGTCCACCTTGTCCACCCTTTCGAAGCCAAAGTCCTCTGTCACCTCTTGAACCTCTCCCTCGCTGTTCCAGCCAAGAAAGGTGAAGTCTTCCTCCGCATCCTGCTTGCATGTCTTAGCTTTGAGGCTCTCGATCTCTTCCACGGCACGAGCATGGTCCTGCTTCAGCTGGTTCCTTTCTTTTGCTGCCGCCTCCAGCTCTGCTTGCAGGCGTCGGTTCTCTGTCTCCACAGTCTTCAAACATGCCGTGGTTTCTGCGATATGGATGCCCTTTGAAGCGAGCTCTTCCTCTTTGGAGCACAGAGCGTCTTTCAAGATGATGATGGTGTCCTTCAGCCTCTTTGCTGCTTCATCAGGCTTCTGCTTGCCTGCCATGTGTTTAAGCGAGTTTTCGAGAACGGAGACTCTTTCTTCTGCTTCGTCCCGTTCACCGGAGTTCATCTGCGACATCTTCTTGGCTTCTGCTTCGTTGGCAGTCGCTTCCCGGAGCTTCTCCTCCAACTCAGACAACCTCTCCTGCGCAGCATCCTTCTTCTTGGCTTCAACTGCCAAGCTTGCGAGTGCTTCCTTGAGGAACTGCTGCAGCTCTGCAATCTTACACGAGTCCTTCTCAGCTTGTGTTTTTGAGGTCTGGAGGGTCACTTCGAGCCCGTCAACCTTCTGGCGCAGTGCCCGAATCTCCTCCATGCCACTGACGAGCTTCGTCTCCAAGGCACCCTGAGAGAACTTGGCCTCTTTGATCTGCCTTTGAAGAGCCTCTTCCTGGCTTCTGTACATCTGACATTGCACAGCAAGCTCCTGATCCGCTTTCAACGCCTTCTCTTCAGCTGCCCACGCTCGCTCCTCCTCTTCAGCCAGCTTTGCTGTGGCAAGCTCCTTTGCCTTTCTGGCCTCGTCGAAGGCTGCGTTGACTTCAAGCAGTTGATGCTCGAGGACTCGCAGCTCCTCCGCGGAAGGAGGTGAGAAGTTGGATGAGGCAACGGAAGCATCATAAGCAACCTCTGCAGCTGTTTCTTTGAGCCCCCGCGTTTCACCGGCCAGCTGCGGAACCTGAGAGCTCTGCAACGTCGGCAACTCCAAAGACAGCATGATTCCTTCGTCGTCGGGCTCCACACGGCGAGCATAGACTTCTGAGACCAGCTCGTGCTCCTCGACATCGTCACCGGCCAACTGAAACGTCACCTTGCTCCAGTCCACGTCCCAGCCGATGTGCTTGGGAAGATTCTTGCGTAAGTCTCCGCAGGTCATGTTCATCGGAATGAGGAGCTTCTTGTCAAGCGCAGGCAAGCCTGGTGCCTCTGCCTGATTGATGAGGACTGGAACACGGTCAGGATGCTTCTTGCGAATCCGCCTTGCTTTCTCTGCCGGGTCATCCTTCCGAGCTGCAGGAATGGACGCCTTGGATTTCTGCTCCGGCGGGACCGCCTCGTTCATCCTGAACTGCTGGGGCCCTCCTGCGTCCTTGTGGGGGACCTCCTGGGAAGCCTCCTTGGCAGCTTCGGCCGCTTCGGCCGCTTCGACCTTGAAGTACATTGCTCCATCCAAAGCCTTGTACTGGGAATCCAGCTCCTTCATCGCCTTTTGCGTTGGCACTTCCAGGGCCTCACCGTTGAGGCTGCCTTTGCATAGCAAGACTTTGCTGGACTTTGTGGCCCACGCACACTTGTCAAGGGCGATGGCAATGAACCCAGCACCTGTTGTGTGGTTCGGCACGATGAGCTTCTCTTGCCGACTCTGGTCGCAGCTGCTCACGCAAATCACAGGAACATGAGCTGGGTAGCGCTTTCGGAGCTTCTCCATCTTGTTGTCCATGGCGTGCTACGAGTGCACCCAAGAAAGGTTCACCAAACGCTTGAACTGCCTTGTGCCAAAATGGCTGTGTGTCTCGAACATCCCGAACAGGCGGTTCGGGCAAGACATCCAAACATCCTACATGTTACCACTGGCCCCTTGGCCAAGTGGCTGTGCCAATCTTGCACTGCCACTGAGACACAAAAAGGAGAGTGTGAGGACACAAGGCCACGCAGAGCAGAAAGGAACAGAATAGAATCTGTATGTATAGATATACATATATACGACAACAATCCAACAAGAAAGCAGCTACAACGGCGACAGCTGCCAAATGCAAGCCTGCAAGGTTTTCGATTGGCGCTCCCGCATTCTCAACATCTTGGAATTCCGGTCGTCTCCCCGGCCTGGGATTGTTGTCAGATGCGGTTGATGGTTCACAGGGTGTGTTCAGGGCTCCTTGTCGTAAACTGTGCGCGTCAACAGGGTTTCAGATGATTGAAGGACTGCACTTGCATCTTGAAAAGCTTGAGGAGGCGTGCGCATGCTCTAGCTGAAAAGACATGAGAGCTTCTCGAAAGACTGGGCCCGCGTCCATTGACATAGATCGATTTGCTCCTGGTAATCTGAGAACTGGCTGTGCTTGGCTCGTCCAAACATGTGCGAAGGAACAGCTAGCATTCCCGAACCAGCCATGAAATTCTTGCTGCTGGCTTCGTCTTTTAGTCTTTGATTGCTTGGCAGCTCCACTCATACCGCCACCTCAACCAATCCGAAGCGCTAGTGCTTAGTAGCTTCACAGCAAGTCATCGCATCTCCTGTCAGAGTCGCCACCCACTGAAGCAAAGGAGGGGACCACACCTCCCAAGCTATAGGACCTCGAGCATTCGAAATTGAGCTATGTTCTTGACTCCAAGTGGTCCCACAGTGCCACGAATACCACCGAGCGCAACATACGTATGGGAGGGTACCTCCACAAAACTAAGCCCATCTCAAAAGTGTAAATCAAGAGGCAGTCGGGGTTAGGCTGGCACGGGGGAGGGGGTGTAGTCCTTCAGCGTAGTCCTTCATTATTGTCCACATGTCATGTGGGGGTTTACGATAACCTAGTACAGACCCCCCATGTTGTCTTTCCGAGCCACTCCTCAGAACAGCGGTCGGAGGCGGCGGATGCCAAGTCCAGCTTCTCGAGCCTGGCCTGGCAGGAGAGGCCTTTGAACCTTTGACCCGCTGAAGGCTTCTTATAAGGGAACACAGAAGGCTACAAAACCACTACTCCCCACTATCATGCGCCTACACAACGCTCCCATCTTCCCCCACTGTCTCTGAACCGCCCCCAAACAACCACACACCACACGGAGATCCCGTCCAAAATGATGGAAAATGGAGCTGCGCTCTCTGTCTCTCTCTCCCTCGCTCTCCCTCCCTCTGTCGCCAGTTGGCCCGGACAGGCTCTGCATGAGTGGCAACAAGGCAAGCACCCACGAACCTGCTGCGAAGAGACCGAAATGCTTGCCCTCGGCGAAGTTGGCATAAAGGCAGCTTCAGCAGTGGTCATTTCAGGGCGAATAGATGCCTTCTTTGCAGCCAAGAAGCGACATCTTGTTCAAATGTCGGCCACCCCAAGGCCCTGCCCCCCATCCAGACGCGAGAAAGCTTGAACAAAGTATAGCTTCGGGCACCCCAAGTCAGTGTCGAAAAGCTTACTGTAGCCGTGGCCTGTTACACCCATGCGAGATTGCATGAGGATGTGACGTCGTCAAGGTCGTGAAGTCTTGTAAGTTAAATGAAGACGGATAGAAGAACCCCCAAACGGAAGCAAGGAACGGCTGTTGCGAGAAACTACCTTCGGGAGTTTCAAGAAGTTAGGGCCTTAGTCCATGAAGGGTGGCACCGGGCGTCGCGGGATGGAATCCACTCTAAGGTGGTGTCACCGAATCTGACTCAAACTCTCGCCCCTTCCTTTGACACTGCACTCACATGGCCCGCCACGCAATGTCCCAATATCCACGCAGCCGAACTCAGCTCCGGTTGCCAGATAGATCTACTGGAGTTGGGTTCTCCCTCAGCATGCAGTGAATTGGCCAGAAACTATCAATGCACAGCAGAATTCTGCTGCTTGCGCTCGCTCACAGCACGTTCGGAGACAGCCACTTACCTGGCCGACACTCTTCGTTGAGTGGCTGCAGATTCCTAGCAAAAGCAGGTCGACAGCACGTTCGACCCTGGAATGCATCGGAGCATGTGAACACCCGTCAGGCTGATCCCACATGCAAACACGCTTGGGCCCGAGCCTCAAACAGGGTCCGGCCTACCGAGTTGGATTGAGGTGCAACTGGCTTCGAACACGCCGGGTCGACTCGCTCTGCTTCAGGCATGCTTAGTTGGGTTCTTGTCAACACCCTTTCAGGCAGGTCGTCTAGAAGTTCCACGGTGCTATTGATTCAAGCTCAAAACATTCGGGAATACACGATGGCTTGCTACTGACTTGATTTCCACAGCCTTTGTGAGATGGCCCGGCCGCGGCCGCTGTGCGAGCAGAGCCTCCAGAAAACACAGCACTTACAAGAGCTACCCCCACCCCCGGCTAGTCGCGATGCTTTTACACCCCTGTCAATTTCCTGATCGATATGGGATTGGAAAAAATGGCCTCCAACCGCCTGAGCGCCTCATTCGGGGCAGGTGGAAGGAGTATGAAAATGAGGTTCAGGGTTCTCTGAAGGTGTTTTTGAGGGTGTTCGAAGGTTCTAATTATCTCCTGCGCTTCCTCGCACCGCTGCCTTTCTCGAGGGCAAGCTTATCCACCAATTCAGGGTTGTGTCCTTAACTCCGTCGGAGAAGACCTGCAACTTTGGCAGATCCTCGACGGTGTTTGTTGTTGCAAACTTCAAAGAGGGGGACTAATGAAGCCTGTAGCCTGTAGCAGGCTTTACTACTTGACATAGGTCGTAAACTGCCAGCTTTCCTCGCCACTCTGCCCGAACTCGCATTCTGCAACGGGGTCGTCCGAGATCCCTGAGAGCATCCAGCACATGCCTCCATGGGCATCGAAATGGACATAGCCCCGGCAGCGTTCCCTGTCGAAGCAGGTGCTTGCACACGACATGGCATCGCCTGAGATGCCCTGGTAGTCCTCAAGGCCGTCGTTCGAACCACCGTGGCTCGGATAGCAGTTCAAGTGAGGGAGGGCAAAGTAAAGGTCGAGCGTGTCCCTGGCCGAGGGTGGGGGAACGTGAATGCTGTCTACGCCGCGATGCCTGACGTAGACAGTAAACTGCCAGCTTTCCGTTCCCTCTTGACCAATCTCACATTCTGAGATTGGGTATCTCGTGATCCACGAAAGCAACCAGCACTGCCCTCCATGTGCATCGAAGTGGACATAGCCCATACAGCCTGGGGTGTTGTAGCAATTGTGGCCGCAGGAGATCGCGGACCCCCGAACACCCTGCTGGCTCTCCATGCCACTGTTCGATGCACCATTCCACATGTAGCAGTTCACATGCGGAAGGGCGAAGTATTCGTCCAGGATCAAGTGCTCGTCATTCCAGGAGTTCTGAAGCATCCCGGTCTTCCCCTCCTGACGATGAAAGAAAACAGACAAAAAGAGAGAGTCTTCTGCCAGACGCTTTCAAAACGAGGGTGAAAGGGATGTCACTTCTTCTGCATCTGTTCCCACAGCCTCCTACTGACATCTCTGAGAAAAGCATCCGCCTTTGGTGCAAGCGCATGCTCCGACTGCGTTCCGGTGTCGTGGACCAGGTCCAAAACCGAGCCATCAACCTCGGGACTGGTTGCGATGTGGGGCGGTATGGGGCTTTCAGGGTTTTCAGGACGTTGATGCATCCCCAAACTTAAATTACAAAGCCGATTGCCTCCGAGTAGCGCCACAAGAGAACGAGCAGGTAGAACCCTTGGCTGAAGCACCGCGATGCACCTGGCACAAGGAGGTCTTGGCCACCGAGACTTGAGGCCTGTGTGGATTTCCGGGGTCTGGGCTTGAAAAGCTACGGCTTGGGGATGCTCAACCTGGGTAAAGTGCAGATGACGCCAACGTCGCATTGCGCTTTAAACAGCTGTGTATGACTCAGACTATGCTAAGAGGACCTCGTCGGGTTCAGCGTTTGGGGCCGGGCACTGCTGCGCACCTCCTTCTGGCAGAAGCTCTCGACGGCTGCTGGAGCGCTGCAATCTGGAAGGTCAGCGATTTCTGCAACCAACTCGATGTTCGCCTCGGACTTTAGGGCTTAGGGCTTGGAGGATTTGCTTCCCTTTCCTCCTGTGCCATTGCACCCTTGTTCGTATTTGCACAAGTCATAAAGTTTATGGGTTTTCGGGGAGGCTGCAGGGGTGGGAGGGAGGGGGGTGGGAGGCGGTGAGGGGAGGGGAGGCGGGTGGGAGGGGAGGCGGGTGGCTACCTCCCCTCCAAAGGTAAACGCTAAACACTGCAACCCGAAAACTCTCCCCAAACTCAAGCCTTACTCCTTTAAAGCCTTGCAAGCCCAAACACGTTCGCGCAAGCCCAAAACCCACAAGACTGTAAGCCCGAAACACTCGCATGCAAAAGCTCTCACAAACCTCACAACTACCCCCTTCACACGGTGCAACCCCAAAACAAAGCTCACGAAAGCAAACGGTACGTTTGTCTACGGTAGGCTTTGGACCGCACGTGTGGATAAAATGCTTTGTTGGTGGCTCCCTGAAGTCTCGAAATCGAAGCCGGGTGAACCCCAAACTTCTGAACAGATCCTTCCACTTCTCGTGGAGGCAGTTACGAAGCCGGCAACTTCTAGTTCAACGGTGCCTTCCAACAAGTTTCGCGTTGTGCGCTCGTTGCAAACAGCCCTGCCGCCTAGGCGAAAGAAGACTCAAAGAGTTGTTTTCCAAAAAAAGTGAAGTAGAGAGAAGAGTGCGCACATTTTGACTTGTCACCTACACTTGGCACACGCCCAAACACATATGCACATGAGTATGCGCGGAACTGATGTATGCATGTGATATTAAGCAAGAGGTTCGTGAGTCTAACGGAAGACCAGTGACGGATCTCTGCTGCAGCATGCAGGTCTCGTCGAACGCAGCCACGAGAGGAAGGAGGGCCAACCACAGCATCATCCTGAATTGGACCGCAGAGGTGTTTGGCTTCAGGTTCTTTGCTTTGCTTTGACGATCATTCTTAACGTTAGGACCATCAACATGCGTTGCCATCATCATCAGCATCACCATCAGCAGTGTCATCCTACTTTGTAAGTCGATGACCCATTGACAGTTTCATGGCCAAGTGGCGCTCCGGAGAATGAGCTTGAGGAACTGCAAGTGCAGCGCGACCGGACCGCTGAAATAGCTGCAGCATTAGCGGAATGGAAGGAATATCGAAAACGAACGAACAGCTATTCGTGCTCTCGTGCTCTCCGTCTTTTCAAGGGAAGAAGCATTGAAAAGCATTGCAGAGCACCGAAAAGCATTTTAGTTTCATGTAATGTTTCATTTAATCCCCCTTTGGGGACCGCTTCGTCGCTTCGGCCTCTGGAGTCTTTGCCGCACCTGGCACTTGCAGAGAGTGTGGCACTGGTTCAATCATCGGTGTGGAATGAAGAGAAAAGTACTCTTTCGAGCGGCTTGGCGAAAAGAGACATGTACTCATTCAATGTACTCTTTTTCTGCACTGCACCTGTTTGTGGACTCACCCCGCGCAAGCCTGGCATTGGTCGTCGAGCACCTTGGCTCGAGCAGGCGTCTTAAGTCCTGCATCTTGCGTCTCGTATCTGTTTTGCCGTCCCGACTGCACCTGACAGGAATTAGGCCTAAGAACTCGGGCTATCGGGCTAAAGACGCAAAGCGTATCAAAGGTTCGTTCACACCAGAAGAAGCGAAAACACGGACGTCAGGCTACAGCTAGAGCCACCAGAGGTGTCGGAAAGGGAGCTAGCGTCCGAGGAGTTGTGTCTGAGATCGTCTGAGCATTCTTTTGTTCGAGGGGGCATCCGATTTGGCATAGCATCATTGGATCGGCGCATGTCTTCCCACATCACAGATGCCCTTGCTGGCGTCTGGAAGTCGGGACCACGTGCTTTCGGGCAGCCTCCTCAGCGTGCTGGTCGGCATCCTGGGGCCTGCGGTCTGTAATCTTCTCAATACAGCAGGCTCTTAAGCGTCGAAAGTCAGAACCATTTCCGAACGAATTTGCAAAGCAAAACATTGTCGAGCCCGCCGTGGCAGCCCCTGATTTGCAACGGCAGCAACGCTTCGGAGAACCCAGCAGTTTTCAAGCAGCAGCCCCTCCTCTGCTCTCAAGAAAACCGCTTGGACAGGATCTCAGTGCTTTGAGGAGACTGGACAACGTAATCTCTACAGAGTGCAGATTTGGGCGTCTTAACACGACACCCCGCGAAGAACTTAAAACTAGGGAGGCTGCTTGACCATGCCACAACAAGTCGAAACGGCACGAAGACGTGACGTCAAAGAGGAGGTCTAAACAGGCCGGATTGATGGGAGCTCACCGTCGCTGTGCGTTTGGCAAGGATTCTTGGGTGGAGGATGGACTTCCCTGGCCCGAGGCATGCCGTTTGGTAAAGGACGAGCTGTTGTGCACGAGAGCGCGTGCTTGCTTCGGATGGCACGTCCGAAGCGAAAATCTTCAGCATCGTGAGATCGACGCACGCGGGGAGTTTCTGCATCGCACACGTCAAGGTCATAGAAACCAGAAGCTGGCATGCTGCCAGATGTGATCCTGCTGGTCCTGCTTCAACCTACTGGTGTGTGCTACACCCGGTTGCGGCAAGCCCTTGCTTTTGCCCGTTGCTGCTCGGTCCTGCCGCAGCGAGTCCCCTGTGCTCAGATCGTTCTTTGCATCTCTCACTGCAGAAGGGCCCGGTTGGCCTAAAGGTTCCATCCAGAAAGGCTTTCATTTCACACTTGCCGGAGGTGCTTTGCGCTCTGTCTCTGATCGAGCGGGGGGGGGGGTGCTTTCATGTCCTTGCCTGAAGGCGTTTCAATAAGCAGTGCGGGTATCCCCATACTGAGGAGCCACTGGTTCCTCATGGATGGTATAGACTTGCAACATCAGATCCTGCAGATCTGGCCTAGCGGGCACAGAGTAAGTGGATCGATGCTAGAATTCATTGAAAGTCTCTATCCAAACCACACCGGTTTGTTTTTTCGGGCTTCGGTCCACCAAATCCGTAGGGAAAACCAAAACGACAAAAACACACAAAAAAAAAAAAAAAAAAATCAAAAAACACTTTTCAGGGACTCTTTGAAATTAGGCCATCTGATGGAGGAGTCCTGAAATAATATCTTTTTTGGAGGGGGTGGGGGGGCTTGTTGCTTTTGAGGTCAACTTCAAAATCGAGACCTCGTGTTATAGCCGCCCCCGAACGCCGTGTTCACGTGTCCCCTTCTGCGCATCCCAGGGACGGACATTCGAAAATGATACGTGGATGTGTCGGCATCGAACTGCAGGTGCCTTTCTCGGTGCGCACGCCAATTTGCCCACTTCAAGATGATCCAGAATGATCTGGCAAAAATTCTGCAAGAAAAAAATTCCCTCTTGTGCTTCCACAGCCCAGTGCCCTTCTGCCTGAGTTGTCTGTCGGTTCTCCCCTGGATGCAGCGGCTTCCTTTGCAGTGTCATATGCTCCCACACCTTGACTCGGATTGATTCGGCTTGCAGACATCCTTGCTGGATCTGATACGCAGCAGATCCAGTGCCGGTGTGTGTGATAGTAGTTGGCGGTGTGTGCAACCAGCAATCCAACATATTGATCCGCAATCGAAGCTTCGATAAAAGCAAGAGACCTGAGAAATTGACCTGTTGGCGTGCTCGCACCACTGCGACTTCCACCAACCTCGGGACATGCAGCGATGGTCTTCCAATCACCATTGACTTGCGAAACTTGCCGCACTGGCAAGCAAGGCCACTTCTGAAAGCAAGCTCTCAGTTCCCCAAGACGTGTCAACACAACACCAGCACTCGGTCGGCCTGCTGATGCCTACTGGCAGCCTACTGGTGTGACCCAGCCCGTGGCTTTCATGGCTTGGCCCTTCTCCGACTTGTCCCAGCAGCAAACCCTCGGAGCCACCTGGTCAAGGGCCCAAAGCCCCGCACATCCCCGCACCCTCCGAAACCCACACCCCCCCTCCTCCCCAACCCCAAACATTGCATGACCAGATGCAACCTGACACCCGAATGTCCGAGGTTTTGAGGTCCGGAGGCAAACTTCAACTCGCTCACAACTATACTTCCCCGCTAAACTTGTCGAATACACCCCCCTCCGAACTCAACATGATCCCACCATTCGCCCCGCTCTAAGCTTAAAAGCTGCTCGAACAGATGTTCTGCAAATGGAACCAGATAACTCTGTGGGTGCGCCTGCTTGAATTCTGAACAAAGTTGCTATTCGATCTGTATTGTGGTTGCTCGGCAGAGGTAGCTTCAGCTTGTTCTGAAAGTTGGGGGCGCGTATGAGCCGAGTCTACCCAATCCAAGCTCCAAAAGGACACGTGGCAACCAGCGTGCAAAAACAACAACCTGACTCTTCCAGGGGACCCTGTTTGACAATGAATATAATGAATGTACCTGCCTTGGACCAGTCCTTCGGAGGTGTCCGGTGGCCAGGCAGACAGCGGCGAGGCGTAAACTGCAAAGAAACAAAGAAAGCGAGAGGAGAGGTGCTGCTTTGTTCGTCTGCTTTGTTTCTCAGGGCTCCGGGAGGCGAGACCATCTTCTCAACCCAACTTTGCAATGCTTTGCATAGTCGTGACAGTCTTTATTCTGCACGCTTCGCAATCTGGTACGACCTTGGGCTTCAGGCTATGAACATGCACCAGTCACACCAGTTTGCTTGCCTGCTTCATGAGAGCACCCATACCCCGCAATGTTGCCATCTGATCATTCCCTATACACCAACCGCCTCAGCAACTCAGTATGATGCGACATGTTCGACAAACTGGTCCACAACGTGGCCACTGGCCGCTCTTCGGCCAATTGGTGAGTCTTTGGTTGCTATGGCAACTTCACCAACAGAAATATGGGAATCACCACCGTCCTTAAGACCGGCATCCCGGATCGTTAACGAGAAATGTACAAGCTGATCCCCATCAAAGATGTCTTGTTCGCAAAGTGCACCAACATCATATCCTCAGGCAAAATCCGATTCTCGGCGATCAAACACCGCAGCTTTGGTGTCAAGAACTGGATGGACTTGTAAGGAACTGAGCTTCAAAGAGCTCTGTATGCAGGATCGCTGAAGGTTGTGAAAGCTTGTGAAAGGTTCTCGAAGTGCTTTGTTGAAAGGCCGGCCTGGCCATGCCTCGCCGAAGGTGGAAGGACACAGCTTGGAGGCGTGAGTCGCCCTGGCAGGATCAGTGTTATGTACATGGGGGGGCCGGATTACGGGGATTTTTGGGGACGACCCCCTGTTTAAGAGAGCCAAAAGAGGCTTAAGAAGGGTTCCCTGTAATAAGGGCCCCCCCTGATCCTACCTCGGATTCTGTCAGCTCGACTCTTGGGAATCGAGACCTCCATGGCTGACATGCTTCCCCTTGCCTCCGTCTGCTTGGGCTCCTTGGGCTCCTTGGCCTTCTTCCGCCGCTCCTGGTCCTGCGGGCCCCAGGATTTCAAGGATCGAGCCAGAATTCGTCGGCACTAGCTCTCGAGATGATGGCGCAACGGTGCAAGTAGCTACGACAAGTTGCAGAATTGGGCGAACCCCAGGCTCCCTTTGCTCCCTTTGCGTCGCTCAGAAAGGTTCTGTATGTTCAAGTTGCACTCAGCACACGCTAACCCCCTGCAAGGACAGTTTCCGCTAGTGGCAGCAGGAAGGGCCATAGCGCAAGGGAACTCGCAAATAACCCCACGACTGTGCTGCGCTCAGTCCTCGAAGGAGCGCACGAAGCCTTCCAGGCGTGGGAAGTCATCGACGCGGGCTGCGCTGGGCAGCCGGGCGAGGAGCAACATGAGGCTTTTGACCTGTTCAGATGTAAGTTCTTCCAAGGACTGCGGCTACCCACATGCAGCTACTCAGCACAAGTACATGTCGACACTGTCGCCAAGCCCGATGTTTCCCCACCTATCTGCCCCACCTCTAGAACCTTCAACACCAAAGTGCAGGCAAGGCGGCCGCCATGGAAGCACGCTTGACGAGGTTGGCCTGCAAGTACCGATGATCCATCGTCCCACAGATCTCCAGGTCCTCGGAGGACGACCCACCTGAGGCTTGGCCGTCGGCTCGGAGACCACGTCACGTTCAAGGGCAAACACGGGGAAGCCCAGACACAACCCGATGCAACCCCAATGCCACGCCTGACATGCGCTCCATGCCTCTCCGCCGGCCAAAAGTGGCATTTCGTTGCCGAACCTGGTTTTCAATATCAGTAGCAGGGTCACTAAGGTTCGGACTTCTGGCTGAACCATTTTATGGCTGAAGCGCTTTTGTGGGATGCTAAGGTTGTTGGGCGCTCACAGTCTGTAGCTGCAACTTACGTGACGTTTGCCACCTATGCCTTTTGCATCCTTTTGCGCGCAAGTTTGTGGCTCCAGCCTCGCTCACGACTTTCAGGCTCGACCCAGGCTTCTTGCGCGGCGCCACTGACCTGACGACCTGGTCCGGCTTTGCCTTTACCAACCCTTGCCTAAAGCCGTTTGTACGGTCCCTTCTCAAGCCTGTGCCCAACCTTTAAGGCCTCGTGTGCAGGGGCATTTGTGCGGCTTTGGGCAGTGCCTTCGTGGGGCGGCAGTCCTTCGCAGCATGGCGGCCTCGTGCGAGGAAGCCAGCAAAACATGAAGGATTTGAAAGATCTCGCCGATCTCTCTTGGACAGCTCCAGGCTTGCAACAGTTTGCTAAAGGGCACCTCTGCAATGCACGCAGCGGTGCTGCAAGCCGAAGGGACAGCGAGCTGAGCACTGTCCTGGCAGGATCGACGTTGCTACAGTTAATGAGAAATCACCAAACAATGTCCCATCGTGCCTGTTTGGTACGGGCCACAAAGAGATTTTCGCTCCTTCTCCTGGGACCATCGGTCCCGTGACTGCCCGGCTTCCTGGCTGCGATTCTGCGTCGTTTAGAGAACCTCGAAGCCTACTTGTAACGATGCATCATGCACATCCAACGCACTGCATCTTGTAGCGATGCATCATGCACATCTTGTCTCTGCATGGCAGATGTTAGCTGTTCATCAAAGCTGCGGTGAAGCTGCATGTGATCCGGCATCTCTCTGCACGGCCAGAGGTTTGATTCGAGAGGGTTCAAGCAAGTCTCCGGCCTGCAAGGTGTCCTGGCAGAACTCCGGGAAGAGCCGGAGGTCGTCGTTCCAGGTGCGGAGAGATGCTGTCGACCCTTCACTGCACTCCATCAGGGCAAGTGCAGGAAGGGGAAACCAACTTAAACTCATAATCCCATCCAAGACTCACAAGAAACTCGTGCATTCACGTTGAGGCGACACCAACAGCATCAAGTATAGCCAGGAAGCCGGATAGGGTAGACGACAGGCCCTGTCCTCCGAAGAAGGCGCCCGAGTCGACGGACGCGATGGAAGCGATGGAAGCCACCTGCACAACTTGCTGCGAGGACTATTTAAGATGTGGGGGAAGCGGGAGGTCTCGAGAAGCTGCAGATGTCTGAGGGTCCGGCGGACGCCGTGTGCCAGGGGGCCCCACCTTCCAGTCCGATCCAGGGCAAGGCAGGGTCCTCAAAGTGTGCAGGAGCATGACTGATCAGAGATTGAGTGTCGGAGAATGTCGGAGAGCAATCAGCAACAGTCCTCTGCCAGGCTCTCCGCCAAGCATGAAAAGGGCTTCTTCCTGAATATGGCGGCTGGGTCAACATCAAATGGTTGACGACCCCAGCTTGACCTTCTGCAGACAAAAACGAGCACATCAGGCCCTTCGTACCAGAGGCCACGTACGGCTGCAACACTTGCCCCTTCTTCCATTTCTGGTGTGTTCCGCAAGAGGAGCCCAAGTTTGCCCCCACGATGGGGAGAATGTAAGCTTGTCTTCGGAGCCCGCGCGTTCCCTTGCCGCTACAACCCCAGCTCAAGTCCTATGACGTCTGCACCTTGCCAACACGCCATACCTGTCGCCTTCAGGAACATCTTCCTGTTGTTGACCCATCCTAAATAGCCTTGACATGGCGACCACTGACGCCAGGAAAGGAGCGAAAGTTAGGCGAGTTTGACATCTGCACCCTCCAGACTGCTGAACCGTTGCAGTGCATGCAGCTTTGGCCAGGGGGCCGAGAGCATGCGATGTCCACGCCGACAAACAATGCTTTAGGCTGCCGTCGAGGCACGGGGTTGCCCGCACTGTCCGCGGCGAAGCCAGGGGGGCCGTAAGCTGACAGGGAATGTCAGTGAGAGACAGTGTGGACAGTGTGGTGCAAAGTGCTTAGAAATCCAGGATGCACAGCGAAGTTCGGCGAAGCCCGGATCCGCCCACCTGCTCCCAAGGTGCGTGCGTCTTCAGCCATTTCCAATCCTTGCTCCGACAGAGGCGACGCAGCTCGGCCACTCGGCGGACTGCCTGGTCGTGCTCCAAGCGGCTCTTGCGGATGCAGTATCATGCAGTCAAAACCCCATTTCAACCCCAAGACTCCTCAGACCCTGATAGACGGTGCCTTTCGACACAATCGCAGCATCTCATGCAGCTGCGCCTGCTCCTGCAAAAGATCACACGGAAATCTTCGTCTCCAGGCCGCTCAAATGCTGGCAAACGCAGCCCACCTGCTGCAGACCCTGCGGAGTTCGCGGGCGCTCTGCGGCCAGGAGCTCCTCCGAAAGCAGCTTTGCAGCCAGTTTCGGATGGGAAAATGGTGCAAGGTCACAGTCGAACACCGCAGAGCAGCCCTCGGCGCCTTGTAGACATCACAGAGACCATCAACGGCACAACGACAGAGATGGTGCAGTCGTTCCAACTCCTGCCAAGTCTCATGCGTGGCTTGCTAAGCAGAGGCTGTCCTTTTCAGGAGCAGATGGCCAGGTAGTCCCCGCAACGAAGGCAAACGGGGATAGGGAGAGGAGGGAAACGGAGAGGAGGGAGGGAAGGAAAAAAAAAATGATGGGAAAAGGAGGTGAAGGAGTGAGAATGATGATGATGATGATGATGATGATGATGAAAGAGAGGTGGTAGAGCACAGCCCATGCACTTGCCAGTAGGCCATGGGCCTTGCAGCCTTACCCTCTGGCTCGGAAGGCGCTTAGAAACCAAGCCGATCGGCTGATTGGCTGATCGTCTGATTGGCTGAGCGGCTGATCGGCTGAGTAGCCGGTCAGCCGACACATCACTGCAGCGGGGGTGGGGGCGAGGATGTGAGGGGTAAATGGGGGGGGGGGGGTGGATTTGGGGGGGGAAAGGATGGGAGGGTGGGGGCCCTCGCAAATTCTACTGCCCCCAAAACTTGCATCCCGATAGCGACATTGAACGCCCGGAATCAACGTGTCGCTTCGGCACTCTTTGCTTCTGGGCCTTTCCTCGCCACCCCGAACCCCAACTTTGCTTGTCTATAGCCACGCCCAGAATTCAAGTATCACTTCTGCACTACAATGATTCTTTGCTTGTGGGCCTTCCCTCGCACATTCAACTGACCCAAAACCCTAAATTTGCATGCCGATAGCGGTACTTCACTGCACGGAATCAGAGTATCGCTTCTGCACTGTAGTGATTGTTTGCTTCTGGGCCGTCCCTCGCCCCGACGCCACGCTTTGGTTGAAATTCTCTGCGCAACACACGCTTTGCAGCCGTCCGTTTGCTGCTCGAGCGGAGTGGGACGAAGCCAGAAGTGCCAGAAGGCTGCTCACAGACGGCGCACTTCGGCGTCGTTTCAGCGAAGTGGAAGCCCTCCTCAATGCGAGGCTCCTTGCCTATCTGGCATGCTCGTTCACAAATACGCAGGCAAAATGCCAGCTGGCTGCGGCTTCCAGGGGTGCGCAACATGATCGAACTCGCGAATGAAGGACAGTTGTCTACGGATAGAGATGTGGGAGGGAGGGAGGGAGAGAAAGAGGGAAAGAGGGAGAGAGGGAGTGTCTGGGTACACAATGCTTAGACAGTAGAAACTGTTCGAGACGTCCAACGGGGAAGTTGTTTGGTAACTCATGGACAGCAGTAGCCAAGTAAAGACGAGCACAAGCAGGCTGGTGGCCATCGTGCTCCTTACCCGGCCATCCGAACGCTGCGCTGTCAGAGAGCTCGTCGCAGCCTGCCTGCAGACGTCACGGACATGAATGCCAATGGCAGGACACCCGCATGCCCTGTGCCTGCAGCTCGAGGAGGCAGTCGCGCATCTCCTGGAAAGACAAGCTGGAGAACGATGAGTCAGCGGCATCCCTACCACCATCGCTACCCCGATCGATGCTGGTCACATGGCTCCAGCTCCAACTGTCTGCGGCGGGCTGCCAGGCCCGTCGCCTCGACTTGGCGCAACTCGACCCCTGGCCTTGCCACATCTGCCGAGGAGACTGCAACAGAAAACTCAAGTTGAGAACGCCAGACACGTTTAACGCAAGCAACATGCTTCACGGCTCCAAACAAGCCGGTTCTTGATACAGTACGCGGTTGTGCAGCTTAAATCTTGCCCGAGAGCTTGCAGCAACACAGAGTCCAATGAGGGTATCAGGCTGGAAGGGTTGAGATGTCCTGTACTCTTAGAGACGTTCCAAAAGATCACATGGCAACTGCAGGTGTGGCGCACGTAGCGGCCCAATGCAGCGCGCATCGGTATCCGTTTTCAGGTGGACAGATTTTCCCTGCTTGCCCCCCGGAATCGCACAAAGTCGGAGACCCTCCGAATTCGGAAGGAACTCTGATCAGGCGTTTGACATCTTCAAGCCATGAACCCTGCAGGTTGCCTGCGAGCAGAGCGCCGCTGGCCAAAGAAGAGAGAACTCTGGGCACACCTGTTCAGGGAATCTCCGGCTGGCAAGACATGCGGCAAATCAACCCACACCTGGGGAGGAAGTGCGATGACTTGGCGGTCTCCAGGGAAACTTGTGAGCTGTTTGGAATCCTCAGTCTTGCAATTGAAGGCTCAACAATGTTTCTGTGAAGCCGAGCCATGCCACGGCTTGGACATGCAGGCAAGTTTCAGATACCTCTTCTCGGACTTCTCTGCATCTGACCCGTCTGAGTTGCTGTCAGCGCTGTCGTTGCTGTAACTGTATGAATCTTCACTGCAGCTCTCATCCTGCGAAGCAAGCAATGAGGGTCACATCTCAGGCACTTCTTAAGCACAAAGACGGTCAGAGGTGTCTGCCTGGCTCTTCTCGCTGTCAAGAGTGCCGTCCCCAGCACGGCTCCCAGCTCCTCGTCGACCTGCACGTCGCCGCCTGGTCTCCTGACTCCAGTCAGAATTCATCAGGCAAAAGGTCTTGCTCGCTCTCACGTTCCTGTTAGCCATACTGCACTTGATGCCCTTAGACATCCCTGTCCTGCGACTTGACGTTCTCAGCAAGCGGACTGTCGTCACTGTCCTCCACTGTCTTGTCTTTCCTCCTTGCACGCCGACGTCGATGTCCATGTGGTGTGATCTCGCAGCGAGAGGGCTGCATGTTGGGCGCACCACATCGTGCAATGAACCTGCTTCCTCACTGTTGACGCCTCTGATATGTGCAGCTCTTCACAGCATCAGCTTGGATTGCCTGCCTCCTGGTCTACCTCCTTCTCGTCGCTGTCCCCACAGCCGCTTTCCTCATGCCCTTTTCTCCTGCGTCGACGTCTGTCGCGCTTGCTGTCCTCACCGCACATCTTTTCGGATACGTAGCACTGCCGTGCAAGCAGGAGATGCCACGAAATGCTAAATGTGCACCATTTCTGTCTGGCCTGCTTGTTCTCGAGCTCATTCTCAAGGTCACCCTTCTGACCATCCTCCTTTCCTCTCCGCTGTTTGCGCCGCGGCCGCGTTTGGTCCTGGCAACACCCCGAAGCCGAGGATGTGTGCATCAAGGTGAATGTCTCTCGGTGTCTGCAGGTGTCATCACCAGATTCAGAGCAGAGTTGGCGCGATCCGTCTCGGTGCTCTCCAAGGGCTCAATCGGGGCCGTCGAAGTCCTGTGCGCTTCACGATCTTCACGGAGTCAGGAAACATTTCCTCAATTCTCCTCAGCCCACGGCCTCGCGCCGAAGATGCTGAGCTGAAGCAGTGGATTGGACCCTGCAGTCGTGAGGTGTAGTCGCGCAGATTGAGCTCTACACCACGCACCCTGCCTGAAGGTCTGCGCCCCTGCCGTGCCTCTCCTGAAAAGGAGTCTCAATGGCTTGAATCCAAAAACACACAGATTGCTCCCTGGCCTTCAGCCATTGAGCTCGTGCCGCCGCCCAGGCCAAAAAGACCGTCTTTCCACGAACTGCTCGCAGTCTCCTTGCAATGGTCACGGAGGCTCTCGAGCATCCCTGTAAGTATCATCCGCAGTGGCTGTGCCTAGACCTGTACAATCCTGTACAATCCTGTACACCTGATTGTTGGCTCCTCTGGCAGGATGCCGCCGAAGCTGGTGGCTCCGTGCCATCCTTGCCCCATTCTGGCATCACGCGAACCTGCCAAGGATCTTTATCCGAATTTGCAAGTTGAAGGGGGATTGCTATTTTCGCGTGCTGGAACACGGAAGTGGGCATGGCCGCCGGCTGGCCTCGTCGCAGGAGATGTCCCACCGTGATGCCCTTTCCTGCGCTGCGCAAAGCAAGCATTTGCAAAGAATCTGGAAGATACCAAGTTACTGTCCCCACCAGTATCCAGGGAGCGGCATCAAGCCAAAGAGACTGTGACGTGAAGTAACGCCCTGTGGTATACAGCCTCTGGGCCCTGCCAAGTCCGTATCCCACATGTAACCAGTCTTTGCTCGTCTCAACCGCCATGTAACTTCGCAAGGTCTCACAATGCGTCACAACGTGTCACCACCCCCCCCCCCCCCCGGCTCAATCCGCTCAAATGGCAGCCTGCATCTGCAGATCTGGCCGATGCGTCCGCTTCCGCTTCAAGGGCACGCTTCATCATCAAGGCGTACTTCACACCCTCAGGGGAATCCAAAGGATCGTCCTATTTAGGAGTTGAAGAAGGCGAGAGGGCTGAGGAAGTTTGATGGGGCTGCAAGTTTGGGATTTCTGGAGCTCTGGAGGAATTGCCTCACGTGGGATCTGGATTTCAGGAGCGTGTGGGAGATTGCCGGACAATGCAGGTCTGAAATGTCAAGTTCATGTCATATAGTGTAGACGCACGAAGCGGCCGAAGGGTTGCAGCTGTTGAGGCCGCATTCTCTAAAAAGCCCGCAGGTATCATCTCGAATCCTATCACTTACCATCCTCGCCATCGCATCTTGACCCGACCCGACATGGCAGCTGATGGCCTTGCGCATGGACACAAAGGCGCTTCGCGCCTTCTCACCGGCCTGACAGACAGACTCTCCATGAATATCCCATACTGCCTCAAGGCAACTTGTACACAGACGGACATCCAGAATCGCGTCAGGTCGGCTGTGAGGGTCTCCGCATTCTCGGCACCCTCAATCCTGGCTCGCTGGTTCTTCTACCCTGCTACACTCACTGACTCACTGGTCTACAGTTCTCGCATAGTCCTGCAAGCTGTGCCCTAATCTGGTGTGACCATCTAGCGGCCGTTAAAACCTACCGGTTCTTCCGCTATTACAACTCCGAGCGTGGGCGAATTCTCGGGATGCAGCGTGGGCGTGGTCTGGTTGATCCCTCCCTGCCCTGCCCACGCCCTGCACCCAGGGAGCCTGATGCGATCCAAGCTCTTCCGTGCCCGGGCAAAAGCTGAGCGGCGAAAGCGGTAGTGGCCTGGCCAGCTGATCTCTGAAAAGATGTTAACATGATCCAAATCCAATCTGGCATCTGCTCATATCCACCTTCATCTTGCTTGCGACGCACGGGGGATGGGGGCGGAGCCTCCGGCGTGTTGAGTGCGTCTTGCTCACCCGAAACACAAGCAATCCAGCAAAGCCCTCCCCGCAGGAAGGCCTGAGCTTTCTTCTTCGTTGCCATCAAGGACACCGTTTCAGAGGCCAAGCCATCAGGATATTGGCTGCTCTCACTGCATGATTTGATGCAGCATCCGAACAAGCAAGCTATCCGACATAATCAGAATATCCGAGGGGTACAGACTTGGTTCAGTGGTGGGGTGGGTTTTGAGTAGTGAGTAGTAGTGGTGTTGCTGCCCCTGCTGAGGGAGTGTAACGTGATTCAAGGATAGCCCAAGGCAATGAATGTAACAACGAAGGTCCACGTCATGCAAAAGTAGGTATGTCGCTTCGCAAAAGGACACAATCACAAACGCTCATGTTCGTCCATTGGACGGGCAGGCTTGCGCCAGCTTCGCAGCGGAAAGCTCAAGAGAATGAGGACTGCTGCTTCAAAGCATCTCTCTCAGCATCTCTTGCAGCACGTGCTCCCAAATACAGCTTGTAAGCATGGATGGCTGTTCGCTCTGGCCTCCACAGCGCTGGCCTTCATCACCACACTCGGCCTCATGCGAGTATCAGGCTTCTGGAACGAAGTCTAAGTGCAGTTGACCAGAACAGCGCTATCGAAGCTCATGTCGTGCTGAGCTACTTTGGCCCATTGGTCTCTTCAAAAAACCTCACAAACGACAACCATGGCTATGACCCGCCAGTTCAGAAGGCACGGCCAGCTTCGGCTCCTACTTTGTGGAGTGCTTTGCAGGCTGAGACAGATGGCGCTTTAGTACCTTATAGTACCCAAAGAACCGGGGAGATGATGTCAACAGTGCAGCTGGACGCCTCGGCATCTGTGTGCGTGTGTGTGGCCTAGGCGGCCTGGGCTGAGAACGAAGCTCGTTGATGTCATGCAGCGGCCTGATCCAGCTTGAGTCAGACGATCAAGAAAATTGACAGTGGCGCATCTCTCTTTCTGGCATCCCTTGCTTTCCTTTCCAGTCATGCTTGAGGCGGAGAACGTCTGTGCCCCATGTGCAGTTCCGCTTCCTTGCCCAGCCGTGCCTGGTCGCTAGACGGGGCAGGCGTCGCAAGTCCTTTGGCCAGCCACGAAATGCAGGCCTGCACCACAGATCCGGGGAGAAGCCCTAACTTTGGGATCTGGAGTGTCGGGATCATGCTGACCCAGACCTGCGCACCTGCATGTTCCTACCTCCCCCCTCCAACAGCACGCTGTCACGGATCGTCCTTCTTTTGTACCAAAGATCCAGCAACGCGCTCTTCTGGTACTCTGATTCCTCGATTTTGCCTTTTCCGTGCGCAGAAAGGGCAAGTACTGGCTGCAGATTTAGCAGGTCCCAGAACCTTAGAGAGTGGTGCTCAGGGGATCTCAGGGGCTTTGTTGGTTGACTTTCTGTCAGCTGATTCTGGGCTGTAGATGAAGTAGCTCCCTGGGAGTTGAGGTGTAAAACCTATTGAAAGACCTGGAGTCCATCAATCAAGGCGTGTTAGGGAGCAGGCGATTGGGGTCCAAAAAACCCAAAGGTTATACATGGTTATAAGTCTTGAGTGGCTTCGAAGTCAAGTTCCCGCATTGGGAGACTCACCGAACCCAAGCTTTCAAGACCCTCTTGTGTTTAAGAGAACTGAATCATGTATGCCGTTGTGATGGATTCCTTGGGTCTTTGAGGCAGCTTGCACCGGAAAAGGGCTTCACACAGACAGCCCACAGCCCGCCGGCCATCGGAAGCCTGAATGCGCCCCAACTTGGCGCCGGGCAAGCTCCGATTCTGCACTTTACATTCACACGTGGGATTCTACATGATTGTCGAGTCGAGCCCTTCCCAAGAACGACTCTTGCGAGCAGCTCAGAAGTTCGGAACAGCCGGACAACTAGACCATCGACATCGTAGATCTGTTGTTGCAAGTCTTGAGACCATGAAAAGTGTTCTGATGCTGCCTGCGGTGCTATCATGCGTCAGGAAAATGCAGACAAAACACTGCACCCTGCACCTTCCCCTTCAGTGCGGCTCGGGGATATGCAGGGTTCACTTTCATGCGGCCGCGGGAGACTCCTCCAAAGCTTTCGCTCACTCTGGACAAAGCGTATATGGCAGGAAACATGAAACTACCCATCATACACCGCATCATGCCCCAACATACCCCAGATCACCACTGGCATCACCTTTTCTTGAGATGCTCCATGCCAGCAGCTTTCACAGCTCTGCCAAAGCTCAATGACAAGGCCACCAAGCCCTCAAAACAAAACCGAAAAACACGAACAAGCATTTAAGCCACTGGAGCCTCGGTGGTAGCTCCCAAAGCACACAGCTATGACAGCAACCACAAAAGCTACCAAAACAATCACAGAAACATGAAGAATGACCTCAGAAACTCTGGCTGAGCCTCCTTGCTTCCCACGACGATCACCACCTCATGGGCTCATGGAGCTCCCTTGTGGCCCGTTTGAGGAAGGCATCTTCACTCACGTTATCCGCTGCTTTGAACAAGGGTCCATATTTGTAGAGAAACATGCAGTGACTTTTTGGTGCAAAGGGGGCGTGCAGGCGTACTCGTGCCGCTCGTGCCTCGACCTCGGGGATGTCGTCGGAGTCGGATGCCGAGCCCGCTGTCGAAGAAGCAACCTGCACCAGATGTCACTGAGTCACCCAGGCTTCGCGAAGCCTAGAACCATCACAGCGCTTGAGAGCATGGGGCCACGAAAGCTAGGCTCCGCTCGTAAAACAGCTATAGGCTATCGCACGGTCCTTCTCTCAGCCCATCGCTGGGGGTATCGACTGACCAACAGGAATGCACGCGCACGCGCACATGCAAGGCTTCATTGACCTACCTGTTTGCCTGACATAGACGATGCAGCGATGCATGATGCAGCGATGCATTGTGCGCGTGCGGTGGCGTTGCAGTTAAGGCTGCCCCCACCTCAACTCCCCGAGATATCGGACCTAAACCAGCAAGCTCGAAAGCTGGCTTCCATGGCTAGTCCAAGCGACACATGCGAGTCTAAGCAAGGGCCTCCACCATGACTTCCTCATCCTTTGACTCTTTGGGTCGTCTATCTCTGCAGCAGAGCTTTCCAGCAATCAATCCTCAGATGCATCAGTCCAGAATCTTCTGCCAGGCAGCGGATCAGATATCAGACATATCAGACAAAGCGAAAGAAGGGTCCAAGGCCATTTGTGCCCAAGTCGCCGATGAATGATGCGGCTATGGTGCTATTCACTCCAGCGGCGACCCAGAGCTGCAAGTTTCGGTCCTCAGCTCCAGCACTACGAGGATCTACGAACCGTTGCACTTGAGCCACTAGGTACAAGTAGCTGAAAGTAGCAAGAAGTAGCAAGAAGTAGCAAGGAGTAGCAAGGAGTAGCAAGAAGTAGCAAGGTTTCTCGAAGCGGCCAGATGTTCATGATGTTCCTCTGCCGAGGATGGCTGCAACGCCAGGAAGGAGCTGAGGTCCCTCAAGGCGTATCAACACACTGAACACACTCCAACGCTTCCCCAGTTTAGTAGTCCCTGGCCGAGGCCCTGGCGCCGGGCTGGAGGTCGTCAGGCCGTGCACAACTTCAGGGAGTTGCACGCAAGAGGCGGGAGCTGGTTGGAGTCTTCAGGTTCGTAAGGCGCAAGCGCTACGAACGAGCTACGAGTATGACATGGGCAGGGGCTTCCAAAACCCGAAGACGCAATGCATGAATTGGAGTCCTACATTGTTACGTTTCAGCTGTGACCCAGCCCAAGCATGCAAATCCCTTTGGAGCTTCCCGTCTTCGAAGGACAGTGCATGTGACCAGTCTGGATGTGTAGGGGTGCACGTAATGTACTCTGAAATCAGCTGCTCATGTACACATGTATCTGCAGCTTCGTCCCACCATGCGCATCACCAAGTCCGTCATGACCAGAAAACAACGAGAGGAACGAGTCGAAGCCGATCACACCTCCGGTGCAGCAAAAGGCCCTATAAAACCTATGACCCCCCATTCGAAGGACAAAGCAGTCATTCTGAAAGGACTCGGCAGCTTCCGGCAGGACCGCACTTCGAAAGATCAAGGCATGCAAACCCAAGTGCCCAAGCACCCTGAGCTGTCTGAAAATGGCCTCAAAGTGCAATTTGACTGCATCTAAGGAACCACAGGATCGGTCCACATCTGCAAGCCCAGCCGGCATGCAGGATTTTCTGGGCTTGTGCGCACCCAGGAAGCTTCTTTGTACGGGCTGGAGAAGCACTCCAACTGCACTGCTCTACTATGCTCTGCAAATGCCGTCTTCCCTGGCTTTACACCTTACATGCACTTCTTGCATGGCAATGCTACCCTTCAAAGCCGTTGCTTCATCTGTCATATATGTCAAACAGTCAGACAGCTTTGGGCCATGTCGGTGCATGCCGATGCTCAAAGCGCAGTTTGACAACAGAGTGGTCTCTAACACATCTTTAAGCACCATCAGTTGTCATCGTGTCTCCCCATCCCTCCCCGTTCTCTCCACAGGCCTACCCATAGGGAGGCGGGGGACGCGGAGAGCGGCAGCCAGTTCGGCCAAGACCTGCTTGTAAGAGGCGCGAGGCGTGGTTTAAATTGTCCCCAACCTGCTGTAACGACAAACAGCTTTGGAGTCAAAGAGGTTGAACCAATCTTCTCACAACAAAGTCTCGAAATCTCTTCACGCAGAAGTCAAAACGTCATCACAGTAAAGACGTTCTTGAACCGCTTAGGGTTGGAGGCGAAGCCTCGCTCTGAAGTTTGGTCAGACCAGCGTAGAGCACATCCAGCCAAGGACCGACATGGGGGTCCTCGAGGAGACGTGCTTTGAGATGTGCAACGATACGCGAACACGCCCATGACTCTTTGACTGCAGAGACTTCCCCAGTGAACCGTCACACCAGCACCGTGTTGGCAGACCGAGCTCTTCCTGCGTTTGCACTTTGGGCGGATGGCGTGACTCAACCTCGCCGCAGGTCTCAAGCCATCGAGGAATGCCAAGAACGAACTCAACCCCCCACATCCACAGTGGAGGGAATAGCTGACGCAAGAAACCGAGCTCGTGGCATCGACGATCAACCAATAAAGGTCGCGCCTCTGCAATGCGTCCATACCATTGCAATATGGATACATGTGCATCTGCATTTCTAATAGCGACAATATGCATTGACATTACTTGACATTACATTCTCATTGACATAAACAAACAGTACTGACACACGAACTGCACGCCCCTTGAACGGTCGTGCGTTCTACTGCAACGCGTTCTGAAATACACGGCAACCTATACCCGCCTGAGTTGCAGCTTTGCTTGTACCACTCGTGTTGCCAGGGCGCGCCTGTGAAAGAACGGAGTGGAACATGCAAAGTATCGCATATGATGTCATGCGATGGGCTCTGAAAGCTTCTGCGATCGCAGGACTGGACGAGCTGTGCGCGCTCGCTGAAACATGTGCCCGCCTGAGCTTGCAGCCCTGCCACAGCGCCGCCACCCGGCTTTGGGGCTCAGCACCTCACAAAACCACCACCATGATGCAGATTCGCAATACAGGTCAGGACTTGGCTCGGTGCCAATGTTGCACAGATGCACGGAGGTCACACCCTCACCGGGGTCACCTGAGGTCGAACCGAGACAGCACTACTGGAACTACTGGAAGAACGAGATGCACCGCCACCCCCGGCCTGCGCAGTCATGTGGAGGCAGAGTGCCTTCGAGCCTCCCAGGTGCCGAAACTCCCTGCGAGGCACTGCAAGGCATCGCCAAAGAAAAATGCAGATCTGCCTGCTTGCAGCTGGCGAGGCTTCCCTGAGAGAAGTCGCCTGCACCTCACATCAAGGCCACGCCCCGCGCATCTTAAAGCCCCCCCCCCTGCGAAATGTCCCTTCAAGTCCTCAACTCGGTTCGATGCTGGAGCTGTTCTTCCAGCTCCAGCTTCCGGCCATCCAGCCCAAGCCTGCTAAACTAAGCAGCTGAAGCAGCTGAAGCTGAAGCGGCTGGCTGACGGACGTGCACAAGCATTTTCTTGCTTTTTTTGCAAGTGGAGACTCTCTTGGCAAGTAAGACTCATGACAGAAGCCTCTTGTGGGCTTAGTGGCCCTTGCGTCCAAAAGACTGGATGCTTGCCAAGTCCAATACTCAAATATAAGCAGTCTGAGTGATGGCATAACCAAAAGGCTTCGGCACATCAACAGGATACAAGTAGCCTGGAACAAAAGTCTTGTTTTGAAACTCCCCAAACATCTCGTACACTTCTCGCCTGCACTGCTTCAGACCATTCTGGAAGCTGGCCACAGCAGTGTTGAGCAAGGTACTGGTGGGGTACGGTCCATCACCAAGTTCTGGCGCTCCCGCTGTGAACCCAGAAGCCGTGCCATAAATCAGTATCATCAATTCGTTCACTGTTGCGGGCACTGTTGGAAAGCACAGCTCCACGATGGTCCAAAAGCCAAACACAGGTTTCCTCCTGAGGTGTGGAAGGAATGGCTCAGTAGTGGTGAAACCAGCCAATGGCGTAAAGAATTCACGTGTGAGGTACATGTGCGAGTGGCAAATGCCAGCCACAAAAAGGAAGTTCCTTACCAGAGCCTCCAACCCTTCTGCAGTCGTCACATTCAAAGAACTCTCAGGAGTCCATATGCCAGTTGCTTCCAACTCTTGCTGCAAATTCTGCAGGACTGATTGCTCAGAAGCCTCATTGACGGCTTGCTTCGCCACAAAGCCCGCAAAACTGGAGATGGGTGCAATGAAGGAAGCGGATCCGCCTGCCCACCACTCGGGGCTGTCTTCACTCATGCCCAAGATGTCCAGGGGTGCGGTGTTCAAGTAATACTGGCTCATCTCTCTTGTCACAGCCCAGACCGCCGTGATGTTGCACGGCCAGACCGTGCCGGAGAAGGCCGAGCCATGGGAGGAGTGCAAGATCGCGGCCTGCTCGAAGAGCGCGAAGATGGTCTGAAGGGTGTTTGGGTTCACAGCTCGGCCCAACGAAGTGCCAGCTGGAACGGCTTTCTTGATGGCTGAGGTGACCACGCCCGCAAAGAGGTGGATGCCTGTGTGATAGCACTCTACCACGAAGAAGGCCAGAGCGTACAGCGTCACCTTGGCAAGCGTCCACTGTGCACCATCCTGAGGTGAGAACCGCATCATGCCGGAAGACTCAGGAACTTGAACCTCGACCGCCGTCAGCTCCAGGCTTCCACTTCCTGCACGGAAGTGGCCAATGGCTCTTAGCAGGCTGGCGGGTGC
This sequence comes from Symbiodinium natans, assembly GCA_905221605.1. NCBI lineage: Eukaryota > Dinophyceae > Suessiales > Symbiodiniaceae > Symbiodinium > Symbiodinium natans. The sequence goes on along the minus strand of CAJNDS010000089.1, from coordinate 13,530 downwards.
CAGCGCAACAGCCTTCCGCTTCATCACCTGGACGGGAGAAGAGCCAGTCTCTGCACCTGTCAAGTCTAGTATCCAGGCATCCCCAGACCTCGCAGAAAACTCCAGCATGCAGGCCAGAAATGTGTTGCCGACCAGTTGCCCTGCAAAACGGTCGTCTTGCCAATTGTCTCCGTAACCCTGCACAAATTCCACCTTTGGTCCTGCTTGATGACTTATTCGAGCAGCGCTCTTCGTGTAGACGTCGTGGGCAATCGCCATCGGCGTGATTTGTACAAGACCGTTGAGGCTGCAAAGAGCGCGATGCGAACGTCCAGGTCTGCTTGCCATCGAATCAGAAAGGTATACTCGTCCAACGTGTAGGGCAAATACGTTTCCGCGCTTTCGAAGTCCGGGCTCAAGATAGGCCAGTAGCTGGTGAAACCGAAGTCCGTGGATGGCAAGAAGCTAAAATTATTCATCTCAACCATGTTCAACGGAAAGGTATTGACTGTAGAAGTGTAGAGTTCCGCCACTGCACAAGCTTTCTGAAATGCCCGGACGAAGGATGAAACGATGTTCCAGGATATCTGCTCCACTTTGGGAAGCTCCATGGAAGTGTCCAGGAAAGTCGGTTTTCTCTTCTGGCGTATCTCGTCAATCTCGCCCTCGAGCGGCTGCCAATGTGAGAGTTGAAAGAGCGAGGATTCGGCAATTTCGGCAGGGTCCGTCGAGGTCGCTCCTGCACTTGCTTCGGTCGGCAGTGCACAGTCGGCAATTGAGCCGACTGCCATGGAGAACACGAGCGTCCAGAACATGAGCATCGACCCTGCGAACTACACCTGAAGCTTGCAAGCTGGTAAAGGCACTGCAGGCACATGCACACGCTGCTTACTGTCCGACCCTCCGACCCCCAAGAGCAAAAGGGAGAGCGCCTTCAGTCTCGATCTCCAGGCTGTCTGAATTTTCTCACAACTGCCTCAGAATGGCGCCAGTTGCAGCTAGTTGCGGCTACTTACTCCAACTGCCAGGGCTGCCCAAGAATGGTTATTTGCTTGAAACTGGCTTCAAGCGCAAGTCCGTAGGCACCCCTGCAGCTTGTACAATCCAAAAGCATTCTAAGAAGCTGGCGCCACAGCAACCTCGCTTTTCGAAGCTGCTCAGGCAGTCGCCGCCTTCAGCACCGACCGTCCACACAGGGAGTTGAAAGGTCTGGACATGTTTTCAAATGTCTGGGTCGGCAGCCGCCCGAGGGCCCAGCGCCACCAACGGCTGATCCGGATGGCCTGAGCACCCGAGACCAGAGCAGAAAGAACCCTCCCGGCATACGATGTGCAAACTGCAAACTTGCATCCTGCATCTTCAGCACACTGAGAAAACCTGTGCTGCGAGCAAAAAGCAGAAAAAAAATACTTAGATAAAAACCGACGATGAGAACCCATAAAATATTGCCCAATTATCGAATGGCTGTCATATCTGTCATTACCTCCAGAGCCCGAAACCTCGTTCACCACACCACACTGCACCCCACCACACCAGGATCAGCATACATGCGCAATGTTTGCTTGCGGCCAATGCCTGGGAGGCACGCCCCTGCTGTGCGAACATGGGGCTACGCGAGTTTTGCTACAGGGCAACATACACGGTTGTGCTGCGTATACAGGAGTGGGGTGGTCTGCAGCATGCTTCTCTTTTTGTTCACTGCATCATGCAGCAGATACATCTCCTTCTCTTCCACACGGTGTGCCACAAGGGCTTCTCTCACAACCCTGTCAACATAATCGCTGGAAAGCTTGAAATCATAGATGATCGGGCCCAAGTCAACAGGATAGATACGGGCATGTCGCAGGCAAGCCGCCAGAAGCATATCCTCGATTGCCTCAAGCCGGACATCCAGGAGCTGCTTCATGCAACGCCTGAGGCCAGGCACTGCGCTTTGCAGAGCCTTGCGGCTCAGAACATAACCGAGCCCGTGCGCGAATTCGGTCCACTTCTCATACGCTGGGCCATGTGCTAGGGTCACCTGCCCTGCGTAAATGCTTGCCGAAGCATTTGCCTCACGAAGGGTCTCCAACAGTCTTGGCACGTGCACATAAGCATCCATGTCCGCCTTCATGAAGAACTTGCAGTCCTCTTGGGCCATAGGGATGACATGCGTTTTGCTGTGCTAACTGGCACAAGCCAATGTGTTGATTCAATTACTCAACCAAAACCTTCACAAGAATGCAGCCGTGTCAAAACTGATGCAAACAAATGCGAGAGTCAGATGAGTGGTACAGCGCAAGGGTCAGCCACATGTAGATGAAGCGCAGGGCATTGAACTTGGGGTGTCGGATGTCCACATCTCCCCTCAATGACAAGGTGGCATTGGCCCAGCTTGCAAAAAGGGGGCGGCGGCTGTAGAGAAGCGCAAGGACAGGCCCCGGAGATTCCTTATCCGACTCTGAGAAAAGGTAGGGCTTGGCCCACGTTTGGACGGCAGACACTGCACGGTCCACCTGCTTGGGAGTGGCATCTGTGGCCGGCATCAGGATGCACAGCAGCCTGCGCCCGCGACCAGCACGCAACCTCTCCGCAGCAGGACCTGTCGGTTGAGAAGGCGCCAAGAGCTCATGCTTTAGCACCGAGAGCCCCAGCTCTGTTTGTGAGACGGCCACCTTCAATGGGCATCGGGCTATGCTTCGGGCAACTCGGTAGCTCCATGGCGGTGCTAAAGCCAGAGGCTCCGCCAGGGATTGCACGAAACACCCTACCTCGTTTCGAACGATGTCACGTGCAGGATCCTCCAGGGGACCCAACAAACGCACGCGGCGGTGAATCTCCAACAGGTTCGCAGTGGTCTTTGCCGCGACGACCAGAACACAGTGCCCTGAAGGATGCAACTTGCGAAGTCGATGGATGGTGGAGCTGCGTGGCTCGTCTGGGAGCGCATGCATCAGCACCTCCTGCTCAGGGTCGCCCAGGCGCTGCAACATCAAACGCTGCTGCTGCCACAAACAGAGTGACATGTAGAATCCTGAGGGCCAATTCCATCCAAAGCCGTAAGCATCATCGCTGCCGGAGTAGTAGTCTGCACACTTCATGATCCATTCAGACGGCAAACTCAGCAATAACTGTCGACTGAGGATGTAGCCAGTAGCTTCATCTGCCAGAGCAACTCGCGCTTCTCCAATCATGGGGCTCACGCCATAGTACTCCGGGCGCAGGCCCTTAACGCAGCTCAACCTCTGCGCGACTCGTTTGACATTGACATAGCTTGTCCCATCCACATGCATGAGCCAGTAGCAGCTCTCTAGCCAGGGAGTGAGGGAGCCGGAGGATCGGTTGGAGTGCGCCAGCAGCAGCTTCTCACGCAGCGCAGACCAGAGGCTCAGCGCCCGGAAGTGGGGGCGATCATCGTTCAAGCCCAGTGTCGGGTCCAGGTGGAGCCACAAACCGAGCCCACCTGGCCTCCTGGAACAATTGGAATCATTGGAACAGCCTTCTTCGTAGTCTTCAATGTCTGAGATGGCTCCTGCGTGTCCCGTGTTCCCGCCCCTGTGCCCTCTGAGGTGAACAAAGACCGTCCTCTCCGTGGCCCAGGTTTGCTGAATCAAGCCTTCCCAAGAACTTTGCCGAGCCCCGAACACAAATACGCACAGCTCATGCACACTCATTCCGGTAGGCGGTCGCCATCATGTCCGCAACTCCCCAACTGCCCCCTCGCACTTGAGATGGCTCCACTTAGCAGAAAATGCTGCGTTACAGTGCTTTTGCAGTGGAAGCAGCGATGGTGAGAGGGTGAGAGGGTGAGAGGGTGAGAGGGTGAGAGGGTGAGAGGAGGAAAACGAGGTCGGGCCTGGGATGCCAGAATTCTTCAGAGTGCCTTTAGCACGTTCCTGGCACATTCCTTACATTTCCTTAGCACTAACTCACTAAGTCACTAAGTCACTAAGTCACTAAGTCACTAAGTCACTAAGTTACTAAGTCAGTCACGAAGTCACTAAATCACTACGTCACGAAGTCACTACCTTCTTTACGCACTGCCCGAGCTTCCAAGCTGAAAGCTCCCGGTGCTGCAATTGGAGAAGTTCCAGCTCCGCACCAAAGCCTTTGGCATCGGCTAGAACCGCTGCGACAGCTCCCAAGGATGCCACACAAGCATTTCCGTATGACATGCACAGGCCTGCGGGCCAAGAACATGCGGCCATTGCGCGCTACTTTGGAAGTCAGAAAAGGGCGGGTTCATGAAGACTGAGATTGCTGGTCTGCTCCGAGGGCTTAGGGTTGACTGTGGATGTCCGATCTCTTCTTGACACTTGAGCAGACACGATTATGCACAAATCAAGCGAGGAGGACTGTAATATTCAGAAAACGGAAAGTTTGAATTCGGTCCATTGCCTGTTTTATGCTGCCGGCATGCTGTACGATTGCCCGGCACAGAGAAAGCCTTCATTCCTCTGCATCCCGAGATGGACTACCATTGGGGCAAAACCACAAAGCTGGTCTGTACAAAATGCGCAGCTTCACTGTGCTTTCGCCGTCGAAAACGCCCCCGCTATAAATCATCCGGTTCAGACAACTCACTGTCCGACGGTGGAGCGATGCGCTTCACTTGCTTGAACACCACGGAAACCTAGAACACACTGGGCTCCAAGTTCCAATGATGAGGAAACGGATCGAGGATTCCACCAAGTTTTGCAGCCTGCCTCATCAGGGAGCATGGCCGCAAGGGTGTGATCCGCAAGGAGGTCACCTGCGAAAAGAAGTTCATGATGCCTCCGCCCCCTGCTTTTGGTTCCAAGACATGATGATCACAGCATGCCATGGAACATGCTTAGCACCTTGCCTCCAGCAAAGACTTGCGCATCCCGGCGGTGACCAGGGTCGACAGCCGGCATCTGCTGGGCGACCTGCTTCAAGAGGGCCTGCTTCGCCGAGAAGAGGGTCCTCAGCATTGAGGATTTCCGCTGTGAAAAAAGGTGTCTTCATCATGGGCTGGTCATGAAGCAATGCTGCAAGCTACATTAAACATCAGCAAAAGACAGAATGATGCAGGTCAACCCAAAAATGAAGATCAGGCGAAGCTTACGAAGCTCCAAACGAGCATCTGCTTGGGCTGCAATATCAGCTCGACAGCCTGCATGGCAAGTATGGTCATGAATGCGCAAGTCTTGCAAAAAAACCTGCAGCAATTGACACCATAACACCAACATCAGGCTCTAGCGAAAGCCATGAAGAGACCGGCGAAACTTAGGCAACAACGCTTGGCAAAATCTCCATGCCACAGGCAACATGCAGCGAAACTGGCACTGGCCTCACCAGTAAGGGCTCGGAAAGCCACTCGTCGAGCTGCACCACGTCTGGATGCAAAGCTGCGGAGAAGCTCGGCCCAAAGCTCCTGAGTTGCAGAACCGTAGTCCAAACATTGCTACACGGCATCCTTCTCGGAGCATGCTGTTTGCCAACACAATCCATGCACTCAAGATGTATCTTTCAAGATGAAGGCGACTGGGAAAACATTGCCGAACACAAAAATTCTGCAGCGTCCTTGCCCTCTATCTTCAAGAATCGGCCAACAGCCTCGTTCCTGTCGTCAAGCGTCGGCAGCTGCAACCGCAGCAATAAATTCACACTGTAAATATAAATTACATGTGCAAAAGTAGGACAGTGGGATGAAAAAAGCGTTCATGTCATGTTCGCAGGGTTGTATGACAAACACAAAAACATGCTCTAGCCTTTGGCAATCGTCTAAGTTGTCGAGAAAATGCTGCACATCTTCTGCGCAAAGCTCGGCCGCTGCATGCGTCATAATTGAGTCCGACAATGTGGTTGTTTGCAAACTGTTCCACCGCAGCAAAAAAAACAAGAAAAGTGTTCTTCGTGAGCAGTTCGCCTTCCACAACATTCGTACACAAGCCAAATAAAATTGCGGGCCATGTTGCACTGGAACGCTCAAAAATCTGAGCCAAACCACATGCACGATTGGGGACCGTGCGACTGCGACATAGATGCAGCGTCACATGCACCAGCCGCTCCAACAAGCTCTCGCTAAAGAAAAATGATGAATCGTGACAGTGACAACTGGTGATGAACGTTTCCTGCGCTGTGCAAAACAAAGTGTCCAGCCGAACCGACGTGAAAAGAAATCAAACTCAGTTCTGAAAATGGAGGCCATGAACAACTGAAACCAACGATCATATAATATGTAAACAATATGGCCCCGAACTACTTGACCTCTGACGCTGGGCCAACCGTTAATCTTTTAGGACCATGCCCACGGCAGTGCGGAGTCTGCCCAGGCTTCAGGTTCACGATTTCACCTGCTGCTCCCAATTCCCGAGAGCCCACAGGCTTCAGGTTCGCGATTTTTGATCCTAAGCCCTCCTACACCCAAAACGCAGGTCAACACGCAGAGTTGCACTCCCAGTTCCATTCTTACGACGACGATGACTTCCGCTGCGACTATACGACCACCACTACGACTACCACTGCCGCGACGAACACTGCTGCTGCTGCTGCTGCTGCTGCTGCTGCTGCTGCTGCTGCTGCTGCTGCTGCTGCTCCTCCTCCTCCTCCTTCTCCTCCTCCTACTACTACTACTACTACTACTACCACTACTACTACTACTACTACTACTACTACTACTACTACTACTACTACTACTACTACTACTACTACTACTACTACTACTACTACTCCTACTACTCCTACTGCTACTACTACTACTACTACTACTACTACTACTACTACTACTACTCCTACTACTACTGCTACTACTACTACTACTACTACTACACTACTACTACTACTACTACTACTACTACTACTACTACTACTACTACTACTACTACTACTACTACTACTACTACTACTACTACTACTACTACTACTACTACTACTACTAACTACTACACTACTACTACTACTACTACTACTACTACTACTACTACTACTACTACTAACTACTACTACTACTACGACTACTACTACTACTACTACTACTACTACTACTACTACTACTACTACTACTACTACTACTACTACTACTACTACTACTACTACTACTACTACTACTACTACTACTACTACTACTACTACTAACTACTACTACTACTACTACTACTACTACTACTACTACTACTACTACTCTACTCCTACTACTACTACTACTACTACTACTACTACTACTACTACTACTACTAACACTACTCTACCTACTACTCTACTACTACTACTACTACTAACTACTACTACTACTACTACTACTACTGCTACTACTACTATCCTGCTGCTACTACTACTACGGCTACTACTACTACTACTACTACTACAACGACTACTACTACTACTACTACTACTACTACTACTACTACTACTACTACTACTACTGCTACTACTACTACTACTACTACTACTACTACTACTACTACTACTACTACTACTACTGCTACTTCTGCTACTACTGCTACTACTACTACTACTACTACTACTACTACTACTACTACTACTACTACTACTACTACTACTACTACTACTACTACTACTACTACTACTACTGCTACTACTCCTACTACTATGAGTGCAGTCAAGTGGTTTAGATCCGTCGGCATGTTTGGGTCTGAGCCTGTTGTGATCAGTTTGCGTTCAGATGGTGAACGCATTGGGACCGTGAGAGAGCTTGTGCAGCTGGTGCAGTTGGAGAAGGCAGGTTTGAGCGTGTCTGGACCAGCAATGCCATGTTGCTACAGCAGGTATTTGCTACAAGATGGCAGCAGCTTGACGCCCGAACAAGAATTAAGACAGAAGGCCATCACCTTACACTGTGTTTGGTGCCACTGTCTTGGCTGTACCGCTACCATCGTTGCGGAACCGAGTGACCGGAAGGGAGCGTATCTTGACCTGAAGTCGGATCAGAGTGCATTGGGCACGCGTTCAGACCAATGACGGCCAGCTCAGGGTGATAAGATCGCCAAAAGTTCACATGGTGGATGAGATTTGAGATGGCCAGATTTTGGCACATCAAACCTGATGGAGGCAATCGTATGCTGTCACGTGTTCTCCTTGCCTCCGTCGATGTTGTTCAGGGCTTCCGCTTTGTCTGATGCGCAAAGAACACCAGCCGCGCTTACACGAGGAGAATGCGAACCACAGTTCTTCCAAAGAGAGTGCGTCCAGTTCTTGCGCCGTCCTTGGAATTTCAGGGCATCTATGACAGTGTTCCTCCGCAAGGCACAACCGACGTGAAAAAGCCTTGTCCTTTTTGGCCGGCTGGTGCAGCGTGCGCCTGACAGCACGATAACAACCGTCTGCGCCATAAAGGATGAAAAAGAAGCACAACGGATGATCTGAAGAATGCCTGTGCTGCAACAGTGTTTGGTTGAAGATCTTCTGCAGATTGCTTCTGTGCTTTTCGGCTCAGAAGGGCGGGAACATGGCCCAAAAGCAGCCCTCGATCTTAGCTGGAGATTGGAAGATTGCCTTTTGTGGCTTGGGATCGCCAAACAGACGCGACGCTGGAATCAGGACTTCAAAACCAACTCTATTTAGTTTAGCCCAGAATGTAACCTAGAGGCAAAGAAGCAGCGGGATACTTCGGAAAAGAGCCATGGAAGGGTGGGAAAGTAGGAATAATGGAACGGATGCGTGAAAAAACGAAGGTCCCTCTGGTACCTTTTCCCTTGAAAGCACGAACCCTGACCTCTCACACAAGTGCGGACAGCTCTCTCTTTTTCACAGTCAGAGCCACTTGAGCCAAAAGTCACGAAGTGCACAAACTAAACGAATTCTCTCTTGTGAGCTTAAACTCAGCTTCAGAACGAAGTTCCTACACACTGCACACTCACTTTAAATAGCGTATTGGGCAAAAACACTCTCGTATGATTTCCTTGGAAATCAACGAGGCATAAACCATCGAGGATGGGATCACACGGATTCCCAATCACTCCGAAGCAAAACAAACCTATACAAGCTGATCCAAAACATGACAAAAACATCACTGATCAGCCACAATCTTCCACCCCCCGCATTTTGCTGAGGGTTCATGTCAAAGATCTGAAGTCCAAGCCCAGCTCGGCACTTCAACACTAAGGGGATGCCCTGGCCACATTCCCTTGGTGCGTACTCGCCACCAAACGAAACAAACAACACACCAGTCGATCTCTGACATCAAACTTAAAACTCATGCAAGATCCCACCATCAGGCAGGTTGTCCTGGGTCCACATCACTGGTAACCCAAGAGTTCGTTGTCCAAACACGTGAAAAACGAATTAAACTTGCATCCACCTGCACTGAAAAACGAATTAAACTTGCATCCACCTGCACTGGGGCAGGGTTGTCTTGGAACGAATCCAAGAGTTCGTGGTGACAAACACGTGAAAACGAATTAATGCAAGCTTCAGATGTTTCCCACTCAGCACTCGACCTTGTCGTGGTACTCCCCCTCAGTCTCGCATCTTCCAGGTCACCAAACTCACCAACTAGCATCGGCTAGCTGATCCTTCAAGAAAAGATTGGCTTCATAGTTTCGCTTCTTCCAGCGTACCATCAGCCAAAAACGTCTTCAGAGGTGGCAATCAGACGCCTTGCAGAAGGGGCTATAGAGTCCCTCGTTGAGTTTCATCATCATTTTGCCTCCTCTTTGCAAACTTCTCATGCACTGAAACAAGGGCTCACACTAACCAGAAAAATCGCGGGCGCTCCATGGCGGCAACGCGGCCATGGCTTCCAAAAAAATGGCTGCGGGTTTCACTCACCCACCCAACCACTGAGATCACTTAGCATCTCAGTTCATTCTTCATCCTCTTCGCCCTTCTTCTCGCCCGCTCCAGTTGACTCCATCAACTTGGCGCGGCGCTCCTTGGCGGCTTCCTTCATCTCCGCCAACTCAGCCGTCCTCGTTTCCATCATCTCATCCTGCGAAGATCGGCTAGGCTCAGCTGGCGTCTCCGCAGGCCTCTCAGTTGGCTGGTCTCCAACCTTTCTCTTCTTCTCTTCCAACATCAGCTCCAAATCGGCAACACTAAAGCTTGCCTTCACACGCTCAGCAATCTGCGCGATAGCTGCTGCATCCAACTCAGATGGTACAACTGACACAGGCGAGCGAACCGCTTCGCCTTCCAGCTTTGCTCTCTTAGCAGCTTCTTCCTCGGCAGCTGACAGGTCGGCGCTGCGCTTGCGCTTTCGCTCAGCTTCCTCGAACTCTCGGTCTTGCTGTTCCGCTGCAGCCTTGAGGATCCGCTTCAGGTCCTTTTCCTCCTTCTCGAGTTTCCCAACATTCTCACCCATGATCCCAAAGGCTTGCTGCCACATGTCGGCAGGCAACGTCAAGTTGAACCTCACCACATAGTCGGTCGGCAAGTGCCACTTACACTTGCAGATCCACACAACACCGCTTCGAGTCTCACTCGCAACCACCTTCTTCCAGCTTGCCGCCCTCTGCGTGTCGGTGATCTCCTCTTTCTTTTTCTCCAGGTCCTCCAAGAATCCTGCAACAGACTCCATCACGGATCTGTAGTGGCTGTAGGCCACAAACGACCACTTGGGGACTGGTCTCTCCCTCAGCTCCGGCTCATGAATCCGAAGTGTATCACACGACAACATCGAAATCACTCGCACTCGCTCCACCAGTTCCTTAAACACCAAGGATCCTTCCTTTGCACTTCTCTTCCAGCGCAACACCCATGGGGGATAATACGAGCTCTCAGCTTCATCCTCCATGATCCTCTCTGCTCCCAAAATGGGTAGCATGCACAACAGATCCACCATCCGCAAGACTCCGAGGTCCTGGTGTTCACCCAGAAGCAAAACAGGGACTATCCCTTTTCTCTTCAAGTACCTCACGAAGCTCAACATCGCCAGGCCACACGTTCCCGGCGGTACTTCCATGTACAGTCCTCCTTCATTCACTGCCATCTCCCAGATGATGGCCTTGCCACCAATCTGTCCACGGACATCCAAGATTCCGAAGATCTTCGTGGGTTTCTCCTGTAGCTCACACACCTCCTGGATGGGCTTCACCAGCTTCTCGTATGAGCTTTGATAGCGCAACATATCCTTGTCGGATAGCGTGCCTACCACGTCCTTGAGCTCTAGCTCCTCCACTGGAGTTCCGCGCCGGCAGATACTCCATGACACATCACCGAACCACTTCGGCGGCTCTGGATCCGCCAGCTCCGGAAACACGTCGACCATCCGTTCAATCACCTTCGGCATGGCCTTGGGTTTCGGTGCAGCTTGGCCTGAGCCTCGGCTTTCACCTTTATCACCCCTTTTTCCAGCAGCTCGGCGCTCCTTCTCTGCCTCTCGGAGATGGAATGCATGGCTTGCATCCGTGCCAGAGACTGCCACAGTCTGTTTGCACTTTTCGCACTTGGGCTTGCCACTTTCATCCCAGCTCAACCCGGCAGCATGCTCGGATCTGAACAACCATTTGCAAACCTTACACCAAAAGGGGCTTTTCATCTCAGCACCCTGCTCACCCTTCCTGCTGTCTTCAGCTGCCATTTTCCTGTCCTTCACCAAAGGTACAGGCTCCAGGCTAGGGCTAGCTTCCGTGGTGCTTGAACCAAAGCTTTTGCTGTTGGACCATAAATCCATTTCTTGAACCTCAGGGGAAGAGTCTTCACGAAGGGTTTCGGGACTTCTAAGGTGGAAATTTTCAAAAACTTCACCACACTTTTTCACACTTTTCAACGATCCAACTTGCTCCACACTGCATCCAGTTGCCTCGGCACACTGGTATGCCTGAACTCCAACCCTTGGTCGGATTCCACAGATCCTCCACACCTGCTGCACATCTTCACCAGGGTATATACCCATAGCTTGCTGGTGCTGACAGAATGTCACTTGACTCAAGCACTTTGTAAGAACGTCAGCGATCATTCCCGCTGTCGGGCACCAAATGACCTTCAAGGTCTGAGCTTCCTGTATCCGCTCCTGAAGATAGCAGACAGCGATGTCTAAGTGGCGAACTCGCCTACTCAACCCACGGTTTAGCAAAACCGCTCTCGCTGAGGAACTGTCAGTGTGCAAACATCTGACTCGGCCAACTGACCGATCAAAGTCGCAAGTCCCTCACTCTCCTGTACCGCAGTCAAGATGGCTCTCAACTCGGCTTCACAAGAACTCAGCGATACACACCCTTGAACTCGAGAGATTCCCTTGATCGGGCATCCTCTATAAAAGATGGCTATGCCCGACACAGATCTTCGTCCTAACGACGCTTGGGGTGCCCAACTGGCATCCGCATACACTTCCGGCTGCGCCGGCCCACTGTCTGGTACATTCCCATCAGGGCCAAAGTACTGCCATGCATGGTATTGTCCCTTTAGGAACCTAATCACTTGTCGCAATGCTTGCTCAAAGCATGCTGTTGGCTTGGACTGTCCTTGCGAAAGAATGGACATACACCTACTCAGGTCAGGTCTCGACTGACCCCACCATGCAATCCGGCCAAGTACTGCTCTGTACCTCGCAGCTGCAGTGTCACTCAACTCAGGATCCGACCCACTTGCTCTGCCCTTCTCGACCGTTTTCACGATGTCCGGAGGAGCAGTAACCACCTTCAGGTCCTTACAGAACTCTGTCTCGAACAGGGCATCTAAGTATGCCGGGGGCACTCGCATCCTGAGATGGCTCCCTTGTCTCTCAATCTCTCGCCCCAAAAAGGTGATCTTTCCACCAGTGGAAGTGATTCGACCCGTTTCCTTGATCTTCAACTCTCCGTTCAGGGTGTCAGTCACCAACCGAATGGCATCTCTAGTGCCACACAGAATCAAATCGTCCACATAGCACAACATGAGGAATCTTTTCCCTCTCACAGTGCCCTCGAAGACGGAAGGTCCCGTTGGGCATTGCTTCAACCCAACTTTCTTCACAACTGTCGCCAGCTTCAAGTTCCAAGCTTTGGCGGCAACTCTCAAACCACTCATGGCTTGATCCAGAATCATAAACACCGGGACATAATAGTCCTTGCAGGCGGAAACATCCTTGGGCAATTGGATAATCGCCTTCGATCCTTTCGGAAGGGGGGAATGCAAGAATGCAGCGCTAACATCCAAAGTTGCGACATCCATAGCATCTACCGAAGCAATGGCCAAAAGCGTCCGTAACGCTTCTAAAGAAGGAGTCGTAGCACTCAGTCCTAAAGATGATGCTGTGCTCCCCTTTGCGATGTCTTGCACCACACACCGAGCTCTCACAGCTTCCTTGCCATTCACCACCTTTGGGCCTATGACCCATCGGGTTGGGATGATCTTTATCCCATGCTGACGAGCAAACTTCTGAGCCTCGTCTGCTCCAACCACTCTCCCTGCTTTGTGAGCAGTCATACTCTGCAGCTCAGTTCGCCGGCCTTCCACTGTTTTATCCACATCTAATGGACATCCATCTATCTCAGACAGAACACTCGTGGGTCTTGCCAGCCAAACTTGGGATCCACACACCTTCATGGACTCCGGGAAAGTGCTATTCTTGTTGAGCAGAATCGAATTGGTCACATGTACCAACTTCGGACTCTCGTCACTGCTTACCATTTTAATAGGACCTTGAGGCACATCGAGTCTTGGGTCTAA
>CAJNDS010000088.1:102573-233841 GCA_905221605.1 Symbiodinium natans | reverse complement strand
AGAGAAAGAGAAAGAGAAAGAGAGGGAGAGAGAAACGATGAATAAAAGAAACACGCCGACCTATTTAACGTGTTTTGATTCTTTTAGAGGCTCCATAATGTAAACATTTTGAATATTTCAATTCAGCTGTGTATTTGTTATTTGGAAAGCTCAAGATATCAACATTTCGTAGAACACTTTAACTGAACGATGTAAACGGTTTCAGTTATGACATTACTTCAAACTGTTCAGTTTAGCGTGGAGACCTAAGACATCAAACAATGATATTTTTTACATCATGATATTCCTGCAGCCTGTTAAATATTTCAAACGATTGAAAAGTAAGAATTCAACAAAGTTAACGAACGCTTTTGTTTTGCAAACCTTCATGTGCCATCATTTTTAACGAAGGTCCGATTTGAAGCCTGATATGTCCTCAACATGTCAAAAGCGAAAAGCGTTTTTCCCTCAACCTGGTGCGCCTGTAACGTCAAACGTCAGTTTTCTGTAAACCCTAGTGTGTCCTCAACCTCAACAACGAAAGGGTTCTTGTACAACTTGGTGTGCCCTCATCCTCAAAAACAGCCTTAAGACCAACAAGTTTTTGACCCCTCGAGGGGCCCAGCCTTAAGAAAAAAAAAACTGTTTGACCCCTCGAGGGGCCCAGCCTTAAAACCCAGAACGTTTTGACCCATCGAAGGGCCCAGCCTTAAGACCAACAACTGTTTGACCCATCGAGGGGCCCAGCCTAAGACCAAAAACTTTCCGTAAGACCAAATACTCTTTGACGCCTTGGGGGGGCCCAGCCTTAAGACCCCGAACGTTTTGACCCTTGGAGGGGCCCAGCCGTAAGACCAAGAACTTTTTGACCCCTCGAGGGGCCCAGCCTTAAGACCAAGAACGCTTTGACCCCTCGAAGGGCCCACCCTTAACACCAAAAACTTTTTGACCCCTCGAGGGGCCCAGCCTGAAGACCAAAAACTTTTTGACCCCTCGAGGGGCCCAGTCCTAAGACCCCAGGGGCCCAGCCTTAAGACCAACAACTTTTTGCCTTAAGACCAAATACTCTTGACCTCTCGAGGCTCTAGGGGCCGAGCCTTAAGACGAAGAAGTTGTTTGACCCCTCGAGGGGCCCAGCCTTAAGACCAAAAACTGTTTGACCCCTCGAGAAGCCCAGCCTTAAAACCCAGAACGCTTTCACCCCTCGAAGGGCCCAGCCTTAAGACCAACAACTGTTTGACCCCTCGATGGGGCCCAGCCTTAAGACCAAGAACTTTTGGACCCCTCGAGGGGCCCAGCCTTAAGACCAAGAACTTTCGACCTCTCGAGGGGCCCAGCCTTAAAACCCAGAACGCTTTGACCCCTCGAAGGGCCCAGCCTCAAGACCAACAACTTTTTGACCCCTCGAGGGGCCCAGCCTTAAAAACCAGAACGCTTTGACCCCTCGAGGGGCCCTGCCTTAAGACCCCAGGGGCCCAGCCTTAAGACCAAAAACTTGTTGCCTTAAGACCAAATACTCTTTGACCCCTCGAGGGGCCCAGCCTTAAGACGAAGAAGATGTTTGACCCCTCGAGGGTCCCAGCCTTAAGACCAAGAACGCTTTGACCCCTCGAGGGGCCCAGCCTTAAAACCCAGAACGCTTTGACCCCTCGAAGGGCCCAGCCTTAAGACCAACAGCTGTTTGACCCCTCCAGAACCCAGCCTTAAGACCAAACATTTTTGACCCCTCGAGGGGCCCCAGCCTTAAGACCAAGTACTTTTTGACCTCTCGAGGGGCCCAGCCTTCAGACCCAGAACGTTTTGACCCCTCGAAGACTGGCAAGAGCAATAACTCAAACATTCCTATCGCAGACGTACGCTTGCACAATTTGCTTAAAACACCAAATTAATCACAACGGAAAGGTTTTCTGTAAACCCTGGCGTGCCCGTTACTTTAAAGCGAAGTTTTTTGCAAACCCTAGCAAAGGTCATTGGTAAACCATAGGGTGCCCTCAACTTCAAAAACGAAAGATCCATTCAAGTACTAAAAGCCGTAAAATCCTTAAACTTTAGAAAATACTCAGCAGAGAAGAAGGCAAGGATTTTTCAATGATAAAAGGGGTCCCGGGGTCTCAGGGTTTAGGGGGTAGCCACTTAGGCGCTTAGGAGCTTAGGAGCTTAGGGTTTAGGGTTTAGGGGTTAGTGTTTAGGCGCTCAGGAGCTTAAGAGGTTTAGGGTTTAGGGTTTAAGGGATTAGGGGGTAGGCGCCTAGGCGCTTAGGAGCTTAGGAGCCTAGGTTTTAGGGTTTAAGGTTTAAGGGTTTTGGGGGTAGGCGCTCAGGAGCTTAGGAGTTTATGGTTTAGGGTTGAGGGTTGAAGGGTTTAGGGGGGGCAGGCGCTTAGACGCTTAGGAGCTTAGGAGCTTAGGGTTTAGGGTTTAAGGGTTTAGGTTTTGAGGATTTAGGGGGTACGCGCTTCGGAGCTTACGCGCTTAGGAGCTTAAGGTTTTAGGGGGCAGGCGCCTAGGCGCTTAGGAGCTTAGGAGCTTAGGGTTTAGGGTGTAAGGTTTAAGGGTCTATGGGGTAGGCGCTTAGGCGCTGAGGAGCTTAAGAGCTTAGGAGTTTATGGTTTTGGTTTAGGGTAGTTTGAGGATTTAGGGGGTAGGCGCTTTGGAGCTTAGGCGCTTAGGAGCTTAGGAGCTTAGGGTTTAGGGTTTAAGGGTTTCGGGTTACAGGATTTAGGGGGTAGACGCTTAGGAGTTTAGGCGCTTAGGAGCTGAGGACCTTAGGAATTAGGGTTTGAGGGTTTCAGTTTGAGGGGTAGGCGCTTAGGCGCCCAGGCGCTTAGAAGCTTAGGAGCTTAGGGTTTAGGTTTTCCTTAAATTCCTAAATTAGATGATTAGACTTCTTTGGGCGGCTCTTTTTTAAATCTTTTGGATTCCTTAAATTCCTTAAAATCCTTAAAAACCCTTAAAGTTTTCCAAACACTTTAAGGGTTTTAAGGATTTTAAAGGTTTTAAGGATTTTAAAAGATTTTAAAAGGTGGCCCGGTGCCCCTAGGCCTCCAGGACCCCTTTAAAATCTTTAAAATCCACAAAATTTTTGGAAAGGGATTTTCCAAAAACTTTAAGGATGTTAAGTATTTTGAAGTTAAATAATTTCGGGCCTCCAGAAGGTCGCGGCTCGATTTGGCCAAATTTTGCCGGGCAGGCTCCGGGCAAAATTTGGCCAAATCGGGTTGCTCTTCGTATGCGATGAGAAATGCGCGGCTCGATTTGGCCAAATTTTGCCGGACAGGCTCCGGGCCAAATTTTGCCCGGAGCCTGCCCGGCAAAATTTGGCCAAATCGAGCCGCGCCTTTCTGGAGGCCCATTTAAAATCCTTAAAATCCTTAAAATCCTTAAAATTTTTGGAAATGGATTTTCCAAAAACTTTAAGGATTTTAAGGATTTTAAAGGTTTTAAAAAGGCCTTAAAACCCTTAAAACCCTTAAAGTTTTAGGAAATGGATTTTCCAAAAACTTTAAGGGTTTTATAAATAGTGACCCTTAAAAACCTTAAAAGCTTAAAGTTGTTACGAAATGGATTTTCCAAAAACTTTAGGATTTTTTTAAGGATTTTAAAGGTTTTTAAAGATTTTAAAGGTGGGCCCGGGGCTCTGGGCCCGCCGGGACCCTTTTGATAAATCTTAAGTCCTTAAATCCTTAAAATCTTTAAAACTTTTGGAAATGGATTTCCAAAAAATTAAGGGTTTAAGGATTAAAGGTTTTAAAAAAGGCCCGTAAACCCCTTAAAATCCTTAAAATTTTTGGAAATGGATTTTCCAAAAACTTTAAGGATTTTAAGGATTTTAAAGGTTTTAAAAAGGCCTTAAAACCCTTAAAATCCTTAAAGTTTTAGGAAATGGATTTTCCAAAACTTTAAGGATTTTAAGGATTTTAAAGGTTTTAAAGATTTTAAAAGGTGGCCCGGGGCTCCTGGGCCTCCGGGACCCCTGTAAAATCTTTAAAGTCCTTAAAATCCTTAAAATCTTCAAAAATTTTGGAAATGGATTTTCCAAAAACTTTAAGGGTTTTAAGGATTTTAAAGGTTTTAAAAAGGCCTTAAAACCCTTAAAATCCTTAAAGTTTTAGGAAATGGATTTTCCAAAAACTTTAAGGATTTTAAAGATTTTAAAGGTTTTAAAGATTTTAAAAGGTGGCCCGGGGCTCCTGGGCCTCCGGGACCCCTTTAAAAATCTTTAAAATCTTTAAAATCCTTAAAATCCTTAAACTTTTTGGAAGTGGGTTTTCCAAAAACTTTAAGGATTTTAAGGATTTTAAAGGTTTTAAAAAGGCCTTAAAACCCTTAAAATCCTTAAAGTTTTAGGAAATGGATTTTCCAAAACTTTAAGGATTTTAAAGATTTTAAAGGTTTTAAAGATTTTAAAAGGTGGCCCGGGGCTCCTGGGCCTCCGGGACCCCTTTAAAATCTTTAAAATCCTTAAAATCCTTAAAATCCTTAAAATTTTTGGAAGTGGATTTTCCAAAAACTTTAAGGATTTTTCAGGATTTTAAAGGTTTTAAAAAGGCCTTAACCCTTAAAATCCTTAAAGTTTTAGGAAATGGATTTTCCAAAAACTTTAAGGGTTTTAAAGATTTTAAAGGTTTTAAAGATTTTAAAAGGTGGCCCGGGGCTCCTGGGCCTCCGGGACCCCTTTAAAATCTTTAAAATCCTTAAAATCCTTAAAATTTTTGGAAATGGATTTTCCAAAAACTTTCAGGATTTTAAGGATTTTAAAGGTTTTAAAAAGGCCTTAAAACCCTTAAAATCCTTAAAGTTTTAGGAAATGGATTTTCCAAAAACTTTAAGGGTTTTAAGGATTTTAAAGATTTTAAAAAGGCCTTAAAACCCTTAAAATCCTTAAAGTTTTAGGAAATGGATTTTCCAAAAACTTTAAGGGTTTTAAGGATTTTAAAGCCTTTTTAAAATCTTTAAAATCCTTAAAATCCTTAAAATCCTGAAAAGTTAGTCAGGCAGAGAGCAAAGCCAAATAGAGCAGAAAGGTCCTACGTACATAGGCTTATAGCCTTATAGCGTTGGATTCTGGATTCACTCTGTCGCAGTGTCCCTTTTCCGCCCTGCCTCGCTTGCCGGATTCCTGATGTCCCTGCTAGCTTCCCTTGTGAAGGGTGTGCAGCGGAAGCGGCGGCCACGTCACGAATCCCGATCCCAGGATCTGCCTGGGCCTAGCTCAGCGAGTGATGACAAATCCACCGCCAGGGCCATCGCTCGGTCCTCGTCTTCGTCGTCTCAGATTGGGGGTGTCTTTGGTGAAACGGAGGATGATGGCACGGATGTCCAGGGCGCTGCAGATGACCTGGTCTCCCTGACAGCATCCAGCAGACGTTCCCTCTCAGGGCACAGCCAGTCGGTGAAGCTAGGAATCTTGAATGCCCAGAGACTCGCAAGCATAAATATAATATGCAGCAAGCTGCAAGACCGTTTTTGTCATTTTTGTCTATAGATAATAGATAGTTAGATTGTTGTTAGGAAGTTATCCAATTATACGGACGGCGGTATACGTAGTAACAGTAACAGTAATCGTAATTCGTAATAGTATAAAAGCCTGTCCTGCCTGAGGATCAGCGCAGCGGCCGAAGACCAGGCTGCTTGTAATGACAGAGGTGTCCGGATCGCTCGTCTCGTTTTTGGATCGTCAAATGCTGCCGGCGCATCACGGGACAAATCTCAGAATTTGGTGTTGCTTTGCTTGAACGTTGAGAGTACCGACAATTTCTAAACAAAGTTTTAGTTTGAGTCTTTAACTGTAGCCTAGCGCCGTAGCGCCGACTCACTGCTGCAAGGACATTCAAGAATGTGGATGGTTCTACTGCCGTATATGATTATACGAGCAGGAGTGGGGAGCAACGACGCCGCATTGAGGATGTTGGCTTGCTGTCTCATACCCGTGCCCAAGCGACGCAGCTAGTGCGGTTCTTGAAAGATTCGCCGTGGCAGCATTTGATTTTCACTGCCATCTATGATGACACGAGCGTCTGGGTAGCCTGGTAGCCTACTTGAACTGGTTGAGTTGCATTGTCGAGTCTTATCATTAGAAATTGATCCAAATTCCAAGCTTTGGTAAGGGAACAGGGGGCAATTGAGCAGAAGAGCGACGGACTTTCGACAGAACGGTAGACTGTTGAAATTGAACCCTACAGGTTCAGTCGTCGGGCATTCGTCGACAGCAAGAGCAAGGGCCGCAATGCCCACCGGCTGACAAGCGCAAGCGTGCAGGAGGTGGAGAACGGGGGAGCAATCGAATGCATGTGCCACTGCTCGGTCTATTGCAAAGGATTGCTATCCGGACATATGGCGATGAACGAAGCAATAGACTTCAAACAGTTGCGAAGCTCTGACTTAGCCCTATAGCCTATACCCTATAGCTGCGATAGGAAAAAGTAAACTTAAAAGCCAGCAACTGTTTTAAAGTTTTAGCGTTTTAACTTTTAACCTGCCCAGGTCCACGTCCATGCGCCAGCACAGGTCTTGCCCCAAGCAAATGCCGCCACAGTGGCAGATCGCCTTCGTCGATGGTGCTGTTTCTGTAGTTCCGGTTCTTCAGAGCACCTGGGTGGAGCGGATCTGCAGGCGGCTGTTGCTGCGAGGGCCTGTTTACAAATACACGTGCACGTCACGGACGCCTTGACAGTGAACACCTCAGTTCACGCGATGGAAGAACGTGCGTGGGCAGAGCGACGACAGAATGGTGACGCGCAGGCCAAGCTTGTCGCGAAGTTGATTAACAACTGCCTGCACCATCAAGCTTCCCTGGCCAAGAAACCAAGTCTCTTGCAGATTCCCAAGCTTTGTTCCGGGCTGGTGCGAATGTGCATCTTGCTTGCTGTGAATGGTACAAGTTACAAATTTCTCACAATCTAGGTGAGGCAGTGAGGCTGCGAGCGTAGTGGGGAACTTTAAAACAGATATCCTGATATCCTGGTCCTGGTATCCTGATCACTGATCACTGATACTGATACTGATATTTATCAATCTTGTCAATTTTGTCTTTGTCATTGGGCTAAGGCAGATCCATGACCTCCAGCAAGTTTCGGGAAAAGTTCCTGACAGCTTTGGAACATGTGGCGAAATCAGTGGATCGGTTCTGCGTTGGTTGCTTGCCGCGAGAGGTTGAGGGCTGGGTACAAGCCAATCGGAGAGCTTTGGAATTCTGCAAAGATGGCTTGACTGAGGAAGAGGTTGAAGCCATCCTTCGGTTTTTCAATGGTAAATTCGGCAGTGGTTTTACCCACTTTTGCGTGCCTGGCTGCTGTCAGGGAAATGACGACTTTTATGAGACGCCTGGCTGGAACTCTGTGAGTTTTAGTTTTTTGTTGTCCAAGTTACAAGTTAGTTGCGAAAAGTTATAGTTATAAGTTATAAGTAATGGGGCTATACGGTTTAGGGTTTAGGGTTCAGGGTTTAGGGTTTAGGGTTTAGGGTTTAGGGTAAGTTATACGTGAGGCGAGTCACTAGTCCAATAGTCAGTAGTAATAGTCAGTAAGTACCAGGAGAGCACTTTCCCATCTCAAACTCCTCATCGGCTGTTTTCCAGCTGTTCCTCTTCTCTACCGATGGAAACACTTCGAGACTGCTGCCGCCTACGGTCTTCGTGGGCTCATCGTGAATCAGGTCCTTTTGGAGGTTCTTCTGAAGTTGTTCGGAAAAACAGCTGCAGAAGTTGAGGCCATGGCGCAGGACATGGACGTCGATGAAGACGATCCCGACGCTTCTTTTGCCACACGCCAGAAAGTTCGTGTGGGAAAAACCATCCTTTTATTCAAGGATCCCAGTGTGGACGATCCTCGCCAAGAAGTTCTAGAATGGTTTTGCAACTTAAGAAAGAAGAAGTAGAAGTTCGTGGTAAGCCAAGTTCAGTTTAGTAAGTGTAGTAGTCGTTAGTAGTGTAGTCAGTAGTCGTCGTCGTTCGTAGTTTGTCGAACTTAGTGACCCGCTGCTGCAGGAGAAACTTCATCAGGGTCTTCTCTTGAGCCTACCCCTGCGAGACTACATGGATGAATTGTCTTTTGCAGACACTGTTCGACAACGATGGGAGGCAAAAGAGCTAGGCATCACTCTGAAAGGGAGTGCCTGCGAGGATCTTGATTCGGAAACGGTGCTCAACGCCACCATTGATGCGTGGACCGGCAGGGCGGGCATGAGGGTCGTGCAGAAGTTCACGGATCTGTTGTGTGCTCCACAGGATGCTACGTGCTGGAAGCCATGGGACTCTGCCCGTTGTCAGGCCACATTTGCATCTACCGCCGAATTGCTACTTCTCTCCATGGCAGACTCTTGGCGACGCTTGGTATTCGCACGCGAGCGGCAGCCCTACGAAGTGACTGGGCGTTGGCGTTGGTAAACGTATTTCAATTGTCTATTTGGTTCTGTTATGAGTCAAGGGCCATGGGTGTTATGAGGTTAGTAGTTAGTAGTTATGTTATGAGTTATAAGAATCAGTTAGTTGTTTGAGTTGAGCTCTTTGGGTACTTAGGTATTCGGCATTGTGCAAACCACCCCGGAACAGGCGGCGGTATACCTGAAACAGCTTCTGCAAGAGAAAGAGCATTGCCTCAACTGCGTGCATCCTCCTTTCACAGGAGTTATCTTGGATTTTTTCCTTTCGCAAGGCGAAGACGAAGGGGCTGCTCGCGCTATCCAGGCAGCGTTGCGTGACACTGCCATGAGTGCCAGTTGTTCCTCTCAGGCAGTCGAGAAGATGCATGCGCATGTCCAGGTGGCGCAGAACACTTCGCACAATCCTGGGCCCCGTCCTCGCACGGTCCAGCGTGAGACATACATCTTGTCCGCTCGACTTGCTCACGCACGCCTGAAGGGTTTGATTGAGCAGGAGGTGTTTGGGCCCAATGGTTTGTCTCGGGCACGCAAGCTCATGGGCACCAGGGTGGTTTCCCGATCAAAGGCAAGCAACACGTCCTTGAGAGCATACGTGCCAAAAGAGGGAGCGTCGGTGCGACGTCAGCGCGCCTTTGTGCGGCAGCATGTTCTGAAACTCCAGAAGACCAAGCGCACACAGGCAGCCCCAAACACGTGGCATGCCTTTTTGACCTTCAAGAAGGGTCAGAAGTTGAGAGACGATTCGCAAGGTCTGTCAGACTCTTATCATGCAATGATGAGAGACCCAGTGCAAAGGCAGCAGCTTCAGGATAAGGCAGTGCAAATGGCAGATGACAGGAATGCGCTTGCAAACAACGTGCTTGGTTCAAACGTTGACACGCCAAGCTTATCTCAGGGCCAGAAACGACGGCTGGGGCATGTGCAGCTCGACAAGTCTCTTGTGGCTCTTGTGCAGCACCCAGCCTGGAAGGAGGGGCTGCGCGTCCATGACAGCAACACAGCTCTCGCTGCTCATCATGTGATTGGTGAGGAGGACGATGGTCACCCCGCTTCCGCCAGCTACCGTAAGCAGGCTGCTGAAGCTGTGTACGGGTTCGACAGCAAGATCGTTCAGAATCCAGAACGGCTGCCCACCCTCAGCCGCACGTGTCGCGAGATGCACGGTGGTTTATGCTGCCGCAAGACGCCCAACTGTGACCAGGCAGGTAGGTGTGTAAGTTAGTTTAGAGTTCAGTTGGTTGGTTTGTTTTGGAGGGTTTAGGGCCTTGGAGAGGGGGAAGGGGAGGAGGGGGAGGGGAGGGAGGGGGGGGGAGGGGGAGGGGGGAGTGGGGGAGGGCGAGGGCCAAACCCTAAACCTTTTACCCGCAACCCCGAACCCTAAGAATTTAGTTAGTTATTTTTGCTTAAATTTCTGACGTTCACAGCGAGGCCGACCTGTATGTGGAGCAGTTTCACCATGTGCTGAAGCAACACAAGCTGGATCAGCCAGGCGTGTTCATCCGCTTGGCGTACCCGGACGGAGGCTGTCAGTCTGCACAGGAGGCAAAGTGGTTCTGCGTTGGTTCTATGCAGAAGATGCGACCGATCATCATGCATGTCTTGGTGCACTTCATGCCCAGCTCAGAGGACGAGACAAGCAACGTTCTTTGCTTAGAAACGGTGCGTTGCTTCAACGACGAGAAGCGCGCGCGGATATCTACATCCCACCAAATCTTTAGTACTCTGCATGCCCAACGCGGAGATCGGTCCGAGGACATTGCTGTGTCTGTTTGGAAACAGTTGCCGGCCGCTGCCTCCCAGGAGAACGGAAATCATTTCCTGGCGGTCTCCGCCCCTGACGCGAAGGATGTGCTGGGACCTTCGTTCAAAGCGGATGTTGCTCAGAAGGCTGCGCCAGAGCCCCAGGCCCCGTCGTAAATTCATAGACAGTCAGTTCATAAGACAAGTTTGCTGGAAAATGTTCGTGTCCAAGGCTTGTTTATTTATCTTACTTTCTTTTCAGGGTTCAGGGTTAATTGACACCCAAACCTAAACTGCCCTAAACCCTAATTGGGACCCTAATTCCCTAATGTTTCTCAACGAGGCCCCTCAGCTTCCCTTCGGATTGTCTTTGCTGCGCTTGACTGGCAAACGAAAGAGACAACAGGATTCGGACGCGATGGACATTGACTACGAGAACGAGAAACGTGCAAAAAAAACAAGGAAGCAACCGATTGCCAAGGCCAAGGTAGAGCTGTTGTGGGCCAAGGTCTTTGGTGTTGACAAGAATGACAAGAAGGTACAAAAGCTTCAGCGTGCGCAGGAGGAGGCCGCTGCAGAGTCCGGGGTGGGTTCCACGTTTGAACCCGCCCGCAGTTCGTGGGAGGTCGACCCAAGGGCTGGCGATGGCTTCAACCGTGACCAGGACCATGACCATGAAGGCCCTGTGAGACCAGCGCTGGAGGAGGAAGTCCTGCTGCGCCCACAGGCAGAAGCAGAGTTCCGGGCTGCTGAGCAACAGCTTCTTTCACCGATGGAACCTGTGGAGGAGGAAGTGGCTGAGGCGCCGCCAGCCGCCGCTCAAGTCGCTGTCAGCGCTCCCAAAGCCCGCCAACCTCCGCGGCGACAGATCGGACTTTGTGGCCTGGACCGCGCGCCTCAACGTGGACAAGGCTCCAAGTGCTACTTATGCCAAGCATCAATTCCGAAGCAGTCGATCAGGTTTGACTACCAGTTTTCTGAGTCAGGGAAGACGTCTCGCTACATACATCCAGGTTGTTGTGCGCTCATACCTGCGCGAGCAATCCAGAATTCGCTTAAGTTTCTCCGTGAGCACCGAGACTCCGACATAGCTCAGGACGAGGTTAGAGGTGCCATTACGGTGTTGCAGAGTATGGTTGTGGTCCAGCCGTAACTTCAGCTTGCCCCGCTGGACTTGCAGTGTACAGATGATGCGATGAGACGG
This sequence comes from Symbiodinium natans, assembly GCA_905221605.1. Classification (NCBI taxonomy): domain Eukaryota; class Dinophyceae; order Suessiales; family Symbiodiniaceae; genus Symbiodinium; species Symbiodinium natans. The sequence continues at coordinate 222,542 of CAJNDS010000088.1, read as the reverse complement.
TGAGACGAGCTCACTGCGTGACAATTTGATAGTGGGAAGAAGGGCGGGATGTGCCAGAGGGATCAAAAGGTGGTGTCAGTTTATCATCGACCGACTTACTTAGTCTGAGTCTCTTGCGCGGTGCAACAGAACGAACTGCGCCTTGACTTCAGTTTGTTGTTGCTCCGCTTGTTTCTGCCAGACGCCTCTCGATTATATACTTCACGGGAAGCTTGCTAACGGCGAGAGTGTTGGGCTCTCCACTATACCGGCGCCTGGGCTGCAGTGCCCGCTGCGACGGATTGTAAGAACTTTGCAACCTTAAAACTTAAAGCCTAAAATCTTACACTGCGAGGCGATAATCATGTAATTAGTAATTAGTGTGGTTTTGGGATGATTAGTAAGTAGTAATAAATAATAGTAATAATTTAATTGTAATAGTCTATAGTCTATAGTAATACTTACGTAGTTAAGTTCTGCACCCCGCCCCTTGGCTCCTTCCCCTGCAGGACTATGTGGTCCGGGTCTTCCACGTGAAGCCTCTCGCCCCAAATGTTGGGAACCGACACTCGGCCTTGACTTGATCTCGACCGTTCTTCGTGAGTGCACTTGTGGCGAACTTTAGTTCAGTCAAGGAGTTGCGAGTATGGGGTGCCTCAACAAAGAGGTCGCTTGTACTTTGTCATGCTGCGGGTGGATGATGTGGACCAAGCGCAGCCGAAGGGCGAGGGTGATCTTGTAAGGTGCCCAGCTCTCACTTCTCACTTCTCACTGATGTTGCTTGTTAAGTTAAAGCTCCAATTGCTCACAATCTGGCGACTACAAGGACATGATATCGCACTTGGTGACAGCAGTCTTTCCAGACGCCATGCGAGTGCCAGCTGCTGCAGTTGTCTGGAAGTTCAAGTAGTTTAAGGTTTGGGCAAGGACTAGACCTAAACAGCCCAAGCCCTAAACAACCCTAAGCCCTAAATGCCCCAAGCCCCCTAAACCCTAAACCCTAAACCCTAAACCCTAAACCCTAAACCCTAAACCCTAAACCCTAAACCCTAAACCCTAAAACCCTAAACCCTAAACCCTAACCCTAACCCCAAAACCCAAAACCCTAAACCCTAAACCCTAAGCCCTAAATAAACAATGAAAAAAACCATGATGCGCGCGCGCGCGCGCATCATTGTTTTTTTGGCGCCACGGAGTGGAGGAGTGGAGAGGGCGAAACTTGGCCTATGGCAGAAGGCGCGTGGGAATGGGGGTAAAACTCAGCTTGGGCGTGGTGAAGGCTGGGTGGGGGTAGGCCGAAAGTTCTGGTGGGGTGGGGAGGCAGTGTGGGGGGGGGGGTGGGGGGTGGGGGGGGGGTGGTGGGGTGGGGGGGGGGGTGGGGTGGGGGGGGGGGGTGGGTGGGGGGGGGGTGGGGGGGGGGGGGGGCGGGGGGGTGGGGGGGGTGGGGGGGGGGGAGAACCCAACCGGGAACCACTCGGAACCACTCGGGCTTAATAAGACCCCCCCCCATTTCCATACGAGCTTCGTGTGCAAATGGGGGGGGGTCTTAATTTTACTCCCAGCCCGAGTGGTTCCGAGTGGTTTTCGAGTGGTTCTCGAGTGGTTCTCCCCCACCCCCTGCCCCTCCCCCCGCCCACCCCTCCCACACCCCCCCCCAGCTACCCGCCCCTCCACCGCCCGGGGGGGGGGGGGGTGGGGGGGGGCCCCCCCCCCCCCCCCCCACACAACCCACACCCTGAAGAAGCGGTGGGGGGGGGTGGGTGGGCTGCTGGGGGGTAGGGGTTTGTGGAAGTGGAGCAGGGTGAGGGAGTGGGGTGGGGGTGGGTGGGGGGTGGGGGGGGGGTGGGGGGGGGGGTGGGGGGTGGGTGGGGGGGTGGGGGGTGGGGGGGGTGGGGTGGGTGGGGGGTGGGTGGGGGGGGGGGGTGGTTGGGTTGGGGGGCATACTTTGGGCTCTGCCTTTTTGGAGCAAACCCATGTTTGGGGCGTGTTTTTTGTTGCTCCTTGCTGAGCACCCCCCCCCCCACCCCCCCACCCACCGTGTGAGAAGCAGCTGAAAGGGCCACCGAAACAACAACGAAACCTGCACTGGACCTCGGCCCCTCCCGCAATTTCTCAGGATGCCCAGACAAGTGTCTTCGAGCTGACAGAATATGTCGCTGCTCGCGGGCTAAACCGATTGATGCAGCCAACCAAAGTTGAGAAGCCTTTCAAGGACCTGGGGCAGTTCAGAAAGTCGTGCAAGTTTTGCTGGCAGCCAGTTGTAGTTGTCTGTATGTTGTAGTTTTTATCTAAGTTGTACGCCGGGCCTGGCTCAACTTTGCTTTAGTGCAAGCTGTAAGCCTCGCTTTCAAGCTTTTTGACTTGTCGCTCTTGTGTTGGCCGCGCCGTGATGGCGCTCGAGCTCGTGCCATGCAAGGAAGGCACGCGATGCCTCTCGTGTCATCAAACACCGAATGACATCGAGAAAGACCTCCTTCCGGAAAGGGTGGAGCGGGTCCATTGGGAACGCAAAGCGAAAGATACTTTGGGCAGGGTTTCTGAAAAGTCCATCCATTTCATTTCTATTATATACAATGACAACATAACTTTTTCGTGAATTATCGGCAACGGTGGCCCTGCGAAGGCAACAGAACCATATGCGAAGGACAAGAATGCACAAAGTGCGCGCGCTTTCGCCTCCGTTCCTTTGGCGCAATCTCCCAACGTGCGCTGCTGGACAGCATGCACAACAATGAGGACGCTGTGATTTGGGGGGGGGGGATGAGGGGATGGGGGGTTAGGGTCCCGGGTTTAGAATTTCGGATTCAGGATGTTTGAAAAAGGGCTTAGGGACAGGCTGTTAGGCTGATACTGAGGTCGGTCCTAAACCCTAAACCCTACCTAGGGTCCCAGGGTCAGGGTCAGGGTTTAGGGTGTAGGGTTTTCCTAACTTAGAGAGTGACAGTGAATGGTTGCAAGGAGCTCACCACTGTCGTCAACAATGGCCGTCGCGACTGTGTGCGGAGTGAAGGCACGGTCCTGGACCCTCAACCTTGGACCACCCCTAAATCCCTAAACTTACCCTGGCCCTAAGCTCTAGAAGCCGCTAGCTGAAAAACCTAAACATTAAAAAGCCCTAAGCCGCTAAGCCGTCAAGTGTCAAGCCAAGTTGAACGCTTGTGTACTGTTCATCGCTCCCTTGCTCAGGGAGATACAAATTCCCGAAGTATGATTTGCAGCAATTTGAGATGGAGGAAAACTTTATCGAAACCTACGACCACGGGGAATTCATTGAATTGGAGACGTTCTTGAAAGAACGGGAGATCACTGGCTTGACGACGTTCGAGGAGAAGTGCGAGTGCGTTTCCAAGGACCGCCCCAACCGCAACCACCACAACCGCCACAACCACCACAAAACCCTAAACCCTAAACCCTAAACCCTAAACCCTAAACCCTAAACCCTAAACCCTAAACCCTAAACCCTAAACCCTAAACCCTAAACCCTAAACCCTAAACGCTAAACCCTATGCGCGCGCAGTGCGGGTGGCGAAACCCTAAACCCTGAACCCTAAACCCTAACCCCTAAACCCTAAACCCTAAACCCTAAACTCTAAACCCTACGATTCGACAATTGAATTGGAGTTCTTGCCTTGCACGTGTTGGCAGGAGTTCAACGCGGAAGTGACCTTCCGAAAAGGCACTTACGGAGTGCTGGTGCTTGACAAGAAGGAAGGTCACCAGAAGGTCAAGGTGGGAGTGCGCAGTGCTGCCGGCAAGAGGAAGGCCGGGACACCAGATTCTGATTGGGGCCGGGCTTGTAGTCATCATGAGTCAGGAGTCATGATTCATCGAGTCATCGTGTAGTCATCCGTATGAGCATGCTCCGAACAAAGGTAAGCCGGGCAAGGGGAAGTCCTTTTGGAGCCCCAGGGGCTTCGAGTCATGGTCTGGAAAGGGCAAACCCTCGCCCAAGGGCAAGGAGAAGGCTGGCATAGGGAAAGGTTACGGGGCTGGCAAGTCGGAATGGCTACCCGAGGGCTTACGTTACCAGGGAGCGTCCGCATGGAACAAGAAGGGCAACAAGGTTTGCTACAGTTTCAACCTCGGCGGGTGCACGGACGCCAATTGTCAGAGGGGTGATCATGGTTGCATCATCTACAAGTGTGGTGGTGACCACCCGGTTACAAAGTGCCCGCTGAAGCCTAAAAAGCTGTGACTAGGTGATCCTGGTCTCGATGAGACTTCGCTGGCTCAGGATGTTGAGATGGTTCCTCAGGATGAAACCGTTAGTGGCGTCATCTCTGCTCCGAACCAGGAGGTCGGTATGGAGGCCTTACCTTCAGGTGCGGGATTGGAACCCGTATCTGCGGTTGGGGTTGCCGAAGGTTGTGAATGTGACATTGAATGTTCTTTTTCGATGGCTTCAATGCCGTCGGCCACGACACTGCCAGTTTTCCAGACCGGCGAGGAGACATCTTCTCGGAGCGAGCAGTGTTCTTCGGCTACAGAGCCGCAACAAGTTTTCTCGAATGAACAGCACGGGGGACCTACCCGTGCGATCCTTCAATGTTTTGCTGGGCAGGCCCGTGTGGCTGCAGCTCTGCTCGCGCAGGGTTATTTTGCTTATGGAGTGGATCGTGTTAAACACAAGTCCGCTATGGCACCTGTTTTGCAAATGGACCTATCCTCTAGGACAGCTTGTGATTCTGTTCTTACTTGGTTGGACAAACGAAAGATTGCGGGGGTGCTGATTTGCATACCAAAGCTCACCTTGGACCCCATCTCTGCGGCATTTGTTTTCGCGGTTATCAATGGATGCCTCGACAGGGACATGCCGTTAGTGGTCGAAGGCTCTTGTAAGTCCCCATTTTGGGGTAATTTGAACCAACTTCCAGACGCTCAGCAAGCACCCCATTGGGTCGAAGTAGAGTGGGGATGCTGGGTCCCTACGAATCAGCAGCGGAGTTTGGTGATGTCGAACCTTCCTGAAATCACCACGGTTAGGCGCGAAGGGCGAGAACCGGCAGGGAAGTCGACAACACTGGAGACCTCCTCAGGGGCCTACCCCCGTGGTTTTGCGACTGCTTTGGCTGAGGTCTTCGCGGCTGGCGTCACAGCAAGAAAACTTCTGTGCCAAAACCCTTCTTTGGCCAATAAGGCCATTCGAGTGTCGGCCATGCACCAACCTCGGGGGCACTTGAATGAGGTCATGCCGGAATGGAAGGTGGTCGTCTATGTGCTGCTGCCTAGATCAGTGACTGAGGACCCTTTCTCAGGACGTAAGCGTCTCAAGCAAGAATGGCGGATTCCGGATGGCATCCGAGTGTTGCCGGGGATGGCCGCCCTGCCGGTGGATTCCCAGCTTCTGTCGCGGACTCAGACAGGGGGGAACTTGAGCCCGCAGCTTCAGCAGGAAATGCAACAACTGGATGGCGCCTCAGTGCTGAGAGTGGGGATTCCTTGGGATCCGATTGAATTTATTGGAAAGGCAGCAAAGCTAGGACACCCTTATCATCAGCTGTCTAAATGCAACAAACCATTAGAGAAGTTGATCGAGCAACTTGTACATCGTCCAGGTTCGGTGAGATCCCAGAGAAAGTTTTACCTTGAGAAATGGGCTAGAAGAGCCAAAGAACTGGAGCCAGAGGAGGCACAGCTGAAGGCTGGTATGTCCACCCATCGAGGAGCGATCCTCGGACCGAAACGTATCCTCCTCTTCCGAGAAATGCTTCAAGACATTCAATATGATGATATGGGCGTGGTGCAGGAGCTCATTCAGGGAGCCACGCTCACAGGCCCTATCCCAGTGACAGGAGTTTTGGATGCGAAACTGAAGCCAGCCAGGATGGACATTGAACAACTTGTGGACATGTCCGACCAGGTGTGTGAACAGATTTTCGCCAGGACAATATCCAGTGGTGATAGAAACATGGACACGCTGTTGTGGGAGAAAACGTTAGAGGAGGTTGAGAAGGGTCACCTCGCAGGACCTTTCGACGTTCGCCATCTCCCCAAAGGCTGTTTGGTGAGTTCCCGTTTCCCTGTGATGCAGGGAGGCAAACTCCGACCTATCGACAACTACTCTTCCAGTCTCATTAACGACACGGTTACCGTCTCCGAGAAACCTGTTACACATTCAATTGACGAGATCGCACTCCTAATTACCAAGCTATCGAAGGCAGCTAGAAAAAAAGGATTGTTGGAACTCTTCGGGAAGACGGCTGACCTGAAAAGCGCCTATCGACAGTTGGCCATTTCAGATGAGAGTTTAAGATTTTCATACTTGGCAGTGTACGACCCGTTCGAGGGGAAGCCCAAATTATTCCAGCAACTGGCGGTACCTTTTGGTTCCACGAAAGCAGTATACTTCTTCTTGAGGGTTGCGAGGGCTCTTTGGACGATCCTGGTGAAAGGAGCCAAAATCCCTACGACGAATTACTTTGACGACTTTGTTCTCCTCGCATTGAGCGGTGACAGGAGTTCATGTGGGTATACCTTTGATGAGGTCATGAAACTGTTGGGTTGGAAGCTGTCATCAGACAAGACTACGGAGTGGAGCACAAGTTTCGAAGCTTTGGGCGTTTTGTTTGAGCTGGACCAAACAGGGACAGGGGTCCTGAAAGTTAAGAACACCGAACGAAGGCGTCGAGAGTTGGTCACAGCCATCAGAGGTCACCTGGAGAATGGTTTGATGGGTCAGAAGGAGGCCCTGCAACTCAGGGGCCGATTACAGTTTGCACAAGCTCAGTTCTTCGGAAGGTTAGGCAGGAGGTGTCTGGTTGAGATCACGAGACATGCCTATGGTGGGAGGCGGAAAATTCCGGGATACACTAAAGACCTTTTGGAAGAGTTCTGCAAGTTCTTAGACGCTGCTCAGCCCAGGCTAGTGGGACAGGTGTCGTGCAGATCGTTTATGATACTCACCGATGCAGCCTTCGAAACCGAGACAAGGTCTGGTGGATTAGGTGGCGTGCTCCTTACGGGGAGTGGGACAGCGCTGTCATTCTTCAGTGTTCCGATCTCGGAAATCCAGACTCAAGTGCTATCTATGGAGGATGAGCAAACCATTATCTATGAGCTGGAAATGCTTGGGGTTTTGGTTGGTTTGAAGTTGCTAACAGGCCAGACTGCAGCCTTTGCTGAATCGTATTCCCAGCATGGAGCGACTGCTGGAACTGGGGTAATCGTCTACCTCGACAATGATGCGGCCCGACACGCCTACATCTCGGGATCTGCTAAGAAAGGAGTTGCTGGAATGTTGGTGGATGAAGCAAACTTCCTGGAATATGTTCACGGATTTCTACCGTGGTATGCAAGAGTTGCCTCCCCAGCGAATCTTGCAGATCAACCTTCAAGGTTCCAACTTGATTTGGTTAGGAAGTTAGGATTCAAGGACGAATCGCATGAAGCGAGGAGGATCGTTTCGGCAATTGTGAAGAGGGCCTCGAAACTGAAGGTTTGACACACGGCTCAGGTGAATGGGGAAAGGAGCCCTGTGTCTCACAGGACATTTCGAGACTCAACAACAGTCTTGGGTCTTACAGGAGGGATCGAGATCCAACCAGCCGTGCTCGGTACTGTTTCCCCACAACGTGAAAAGATTCGAACGAGAGCGAGTGATGTGAGCAGAATGCATGTTGCTTGATGAAGATTGTGTCATGCTTGAAGTGTTCAAACACGACATGACATTTCATAACAAGCACGGTTTTGAACAATAAGTATCGTTCTTCGAATGCCTGGAGAAGATAGAGCTTTATTGTTCAAAGGAAACAACATCAAAATGTTGTGGTGAATAAAACATTTGCTTGTTGTTTCAGTGCTTGCCTTTTTGCACAACTTATTTCCAACGCTTGATCAGTTTTATGCTTGTTCATGCAGGATTTGTATTTACTTATACACCCGTCGCAGCGGGACCTCTCAGAGGGCAGGATGCCCGGAAAGTGCTCTTAGAAGCTGATAGATTGTTTTCGAAAAACCCACCCTCGCCGCCCTTGTAAACGAATGTAAACGTTTTCGCAACCACGTCAGGAGAGGACTCGTGTGCATACGAAGTATCCGGTAAGGGACCAGGCAGCTCAATGAGCGTGTGCAATAAGGAACCCTTGTTAGTGCGGGCCTTACTTCATGTGGTGACAGTTCCGCTTATTTGCTTGACGCATAAAGGCTCGAGTCTTGCTCTTTTCATCGCTGTACTTTTCTCAGCACTCTTCATGGCGCGGTCGTTGACGCGCGATCAGCTAAATGATTTTCGGGTGTGGCTTCACTCTTTGAATATGGATTCCCTCATGAAGGTGGCTGAGGTATTGGACGACCTCATGGCAGACCGTGAGATGCGGCAACAGGAGGCTGTTGCAGCTCGTCAGTCTCAGTGGCAGTTTGTGAACCCTGAACCTGGCTTGGAGCAACCAAGTGAAGCTGCCTCGTCAAGCTCTCAGAGACAGCCAGAAACTTCTTGAACTGTCGTTCTGAACCACATGGATATCCTGTTCAGGCCGTCACACTTAGGCCGAACCTGTGAGAGGCCGTGAGTTAGCTGTATTTTCCTCTCGAAGGGGAAAGGAGCCCTGTGTCTCACAGGACATTTCGAGACTCAACAACAGTCTTGGGTCTTACAGGAGGGATCGAGATCCAACCAGCCGTGCTCGGTACTGTTTCCCCACAACGTGAAAAGATTCGAACGAGAGCGAGTGATGTGAGCAGAATGCATGTTGCTTGATGAAGATTGTGTCATGCTTGAAGTGTTCAAACACGACATGACATTTCATAACAAGCACGGTTTTGAACAATAAGCCATTAGGATAGTACGGCGCCATGCTTCCATGAGGCTCATATGATCTTTGCCTCGCTGGTCTTCTGGAATAGAACGCACGGAAGCTCTCACATCTCCTTGCCACGCAACTTATTGGCTTAGGCTCATGGAGGGACCATTGCCGACCAGATTGCAGACCCCAGCAAGCTTTCGGGCTTGCGTGTGTAGCCTCCCCTCTGGCTGTCTAATGAGACTGTGCTTGTGCGCGGACATCTATCTAGGCGGGCGCAGCTGCAAGCCAGGGTGAGCGGAGGACCTTCCGCTCGGGGCTGCTCCACTGGCTGACCACCATGGAGTGCCCTGGGCCGGTCTTGCCTTGATAGTTCTTGCTGTTAAGTCCCCACTGGCTGACCACCATGTAGAGGTGAGACAGTTACAGGCGCGAAAACCGAAACAAGCACACACAAAAGCACCACCAAACACAACCACAAAAACCCGCAGCAACCCACCAAAACCAAAAGCGCCAAACGTCAAACTGTACAAGCCAGCAAGTGAAAAAGAAGTTGTGACTACAAAGAAGCAACTAGCGCAGAGGCCCTATTGCAAGACAACTAACGCACGGCCAGCATGGTGAGACCAATGCAAACAAGAACCTACCTGCACCAATCACTCAGCAGCCCGTCACCAAAGCAATGCTGCGCCACGTCTGGCACAGACATTAAGCGAAAGTATGGGTAGGCCGTAAGGCAAGGAACCTCCGTCACCTAAACTGCTCAACGCGTCCGCAGAGACAGTTCCCACTGTTCCCACACCAGCATGCACACAGAGTGCCAGAAAAGGCGCCCTCTTCCCCTCCGAAGCGGCTACACTATGCTGCAGTCTGCGCTGTGTGAGTCTGGGCGTCCTCACGTAGCTATGGCCATAGGGCAGGCCTGGAGCGCTGCCATATTGTTACAGCTCCGCACAGCGGCCGATTTTTTACGGCGCAAGAGCCAAAGGCTGCTAGCTGGCACTTGGACAGTGTGCTTCCCAGGTACCGTGAGCCTATCGGCTTGGCGTGCTTGGCCTGGTGCAGTTTAAGGTCCACAAGGCTGCTTAACGGTCTGCAGCCAACCGCGCAATGCAAGAGGCCTTAGAACTTGAAGCCCCGCGCAGCGGCCGATTTTTTGAAAGCACTTTAAGCAGGTGGTGAAATCGAGCAGCGCAGAGCATGCGGAGGGCAAAATGGAAGGGTTTGCTAGATCAAAACCACCATGATGTAGCCACTGGTGCAAAGAAGGTCAGCACGGAAAAGCTGTAAGGACAGCAGAGTTACCCGACACGGTCAGGTTGCAAGACCAGCCCAGGGCACCCCATGGTTAGCCAGTGGAGCAGCCCAAGCAACAGCCAACACAACTTGCGGCTCTAAAGGAAGCCAGGTTTCCAAGATGCACAACTATGCCCAGTTTGACCACATACCCAAGTAGAGGCCGCTTCAACACTCTAGGGAGGCAGCCTGCGAGTAGCAGCAGCTACCGATTCCAAGAGAAAAAACTGCCAGACAGCAGTTAAACCCTCACTGTATCCTGCAGCAAAGAGAAGGTCAGCGCGCGCTCCATGGTTAGCCAGTGAGAACTTGACAGCTTGACAGCTCTGTAGCCCTCTTGGCTTAAGGCCGCGTCTGCTCAAGGTGGTTAGCCACCAGGGAAGCCGTAGAAGGCTAAAGGTTTGGCTTTGCTTGGAACCTTACTCGTAGGTACTCCCTCTGGGACAGCCTGGAGGCGTAGGTGTGCTTGGTGCTGTGTTTGCTTTGTAGCTCATTGTGCAGTTCCTTGTGAGCGCCCGCTTGCAAGAAGAATCCAGAGCTTGGCTTTGGATTTTAGCTGTTTCAACACCGCAAGCTTGGTTTGCCCTTTAGTCTTTGTCTTGTGCACACTGACTGTTGGGTATGCCCGCTTCCAACCTTCCAAAGTGACGTCACAATTGAGCCCTCGGGCATACGCACGTCTTTTCTCTCCTTTGGGGAGTCTGACCTATACCATCCCTTTGCCAGTGCGGGTCCGTTATCTGTCCTTGACGACGAGCACGGGATCCTGACTATCGAGTGATGACCTCGGTTCGAGCCGAATGATGTCGCACCAGTTGCTACATGATGGTGGTTTTGTGAATCTGGCAGTGTCGCATTTTGCGACTCCCCGCATGCTCTGTGCTGTATGATTGCACCGGGACTTCAACGACGACTTCGAGTCCTGAGTGCGTGGGGTTACCTAGTAGTTCAGCGCCTTTGCTTGCTTTGTTTCTTCTGTTTCTTTGTTTCTTGGGTGGTTGCGTGGTGTGTTTGGTGGTTTGCGCGCGCTGACTTCGTTTCACCTGTTATGTCGAGCCCAACAAGACCGGCCTACTGTGCTACTGATGTAGTAAAGAGGCGTCAGTCCAAAAAAAAAAAGACCAGCCCAATGGGCGTCCCAGCGAAAACCTGGTGTTCGAAGATGAGTACAATGTCGATCAGCAACCAGCTGAGGTTGTAACTGTTGCCCAGTTTGCTTTGACTCTTGTTCTGGTCCATCGACACGTCTCCATCCACCTGCCAGCGCACAACATAAAGTGAATGGAAAGGAAGCTACCTGTCCGGCGAATGTGCAAGCAGAATGAAGTAGAATTGATTGACGCAATTTCTTGAAATGCTCATGATGTCTCTTGCAGTCGCTGGCTGGTACCACTGTGCTTGAGCTTGTGTGCAAATTTTCTTGAATTGCAGTGGATTAAACTCAAATCTCTAAGAGATTGGAAAATTCTGTTGTCGCCGGACCTCTCCTTTGCACATCACAGCCGTGTGATGTTGAAAGTTCTTGGAGCTGGCAAGCAAACTTGGAGCCATGAGCTCACAAGGTGTTCAAAGGTCAAAGGTTTGCACTTGCTGATGTGAGACTTGTTGGCTGTTTCGCTCTGGGCATGTATAGCAGTAGCTCCCACCGAATCGTTCTTGAAAGTCTGCTTTGCGTAGCACGGCAAATCATCCTTTGGCGGAGTGATCACGATTTTGATGTCATGCATGGAGACACTCAACCATGTATTTTCCTCGAGGATTTTATGTGGTGGGATAGTTTGTTTGCCCAGTACAGTCATGTCTCATGTCATGCTGTGCTCGTGAGTCTCAAAAGTTTTCCGCATCGCCGGATCAAGGATGTCCAGGATCGACCTGCAGCTTTGCAAGCGGATTTTTGCTTTATCAACCTGGTGACTGGTACTTTTGCCAAAGACCAGCCAACGGCTTTCCAATATGAAGGTGCTGGTCATGACTGAAATGTCAACCAGAATGATCGGCTGTCTGTAGGAACCAATGCCGACAATACGTCAACTGGATTCGCTACTGGATGAACGCTTTCGGGCTAGACATTGCAGGATCCGCTGTACTGTTACGAACAGACAGCGAGACAGCGGTAAGCGCCCTGATCAAGCGAGCCAATCTGGGGATTCGGATTGTGACCCAAAGAGCACCTCCGCAAGGATGAAGCGGTTGGTGGTGGCAGTGAGACACTCAAGGAGTTGTTCAGCGCGGTGAGGTTGGATCTACGAGCACAGGGCTTTGACCTGAAGAGGAGCCCTCGAGCATTTGAGTATGGTCTGATTTACTGTGCTGCAATGCACAATCACCATGCTGCTGCCTTTGATGGGAAGAAATCACCCCAGGAATTGGTGCTACAGAGACCCCTCCATGAGTGTGGCTCTTCGTTGATAGGGACTGCAGTTCTGTAGCCGAATTGCCGGATTCAATGAAGACAACAGCGCATCACGGTTTGTGGAAGCGGCCTATGTTTATCCCGAAGTGGGTGGTTTGACTCATGTTGTGAGTGCTATGGTAGATGGATGTCCCAAGCACTTTCGAGCGAAGTCCATCAAGCACATAATCCCTATGAAGATTGGGTTGGAGCATTGTCAACATTTGCTAAAGGAGCATGATCCATCGGATACCTTGGCTCCTCCTATTCTGAAGGAGAAAGAGGATGGTGTGCCTGGTCGGATTGAAGGTGAAACAGATAAGGCCTTTGAGGGCAGAGTGTCTGATGGTCCGACCACAGACATGAGCAAAGTAGGACCCCCAGCTATGGGTGAAAGAGCATGGAGGAACGGTGAATTGTCCGGCTTGTGGGCCGAAAAGAGGTAAGGCGAACCACAATGCTGACTGTCGCAAGCGATATGACGACTGGTTGAAGGCTCAACGACAAAGATTGGAAAGAGGAGAGCCGACAACCGAAAGTCCAGATATGGGTCCGAGAAGCTCAAAGGATGCGGGGGTGATGGAATCTGGAAGTGAACCTTCACTCCTGAAACGTCCGAAGATCACCCATGAGAGTCAACAAGATCTCCAAGGTGGAGAGAGGCAAAGTGCCCCGACACCTCCGACAGAGGTGGTAGACGTTGATATGGATGAGTTTGAGGATCCCAGTTTGCCGTATGGTGGGATTCCGGATGAGGCAATGGAATCTGGATACTTTGAAGGAGAAGAAACTCCTGATGGGGATGAGGCTGTACCTATGGAAGAGGACAGACCTCAGATGGATGTGGACTCAGTTCCAAATGAGTCCAATCGAGTTCCCCGGCGTTTAGAGAGTTTGACATCAGATGTGAACTCAGCTCCAGATGAGTCCAATCGAGTTCCCCGGCTGATCAACCGAGTTTTTTTAGATCCAAGACTCGATGTGCCTCAAGGTCCTACTAAGACGGTGAGTAGTGATGAGTCCGAAGTTGGTACATGTGACCAATTCGATTCTGCTCAACAAGAATAGCGCCTTCCAGGAGTCCATGAAGTTGTGTGGATCCCAAGTTTGGCTGGCAAGACCCACGAGCGTTCTGTCTGAGATCGATGGATGTCCATGGGATGTGGATAAGACTGTGGAAGGCCGGCGAACTGAGCTGCAGAGCATGACTGCTCATAAAGCTGGGAAGGTGGTTGGAGCAGACGAGGCTCATAAGTTTGCGCGTGAGCATGGAATCAAGATTATCCCAACTCGATGGGCAATCGGTCCAAAGGTGGTGAATGGGAAGGAAGCTGTGCGAGCACGGTGTGTGGTACAAGATATCGCAAAAGGGAGCACTGCATCGTCATTGGGATTGAGTGCTACTGCTACGACTCCCTCTCTTGAAGCGTTGAGGACGCTGTTAGCCATTGCCGCTGTGGATGGCATGGATATTGCGACTTTGGATGTATCCACTGCCTTCTTGCGTTCACCTCTTCCGAAAGGATCGAAAGCGATTATCCAATTGCCAAAAGATGTTTCTTCGTACAAGGACTACTATGTCCCGGCTTATATGATTCTGGATCAGGCCATGAATGGTTTGAGGGTTGCCGCCAAGTGGCAATTGTGGTGAAGAAGGTTGGGTTGAAGCAATGCCCAACGGAACCTTCCGTCTTTGAAGGTACAGTGAGAGGAAAAAGATTCCTCATGTTATGTTATGTGGACGATTTGATTCTCTGTGGAACCAAAGAGGCCATTCGGTTGGTTACCGACACCCTGAACGGTGAGTTAAAGACTTAAAGATCAAGGAGACGGGTCGAATCACTTCCACTGGTGGAAAATCACCTTTCTGGGGCGAGAGATTGAGAGACAAGGAAGTCATCTCAGGATGAGAGTCCCCACCAGGCGTACATGGATGCGTTGCTTGAGACAGGGTTCTGTAAGGACCTGAAGTCTTGCAAACGGACGTTTGCAAGGAACTGCGCAAAGCTAAGGGCCCCAGCTACCAAGCAGCACAGAAAGCTAAACTCCCTACGCCTCCAGGCTGTCCTAGAGGGGGCCGCTACCTACGAGTAGGGTTCCATGCAACGCCAGGCCTTTAGCTACGGACTCCCACCCTTTCTACGGCTTTCCTGGTGGCTTAACCACCTTGAGCAGACGCGGCCTTGAGCCAAAGGGGGTACGGACAACGATCAGCCGATCTTCCACTCTGATCTCCAATTGTGTCTTTTCAAAGTGAGAGTAAACAAGCCAGCGAGCGTAAAAGAAGTCGTGACAACAAAGAAGCAACCGCTAGCGCAGAGGCCCTGATGTTGCAAGACAACTTAACGCAAGGCCAGCAAGGTGAGACCAATGCAAAGGAGGAATGGCGGACTTCTCTGTGCCTGCGGAAAGTGTGGACGGGGTTGTGGTCGTAGTGTGGTGGTGTCGCAGTCGTCGTGTGAAGTCTGGTGGTGGCGTGGCGGTGGTTGTGGTTCGCAGTGCGGCGGTGGTCGTGGTCGCAGTGTGGCGATGGTTGAAGTGGTACAGTGGTGGTAGTCTTGCAGTGTGGCGGTTGCAGTGTGGTGGTTGTGGTGGTGCGTGGTCGTCATGTGTGGTGGCGTAGTGTGGTGGTCGTGGTCGTGGCGGTGGAGCAAGGTGGTGGTCTGGTAGTGTGGTGGTGGTTGCGGCGGGTCGAAGACATCGTGTGGTGGTGGTGGTGAGAGGGTGGTCGGAGTGCTTGAGTGTGGTGGTGGTCGAAGTTGTAGCGCGGTGATGGTCATGGGTTCGAGTGCGGTGGTGGTCGCAGTTCTGAGCGCGGTGGTGGTGTGGTCATAGTTCCGGTGGTCGTTAGTGCGGGTTGGTCCTTTGTGGTGGTGCTGCGACCGCACCACACACAAGGTCAGCCAACACTACTTGAACCCCAAGCTGTCAACCGCAAAGCGGCCGCGTTCAGGACCCACAGAACCCACGGCTCAGTGGGGGTTCAGGGTGTAGGATCCTTTTGAGCCCCCTTCCGTAAACGGGCACAGGAACTTCGTCACCAGACCGCTTGAGTCAGGCCCTCGAATGCTCGTGTGTTTGGCGTAGCTGGGGATGCAGGTTCGCGGACTGAGGATGTCGAGCATTGGGGGTTTGGGGCTTGGTTTCGAAAAGCAGCTTAGAGCACGAGCATTGGAGGTTTGGGGCTTGGTTTCGAAAAGCAGCTTAGAGGAGACGTTTTGTGCTCATCATTTACGTCTGAAGGCTTTATGCCTTGCAACCCTGAACCCTAACCCTAAACATTAAACCCTAAACCGCCGTCATGCTCACCCAAACCTTTCCGGTCTGGGGGTGCTCCGAACAGATTTATGACGAGAGCTAGGGCGGCCAAAATTTCGCTGAGTACAGTAACCTAGATGATACCGAGTATGTGTTAGATAACAAGGGTCTTAGAAGCGGTCACAAGCAAGTACGACAAAGTGGCGAAAAGGCGGAAGGGTGCTGGGTGGAAGGGAGGGTCATTACTGAAGTTCCCTCGCAGCAGTTTTGCAAATGACAGCTGTGGGGTTTGAGCCCGCGCAGCTTGCGCTAGTGGAACTTGAGTCCACCCCCTTAGACCGCTCGGGCAAACTGTCCTTGGAATGAGGCTTCAAGGCTGATCATAAATGTTATTAATTATGTTTCAGAACAAGCGACTCGAGGGAGGCCTCCACAAGCCAGGATTCACTTCGCGCGCTTTCCGCTTATTCCTTCGTTTGCCAGAAATGCCGTCCAAAAAATGTGGCGGGCTTTCGGCTCCCTCCAAGTAAGTCTATCTATCCTTGGCACCAGAAAATAGCGGAGCCTGGTTTCGATCCAGGGACCTTTGGGTTATGGGCCCAACACGCTAACCACTGCGCCACTCCGCTTCTGAATATGAGGATACTCTCATCATCATATCTCGGAAGTCTGTGGGCACTGAAAGTCAAAATGGCGCATTGATTTTGTGTCTGCGGATTTTGGCGTGCTCGCGGTGCTGGAGTTCGCTGCCTCCATGGATGAGGCGAAAAGCACTTGGTTACCAAACACGAGCAGGTCTTTCCGTACGCGCAGATGGACCAGCTCTGACCGTGTAACACCTTGGAATCATGAGGGAGAGAACGTAATGCATTTATAAGGAGTGCGTGAATCATTGAACGCGTGACGCATGAAATGCATGAAGTGAGCGTGTGATTGACATTGGAATAGAGGTTGGAAGTGACTTGAAATACAAACGAACGAAGTAAGTGCGTGATTTCAACGAACAAGTGAACGAAGTATGAAGTGCGTGAAGCAATGAGCGACTTAGCGAACGAAGCGACCAAATTTGCCACCGCAGTAATAATATTATTATCGCACGAATGTATGCTGTAATCACCCGGGCATTTGCTGCCATCTTTATACGCGCCCGGGATATGTTAATAGAAGCATTTTACACCTAAGAGGGGCGCGTGCTCAAGAACGAGGGACGCTGTTGTCTTGCAGTGTAGTGGCGAAGCACGATGAAGATCGCAAGAGCGCTCGCGGGGGGCCCCGACGCTGCAAAAAATCACCTCATCGAGGAGACGCCTATGAAAGTGAAGTGCGCCGCGTGGGACATTCCTTGACCCCTGTGCTGCGTACTCGAAAAATGCTGTCAGTTCGTGTTAGCGTGAAGTTTCTTCATTGAACGCTCCCTCTAGTCAAGTCTGGCAGGTCCGCTTTGCAGAATCTTATGCATTCTGAACCTGCTCTTTCTGTAGCCATGCGCGTGCTCCGACTGTGTGTGTGTGTGTGTGTGTGTGTGCCGCGTGGTGCTAGTGCTGCTGTGCCGCTACTGCTGTTGTGCCGCTAGTGCTGTTGAGTGCTGTTTACAGTGCCGCTGCTTAGGTGCTGCCTACTGGTGAAGTGTGTGCCCTGCGGTGCTACCCTAAGGTGGTGTCGCCTGCTCGTTGTGTTGCGTGGGGCTGGGGGGGAGGGGTTGAGCCACGGGCCTTCTCGGAGGGGGATAGGGCTTAGGGCCTTAGGGGCTTACGGCAGGGCACTTGGCAGGCACTCCTACGGGGGACACAAAGGGGTTCGGCTTGCAGGGCACTCCAGCAAAAATCGGTTACCATGGCAAAAAATCACTGGTTTTTGATCCTCAGTTTAAGTTTTCGCACCACACCGCCGTGCCGCACAGCCGCCGCACCGAGCCGGCAAAAGATCGGCAGCTCCCCCACGCCCACGCCGCCACTGCCGCCGTACCGCCACCGCGGCCGCCCCAGGAATATTACAAACATAAATTTATTTGATTTAAAATTGAAGTGAGTCGCGCACATGTGATTGTCCCGTGTTTCCATTTCGTTTCTGTCAGCTCCTGGTTTTGACCAAGTAGCTGTCGACCGCCATGGCTGAGACGGCTGAGATTGATCAATTGGTGGCAAGGGCCAAGGCGGGCGGCGGCATCGAGCCCTTGGTTGCATTGCTGACGGCTGGATCTGAGAAAACCAAGGAAAATGCTGCACGTGCTTTGAAATCTTTGGCGTACGGCAATGCTGACAACAAGGTGCGCATTGCCAAGGCGGGGGCCATTGAGCCCCTGGTGGCACTGGTACATACCGGATCTGATGAAGCCAAGGATTACGCAAAAGTGGCGCTTTCAAACCTGGCTTTCCAGAATGAGGCCATCGAGAAGGACATCGTGACATCAAGGCAGCCAAGGCAGGAGCCATTGAGCCCTTAGTTGCATTGCTGACGGCTGGATCTGAGAAAGACAAGGAAAATGCAGCATGTGCTTTGAAGTATTTGGCGTACGGCGATGCTGACAACAAGGTGCGCATTGCCAAGGCGGGGGCCATTGAGCCCCTGGTGGCACTGGTACATACCGGATCTGATGAAGCCAAGGATTACGCAAAAGTGGCGCTTTCAAACCTGGCTTTCCAGAATGAGGCCATCGAGAAGGACATCGTGACATCAAGGCAGCCAAGGCAGGAGCCATTGAGCCCTTAGTTGCATTGCTGACGGCTGGATCTGAGAAAGACAAGGAAAATGCAGCATGTGCTTTGAAGTATTTGGCGTACGGCGATGCTGACAACAAGGTGCGCATTGCCAAGGCGGGGGCCATTGAGCCCCTGGTGGCACTGGTACATACCGGATCTGATGAAGCCAAGGGTTATGCAAAAGTGGCGCTTTCAAACCTGGCTTTCCAGAATGAGGCCATCGAGAAGGACATCGAGGCAGCCAAGGCTCGGAGCAGTAAGGCCATCCCTAGAAGCTGCCCGATGGCGTCCGACACACAGCAGGCGCGTGGGCCGTCGACCTAGACCGTCCCCTGACCCTTCATCACCTCCGTCATACATGTTGCACGTTGCATGAGTTTGTTGGTTTTCTACCTTGCCGGGCTATGCTGCTGAGTTGAAACCTGGAGGCCAACAGACCAAGATGGCCGTCAGTGACATCTGAATCATTGCTTGATTGTTTGACTTTCGACGATAAGTCATGGTAGGAAAGACGTCTTGGTCCAAGCATGCTTGCTGGGATCCTGGGATGCAACATGAACAAGTGCGTAATGAATGGATGTAGCATAGATGTACAGTGTCAGGGAATGGTCTTGATTTGTATTATGTCGGTTTTGCAGAGGTCGGTTTTGCAGGGTGCGGGGTCTCTTCATGTGTGGCTACAGTCAGTCTGTGCCAATAAAGGATACAAGACTGTCGCGAGGCAACCCTTCAACCCCCTATGGTTGTCTTGTAGAGCAGTTCATAGCACCACCATGTATAAGCATTGAATTGACGGTGCAAGCATGATCTGATCATTCGTTTCAACCGGCGCGCTTTCACAGGCGAAGCCTGCAGAGCAAGCGCTTACGGTGCCATCAGTGCCTTCGGCGCCATCGGCCTCATCAGTTGCGCTGCCCTCGGGGAAGGGCGCCAGAGTGGCGATGTTCTCGGCCCGCTTCGATGGGGGACAAGCAGCTCGGACTTGTCATCATGCGCGATGTGCCAGGTTGTTCGAGCTGCAAGTAGATGCAGTGCTTCCAGCTCTGAAACACAAACATACCGTACAGCGCATCGATGTGCATAGCCTCAAGATGCGCTTAGAACTTGCCAAACATTTGACCAGAAGAGGGGGGGGGGGGGTGCTGGAAGTAAATGCGCTGTCCACAGCTGGCAAACACCCAAGGCCACACAAAAAGTCGGTTCCAACATGGTCATCATGGATTCACAAAATAGATTAACATACAATGAATCCGACATGATCGGGTTTTGTTGGAAACATCATCAACCTGTCAGCACCCCCAGTGCAGGTTGACTAACGACCATCCTTTCAGGCTTCTTTGGGGTGCAAAAAGGCCTCTATGGAAAGTGCTTCGGAGACTGCATAAGATGCATTTAACAGTCATTGAACCTCATATCTTCCAGCGATGGGATCGCAGGGTTGGATGCATTATGGATCGGATCAGTGTTTTGCAGCCAGCAAATCTCAGGTTGGACACTCGAACGGTTGAGCCAAGAAGGCGACGCACGCACATACTGTAACTGTAACATCTTGACGAAGTGTGCGTGAGTTCATTGCGATGCAATCCGAGAGAGTTCCCAGAAGTTCCTGTCACAGACCTTCAGAAAGTTCAAAGAAACCTTGAACATATTGGACATCAATGTATTCAAGAGAATTGCGGGATAGTGGAAGGAGATGTCCAAGGGCGTGAAGTGCAGCTTTGCAGGGTTCGCCTCAACTGAATGGCATTTGTGACACAAAATCTTCCCATTGGAATGCTCGATTTCCCTGCAGCGCCTGCAAGGCCCCTTTGCTTCGAATGACTGCATGTGATCTGAGGTAGAGAAAACCTTCCGCGAAGTGCACCGAATTCTTCGGGAAAACCGCTATGACGTCATGAAGCTCGCTTGTGAAACGCCCTGCGGGCTTGATTTTTTCCCTTGCGTGGGTGACATGTGACGAACATTTCTTACCCAACAAGGTATTTTCCCTTGTTCTATCCAACAAGTGAGGATGGTTGAAGCGGACAGTGGCGAGAACTTCGGCGACATGACTACCGCATACTTGGGCCGACTGCAGCGTGAGAAGGGCATCATGCTCTCAGTGTGCAGCTAGGCAGTCAGGATAGCAACTGCCGACTTTTTTCAAGTGCAGTTAGTTTCGGAGCCAACCCTTTGCCAAATGTTGTTATTAGTTCGTAGTTTTTGAATGTCTTTGACGTGTTTGATTGGAAAGTGTCTTGTTTTTCTCCTTCGACTGGGAACGCTTAATCATACATGATTTCAGGCCGTCCTAGGTCCTACAGGAATTCTATA
Source organism: Symbiodinium natans (assembly GCA_905221605.1). Taxonomy (NCBI): domain Eukaryota; class Dinophyceae; order Suessiales; family Symbiodiniaceae; genus Symbiodinium; species Symbiodinium natans. The sequence continues at coordinate 201,867 of CAJNDS010000088.1, read as the reverse complement.
GGCCATCACTGCTTTGACCATTCACGGGCATCGAGAACAAATCATTGGGCAGCGGTAGCGAATCCAGCGGCTGAATAAAGAGGTGACCGTAGGCAGATCTGCGGCAGCTTGTCATTTTCCAACTGATTGGTTGAAGATGGTATATACCATATATCATGTCATGGTTCATATATCATATTATCAGTTCAACATGTATAAATTGAAAGGACACAAGTAAGACGAATTTAAGAAACATAAGTATAAGACTTAGGCACCATTTTATTCATTTGGCATGCCCCACTGGGTTTGGGGTTTCGGTTTGCGGTTGTCGTTCCCTCATCATTCAATAATTATTGTTATTCGTTCCTTGCTTCAGGGAAGAAACCTTGCAACAAGTGTGTCAGCAAGGTGCTATATTTAGAAAATTTGGCCGGTATTTTAACGGCGTTGGTAGGCAATCAAGGTCAGGTTTCCGGCTTGCATGGGTACACAATTGAAAGGCAGGTTGGTGCAAGGAATTCGCTGATCTGAGGCACTGAGCACTACGGAGAGAAGACCGCCTCCGCCTACTCCAGCTTCAAAGAGCTGAAATTTGCCTTAGATTACGAGGCCGACATCACGGTTGTGCCGCTGAGGGTGGAAGACATCTATCCACCTAGGCCAGGTGGTGGCCCAAAGCACCAGCACGATCCCGCGTACCTCGCCCAGAGCTATGTAGTTTCAGTGTTTAAACCCAGCCTTGTCTTCGAAGATTGTAGAGGCAAGCCGGCAGCAGAAATTGCTGCTGTCATTGCTAAGCGTTTGCGAAAGGAGACTGTTTCCACAGCATCTCCTTCGGGCAGTGGGTGTCAGGCAGCGCGTTGAAGAAGCAGTGACCAGCAGTGAGCACAGCAATGCACGACCATGGTGAGGTACACACTAGAAATCAAACCTATCCATTGACAATCCAGCTGCTGCTATCTCTTTCAGTGTTTTACGGAGACTAGCACATACTTTGCTCTTTAGTTAGGATAAATTCAATATGCAGCATCATCGGAAGACCAACCAGTCGTTGGAACCAATCTCTCATACCTATTGATCACTTGGGATGTTAGATTGCTGGATGCAGTTGTTTGGTAAGTTGGTGTGCGGTAGTTCCAAGATGCCGCAAGAAGAAGGAGACTGGGAGTCAAGATTTAATTGTAATCATAGTGTAAAGCCACTTGAAAGTGACGGAATTTGAACGATCTTCCAATCAATGAGGTAGTTTATACCTAGAAGTGTTGGGGCCTGACTCCACCCCCTAGTTTCAACCCCCATGATGCAGTAATCATGCAATGGACCGCTTTAGATCCAGCATGATGCTGTTTGAACAGAGACCATGTGGTTCGGTTTGGCCACTGCTTAATGTCTGAACCTCTTAGTTGCGACTCACATTTGGCAGTTCGCCCAAGGCGAGCCAGACTAACTAGAAACGACTTGAAAGGACAGAAACAAAGCAGCCACCAAGGCTTCAAGGCTTATAGCATGCGCAACATGGAACAATACCACACTGTGCCAACACCACCTATTTTTGGATTCAGTTTGGGTCATCGGACTATGATCTTTTTTTAAATGAATCTTGCTCATACAAAATCCTAGCACTGGGAGACTGCATTGATGCTACACCTTGAATGCAGCGAAAGAGGTTTGCGCTAGTGGCAAGGGTTAGGATGGGTAGTACTTCAGTAGTACAGTAGTATTTCAGTAGTACAGTAGTACTGGCATGGCTCCTAAAGCTAGGTTATTCCAATCAAAGACTCTGCTCCTACAACTTGCTGTCCTTTTGAATCCAAAAGCTTTCCCAATGAAGGACTTGGCTTCTAAAGCTTGCTATCCTGTTGAACCCACAGCTTTCCCAATGAAGAGCTTGTAAAGCTTGCTGTCCTTCTGAATCCAAAGCTTTCCCAATGAAGGGCTTGGCTTCTAAAGCTTGCTGTCCTTTTTCTGCCCTCTAAAGTCACCACGACACGTAGTAGATGCAGTTTCTTTCTCTCTCTCTCTGGACAGCTGAAGCGGTCGTAGTAGCGTAGCTGCAGTTTTTCTCTCTTTCTCTCTCTCTCTCTCTTTTTCTCTGCACAGGTGAAGCGGTCGTAGTAGCTGCAGTTTCTTTCTCTCTTTCTCTCTTTCTCTCTTTCTCTCTTTCTCTCTTTCTCTCTTTCTCTCTTTCTCTCTTTCTCTCTTTCTCTCTTTCTCTCTTTCTCTCTTTCTCTCTTTCTCTCTTTCTCTCTTCTCTCTCTTTCTCTCTTCCTCTCTTTCTCTCTTTCTCTCTTTCTCTCTTTCTCTCTTTCTCTCTTTCTCTCTTCTCTCTTCTCTCTTTCTCTCTTTCTCTCTTTCTCTCTTTCTCTCTTTCTCTCTTTCTCTCTTTCTCTCTTTCTCTCTTTCTCTCTTTCTCTCTTTCTCTCTTTCTCTCTTTCTCCTCTCTTTCTCTCTTTCTCCTCTCTTTCTCTCTTTCTCCTCTCTTTCTCTCTTTCTCCTCTCTTTCTCTCTTTCTCCTCTCTTTCTCTCTTTCTCCTCTCTTTCTCTCTTTCTCCTCTCTTTCTCTCTTTCTCTCTTTCTCTCTTTCTCTCTCTCTCTCTCTTTCTCCCTTTCTCTCTTTCTCTCTTTCTCTCTTTCTCTCTTTCTCTCTTTCTCTCTTTCTCTCTTTCTCTCTTTCTCTCTTTATCTCTTTCTCTCTTTCTCTCTTTCTCTCTTTCTCTCTTTCTCTCTTTCTCTCTTTCTCTCTCTCTCTCTCTTTCTTAGGCTCGCAGACTTTTGCAGTAACATCTTTTTTCTGGAGTGCTTTTGCTCCGGGTTTGTTTGTTTTCGTTTGGGCGTGGTTTGGTTCATTGAATCATGGCACCCTAACCCTTTCGGCCCAGAGTTTTTTGATCCCAAGCTGCGCTGAGAGTGCCTTGCGTCCTGAACCCTCGTAGGCACCTTCAGTGGACCCCTGCATGCTTGTATTGAATTTGCTTGAACCCGCGCCGCGGTTCACACAGAAGCGGCCGACATGCGGTACAGTAGCAGGCAGCAGTGGAGTGGTATGCAGCAGTACAGTAGCAAGCAGCCGTACACTTGGCAGACACAGCATTGTCGGTGCAGCATCGTAGGGGCATTCGGACGGTAGCTTCTTTGAAGAAAGTTGCGCAGGGCCCTCAGAGTGTGAGCCCTTTCTTGCTGCGGTAGGAGTGCCCTAAGCCCGAAACCCTAAACCCTAACCGTGAACCCTGAACCCTGAACCCTGAACCCGAAACCCTAAACCCTAAACCCTAAACCCTAAACCCTAAACCCTAAACCCTAAACCTTGAACCTAAACCCTAAACCCTAAACCCTAAACCCTAAACCCTAAACCCTAAACCCTAAAGAGCTGCAGTGCTGAAGGTACCTGGACGCTCCGATCAATTCGACTGGTCTGGGCCTGGGCTTTCTTTTGGATTCTGGGGTTTAGGGTTTAGGGTTTAGGGTTTAGGGTTTAGGGTTTAGGGTTTAGGCGGTTTCTTTGGGGGCAAGCGTGGTAGAAAAGTTGGGGCACCACGGGTGTTGCTGCTCGCGGGCCTCCGGCCAGTTGCTAGGAGGGCTGGTGCCCTGAAGCGCTTCCACACTGGGCTCCCTGAAACTGAAGGCCGGGGATTTTTTGAGCCGCAGCGGCAGTTGAAGTTGCGTTTCCGTAGATATGGACACAGAGAAGGCGGACTCGTGTCCTTGGTTCTTGTTCCGGTGCCATGAGTCACTTCTCTGATGGCTTGTTTTCAGTGAGTTTGTGCCTGCTCGTGCCAGCTAAAACTTTGAAACTCGAAGCCTCCAAGACAGCAATGGCTTCCGTGATCCTGGCTTCTTGTGTGCTGCACGCCGCATGCGCTCGCTGCAGCTTCAACTTGTCAGGCATCCTCCATAATGAGAACGTGGAACGCGCAGCGACAGAGGCACGTTTGGGGAGCTTCTTATCCCCTCCCCCCCAAAATTCAACCCCCCTACCCCCTAATATTAAAACCCCCAATACACTATAGTATAACTACCCTAAACCCTAAACCCTAAACCCTAAACCCTAAACCCTAAACCCTAAACCCTAAACCCTAAACCCTAAACCCTAAACCCTAAACCCTAAACCCTAAACCCTAAACCCTAAACCTAAAACCTAAACCCTAAACCCTAAACCCTAAACCCTAAACCCTAAACCCTAAAAACCCTAAACCCTAAACCCTAAACCCTATAATGGGGGGGGGGGGGGGTGTATTTCAAAAATAGGGGGAGGGGATTTGCTGGTTTGGGCTTGGTACTCGTAGCTCTGCCCGGCTCCTGGAAGGCCAAAGCAGGATTCAGGCGGGCTGTACGTGAAGCCTCGCGGGCTGGAGCATCTTTTAAGGTTTAGGGTTTAGGGTTTAGGGTTTAGGGTTATTGGCGCAGGCCGGGTGGCTGCAAAAGACAGGCGAGGAGATCCGGCAGTTTGGAGTGGATGAGGCGCTGTGCGGTGTCTCTTGCTTGAAGCTTCCAGTCTGCGCTGCTTGCAGGTCCGATATGAGCGGGTGTTGTTGTGCAAAGAGAGCTGGATGATGCCGCAGCCTCGCTGATGCCCTTGCTTACCACCGTTCTTCTGCGCAGGCTTGCTTGCAGATTGACATGGACGTTTCCACTTGATTATCGATGTTCGCTGGTGCAATGGTCTGGTTTGGAAGAGAGATGTAATATACCGGAGGCGCTGCAGCTTGTTGTGAGACATGCCCTCCATGCTCCCAGCACCTGGGCATGCCGGAGCCTCGACCCGTTCTCCTGATCATTCCGAGCTCTGGGCCCTCACTGCACAGTTCCAGAGCTGACAACCACACGCACATGATGAAGGCTTCGGCTCATCACCCTGAGATATGTCATGGAACGACGGTACCAGGCAAAACTCCATTCCAAAGCACTGCACTTCGCTCGCGCAGGCTTCGTTTTCTCGACGCACGTCCGGCCTTGAGCCAAACGGAGGCACTTGAGGGATGATAAAAAACCTCTGTATTGAAAAGTAAAGAGAAGCGCCCCAGATGACCAGATGTGCGTTTTTCTCGATAAAACGATAAGAATAAAAAAAACGATAACGCTCAGATCAGTATCCATGCTCGATAAAACGATAGGAGCTTCCTCACTTGAGTCTGGCAGAAGGCTCGGTAAAAGGCTTGCAGCGTTAAGGCATTTCCCTAGGGCTCCAGGTGCACTCAGGCAATTCCTAGTCATGAGCATCTGTAGCCTGCTGAGAGAGAATTTAGCCGACATGTAAAGCGACACCTTAATGTTCACTTGCAACATCTATGGCGACGAAACCCTGCAAAGCGAGGGGAAAAGCGCCCCCCCCCCCCCCCATAAGGCGTCCAGTACTTTAGACAAGGAGTTTAGACGTACGCCCACATGACTTCCAGTCGATTTGTCGCGTTGCCTGACCGGCCTACCTTAATACGACATGGGTGCTCTGCTTTGTCGCAATGGTCCCAGGAATCTTCACATTGATCTCACCACCAGATATCCATCCCCGTGTGAAACTTCTCGCCATTCTGGCCGGACTTCGGCACGGAGCACGCAAAAGGGTTGATCCCCTTCTTCAGTCCAACGGTAGAAATGTCATTTCGCGAAAAGAAAGCGTTCATGAAACCAGACATTCCTTGTTGCGTCCCGAGTTGCTTCCGGTGCACGAGTACGTCTGTCGGAAGCTCGGGCGCTGTGCACAAGGAGTTTAGACGTACGCCCACATGACTTCCAGTCGATTTGTCGCGTTGCCTGACCGGCCTACCTTAACACGACATGGGTGCTCTGCTTTGCCGCAATGGTCCCAGGAATCTCCACATTGATCTCACCACCAGATATCCATCCCCGTGTGAAACTTCTCGCCATTCTGGCCGGACTTCGGCACGGAGCACGCAAAAGGGTTGATCCCCTTCTTCAGTCCAACGGTAGAAATGTCATTTCGCGAAAAGAAAGCGTTCATGAAACCAGACATTCCTTGTTGCGTCCCGAGTTGCTTCCGGTGCACGAGTACGTCTGTCGGAAGCTCGGGCGCTGTGCCCCTAGCTGAGCCAACAACCGTGCTCGTAGAGATCTGCAGCAGAAGCCTTGGATATGCGGCAGAGCGTTGAAAAAGTGTCCGACGGTTCGCAACGGTTCGAAGCTGATGCAAACTGTCTAGGAACATCGTCATTGTGTGAATGCTCAGACGGCTTCTGCAAGTTGTCTGACGGTTCCGCCGCCCTGCAAGCGCCCAAGCTCTCGTCGTTTGAAGCTTCGAAATTTTAGGGCTTGAGGATCATGCCTCTCCGGGAGCTGTCGCCTTCTGCCCCACTCCTTGTCAGCGCATGCATGTTCTCGAAGCTTGACACAGCCGGTCCATGATTGAGAGTAAAGTTTGTGGGTTTAGGATTTAGGTGTTGAAAGAGTGCTTGCAACAAGCGGTCTTATCTATTGGCTGTGGCAGCTCTCTGTTCAGCGGCCAAAGGGGCTCCGCCGGCAGTCTTCTGCCTATGTCAAAGTAAGACCCACTTGCACGTGCACTCGGCCCACTTTGAAAACCCTGCCTCAGGCTCACATGCCTCCTTTTGCCTTGGATTTTGCAGCTTTGCCAAACCCTGGCTGCTAGCCCCCTGGAGCACCGCGGATGAAGGAGCTGCCCAAAAGTGTCGAAAGGCTCTCTGGACATGCATCTCTTAGACAAAGGCCCATGCCAGCTGGTGCTGTGTCACGCCAGCCCTTCATTAAGCTTGACCTCAGGCCCTTCACGAGGACTTAAAGCAGACTTGTCGGCTAACCTGGCAAGCTTGGCATGTCGAGGCCCATCCCAAGCCTCAGCTCGGGTGGGTTGCTCTGCCACCGTGCGATTTTGAGTGATGGCGACTGCTCCGGAAGACGGTGCCTGACTCCTTATGCTTGCCTGCGGCTGTTCAGTTCCGACTGCCGTGCCGTGGTGAAAGCGGCTCCTTCAGTCCAACGGCAGAAATGTCATTTCGTGAAGAAAAATTGTTCAGGGAACGTCCAGTAGATCACCAGGGTGCACGAGTACTTCTTCGGAAAGCTTTTGGAGCTGAGCCAGCGACCGTGCTCGTAGAGATTTGCCAACGGCAGCTTTGGATATGTGGCAGAGCGTTGATAACAGTTCCGACGGTTCGGATGTAGTATTCAGGTGTTGAAAGAGTGCTTGCAACAAGCGGTCTTATCTATTGGCTCTGGCAGCTCTCTGTTCAGCGGCCAAAGGGGCTCCGCCGGCAGTCTTCTGCCTATGTCAAAGTAAGACCCACTTGCACGTGCACTCGGCCCACTTTGAAAACCCTGCCTCAGGCTCACATGCTTCCTTTTGCCTTGGATTTTGCAGCTTTGCCAAACCCTGGCTGCTAGCCCCCTGGAGCACCGCGGATGAAGGAGCTGCCCAAAAGTGTCGAAAGGCTCTCTGGACATGCATCTCTTAGACAGAGGCCCATGCCAGCTGGTGCTGTGTCACGCCAGCCCTTCATTAAGCTTGACCTCAGGCCCTTCACGAGGACTTAAAGCAGACTTACGGTCAGCTAACCTGGCAAGCTTGGCATTTCGAGGCCCTTCCGAAGCCTCAGCTCGGGTGGGTTGCTCTGCCACCGTGCGATTTTGAGGGAAGGCGACTGCTCCGGAAGACGATGCCTGACTCCTTATGCTTGCCTGCGGCTGTTCAGTTCCGACTGCCGTGCCGTGGTGAAAGTGGAAGCAGCAAGCATTCGCAGTGTGGAGCCCTATTCTGGAGCTGCAGGACTTCTGTGCCAGCGGCAGATTAGCATGGGATACTTCAAGCCGCAAGTATTTTGTTGAAGTTGCAGGTCATGGCAGCCCGCTGACTGCATGCAAACTTGAAAAAGAGGAGGCAGGCCGGGAAGCCCTCCAGAAAGCGGAGCGGAATTGAGTTGATACTCGACTTGCCTCACGGAGTTTGAGCTGACAGTGGACTACGTGAAGCCGGTCCTTGGCGAAAGAGCTCTCAAAGCTTGAAGGTCTGCAGGACAAGGAACGTCGGCATACTGTCTCACGGATGCTTGGCGCTGCATGTTTGGAGAAGCACGACTTAGAGGCATAATCTGTCACGCCCCTCGCAACTCTCTGGCAGTAGATACAATGCAACTCACCAAGAGCCCTTCAGAAAGCCTATTATAAGCCCCACGAGCCGAACAACAGCCAAGCAAGACCAAAACCGGGAGCCAAAACTGCTTGGAAAACATGCTGCGCAGTGAAGATCGGATGTCCTGGTGGGCTTCAAAGAACCCTAAACCCTAAACCCTAAACCCTGAACCCTGAACCCTAAACCTGTAGGGCATGGGTCATGGCTCCATGCCTTGTCTTGCTGTGACACTCAGTCGTGTTGTCATGGCAAAGGCGGCCGCATGCCTCCGCTTCAGAGGAAGGTGTGCAATTGCAGGATGGTACGCTTGGTGTTGATTGAAAGCCGGACCCAAAACCCTCAACCCTCAACCCTCAACCCTCAACCCTAAACCCTAAGCCCTAGACCCTAGTAGACCGTGGACGCGAGCAGCCTTGTCCTGTTGTTGAAGGCCCTGCCTCGCGGGCCTCCCCGGCTCTGGACATCCACGATGGAGTGCCCTGCAGTCCATGGACACCAATCAGAGTAGGGTTTGGGGGTATACTTTTCTATAATTGTAACATGAAACCCCCAAAACCCTATGCTAATCATTAGGAGACTCCGCTGGCTGGGAACAGCCGGACCAGTGATGTTGCAGACCCGTGGATGCACCGGTCCGATTATGTGCTTTCTGCCAAGCTTGGTATGGTCCAAATAAAGGGTATGTAGCGGGCCCCTGACGCCTTTCCGCGACATAGTACTTGACAGGTTTTCTTTGCTTTTGCGACATACCCCTAAAACCAGTGCTGCGACATACCCTAAACACCATAGCCTTCAGTTCCAAAGCCGAAAAGACTTCATTTACATACTGTGAAACAAGATTTTGCGACATACTACGTCTCATCGCGGGGGGCGGACTCCCGCGACATACCCCTCCTTTGACCCAGAGTCAAAGGTTGCCGGCCAAAGGCACCTGGCACTGGCCTCTCGCAGCGCAGTGTCTTCTCAGGGTTTAGGGTTTAGGGTTTAGGGGTTTAGGGTTTAGGGTTTAGGGGGCCTAATTTCAACACTATGTCTTGGACTCCAAGATGTTCGGGCCGTTGCCCCAGAGCCCCATGGTTGCATTGGCAGTCGATGTGCTACGCTGGCTTAGCCTCAGCCTTTGGTGATATGGACTAGACTTTTTATCAGTTGACGGCTGCGGATAGACGGCCTGCCATGTGGGCCCAGCCCTGCAAAAGCCAAGCCGATATAGCCACCAGAAGCTAGACAGAGATTTTTGTTGGCGGGGTGTCCGGGGATTCGAGGCTAAGAGGTTTCGGGGGTTTGGACATGGAGATGTAGGGTTTGGGACTTTAGGAACGTCAGCCCTGGGTGGTGAGCTTGACCTCTCGAGGGGCATGTGCATGACGTGGCCCGGACCACGTCTTCTGGCCACCCTTCTTTGCCGATTTGCTCGGGCGGTGCTCTCGTTGGACTGCAGATCTGCAACGGCTTCTTGGAGGGGTCTGCTTTGAGGTCGGCTCTGGTGAACTCCAGCAGGCCCAGCAGGAGGATGACTTTCATAGCACCACGTCATAACCGCACTGCATAGCATCTCGAGGCCGAAGCTATCCTACCTAAGCTTGCATTCGACATGCTGGCATCATGCTGGGCATGCTTGGAGTTACTTTCAGGTGCGGCTGCTCTGGTGAAGTCGCTCGCAAGCGGAGCTGCCTTTGGTGGCCTGGCCGATCCCTTAGCTCAGTGAGAAGGATGCGCAACAGGTCTTCCGGAGCGGCAGTGCGCGAAGCTGGCTGCTGCGCCTAGAGCTTGGATGCCAGTGGATTCAAGCACCGCGTCCCCCGTGCAGACAAGCCCCTGGTTCTCTTTGCAGACAAGCCCCTGGTTCTGCGCTGCCATCCTGCGCCTGACCACGAGACACTGGATGTCGCGGAGGCGGTGAGGCTCCAGGTTGGGTTCATGATATTTCATGAAAGCGTGGCTGCTTCGACGAGGTGGGCTACAGGAGTTCGTCACGCGACCTTGCCAGGCAAGAATGGACTCTTCGCGTGGCTTCGTGTTCTGCTTGGACCGCTTCGGAAAAGATGTCTGCAGTGAGGATCCATCGGCAACACCCCCTGTGCCCCGCGCGTTTCCGCTACCAGCTCCGGCCCCCATTCGGGCGCTGCAATCCCAGGGCTTTCTGCGGGATCGGCTCTCAAGCACGGCAAGGTCTCGGGTTAAGGGAACCAGCAAAGGGCCTTGCGAGCAGAGATGATCTGAGCCTTCTTGTCTCTCGAGCTCTCTCTGCAGGTTTCTCTGTGCGCTCGGGGGAGTGGATGGCTTTGGGGCGGCGCTCGGTGTCTTCGATGAAGCTGCTAAGCTGGTGCCTAACTTGCCCTTCAAGCTGGCGAAAAGCCAGAGAGCCGGTCGCACCCATCAAGCCGGAAGTAGCAGATGGACCACAACATCTGAAACCCTCAAAGGCCCAAATACCGGACACCCGAAACCCTAAGCCCTAAAGGTTCCGGCTTCCATTCTACGATCGCTAGCCTGCCCCTCTCCTCGGACCCCGTTCCTGAGTCATCGTGGCTGTCAAGAAACATCCTCTCCCTGCCGACTCTTGCTTTGAGTAGTCCGAGAAGCGGAGCCGCTCCCGTCGAAGCTCCGCTCACCCGAGCCTGGGAGTGACCTTCCTCCTCGCGATCCTCTAGCGACCTCTCGGGCTTTTTTGGCCTGCCTGCGGACTTCACCCAGTTGAATGAAGCAGGCGGTAAAGTTGCCTGGTGTGTGCTTCGTGCAGTCCACGCTGTCTGTGCTGCAAGGTGTGCGGAAGGTACTGCCCCCGTAGCTGCAGCACCGAGGATCCAATGCAACGGCGACGACGCCGACCCGAAGCCAGAGGTCGCCATTTCGAGCAGCTCCTGCCAAGGTTTGGACGCAGCTGTCGCCACGACCTTCGCCGACAGGTTCTGAAGTGGCAGGACGAGCGCTTGCTTGTCTGTTGCCCCAGGAAATGATAGGAAATGAAACTCGACCTCTGAAACTGTTCTAGTTGGCATGATGGAGCCTTCTTCAAGCTTGCTTGCTAGCCAGCGGCTCAGAAGTATGTGGAAAGATCTGCAGGAAGCAACGGATACAGGTCTTCTGCAGAAAAGATGCCTCGTGAAGATGCTGCACCGGGCCTATCATAATGCTTAGAATAGGGTTCCTTTAAGGGGGTCTATAAGGGTTACTGCAGGGATTTATAAGGGTATGCCACAGCCAGAGCCGTCGAATCACTAGGCTTGGAACTCGTGAGAAACATAGAGGGCTCAGCCGGAAACTCGCATTGCAGGCGTCTCCAAATCGGAGGCAGAATCTCCTGTTGGACTCCTGCGAAAGCTGCGGCTGCAGCATCTTCCATCCAGACAGCTTTGAAGCTCAGTGTTTTGTCACGGCTTTAGGCTTGGAATTTCATTCGCACCCATTGGAAGTCCCAGCACTTGGTCAGGGGCGAAGTGTTTTTCCAAAGCATGGTTCCTGCAGGATACCCTCTGTAGCAAGGTTCCCTTTCCTTCAAGACAGAAGTACAGTTGTTTTTCCACGCAGGGCCGCCCGACGGTGGGCTTCTGATGTAGAAGGCCCCAGGAGGACCTCCTGGCAACTCGCAGGATCATGACGTGGTCCTGTCTTTGTTTCCGGTGATTTCGAGAGGCATCGAGGCTTCCACGCCGTGTGTGGTGATTGCAGGGAACCTCGCGTGTTCGGCAAAGAGGGAGCCTCTAAGGCCGAGGATCCCTCGTCACCCCGCATGGTTTAGGGTTTAGGGTTTAGGGTTTAGGGTTTAGGGTTATGAGGCGATGGCAGCCTGTTCCCTGTTGGGTATCCTACGGCGCGAACAGTACCCTGGCAGTGTTTCAGACCAGTGCCGCTACGATGTTCCGGCACTCCCACGGCAGAACTCGTCGGTGTTGCTTTTCCTGTTTGTTGCTCCATTGTTTGCCGTTGTTGTGTGTGACAGATAAAGGATCCCCGCTACACTGTGCATGATTGCAGGGGATGGAGGTCCTCAAATGATTGCGAAACTTGCAATCACTTCAGTACTCCGGAAGTGAGTGCAAGGGTCTCCCAGGCATCTTGAATTCTGCCAAGGGCTTAGACTACACATGTTTGAGACAGCTGTGTGAAGACGTGTGCTGCATCTTTCATGTCCACCAGACGAAGCTGGTCCAGCGATGGGAAAAGCATCCGCTGCGAATTTGAAAGCGCGTCTCCTAAACCGTACACCCTACACCCTACACCCTACACCCTAAGCCCTAAACCCTAAACCCTAAACCCTAACCCTAAACCCCAAAGCCTGCATCTGAGGAGAGTGATGGGTTGGGGGATATCAGGGAAATGATTGCAAGGCCAAGAGTGAGTAGTGATGATATGAGGACTTCTAGAATCGTGAGAAGAAGGGGACGCAGAAGGCACTGCCGAGAACGCAGTTCTTAATGTTGGAAGCTGTGCTACAGCTCTGATCGGAGATGAGTGCCCCATTCACTGGGAATTTGGTCCGCTAGGATGCCGGCCGAAGGCTTAGCGCATCACAGCTCCCTTTGCTTCTGCATGCAAGCACGGCCTATCTCAGAAAGGGCCAGTCCTTCGCAACAGTGCTCTCCAACGTTGCTTGTCTGGCCTTCTTGGACCAAAGAGTCAGTGATGTCCTAATCGCCGTGCCCGAATACCCGCAGCCAGTGACGACTCGATTACGGACGCCTTGCCCATGATGAAAGTCCACCTCGGGTCAGCCGGGTGTGCTTTGCTTTGAGAGCGGGCAGCCAAGCGGTGTATCCGAGTCGTCGCGCCTGGGAGCCGGCTACCGTCACCCACCTTAGAGTCCTCAGTCCGCGGGCAAGAGTCGCTGGCGCTGGGGGCAGGGTGAGGTGCCGGCGTGGGCAGGGTGCCGCGCCCGAGAGCCCTCTTGTCTTTTGGGGCTCTGGCTAGGACTCAGCTCACTAGGAGATCCTCAAGGCCATGGAGGTGAGGGCTTCAGGAGGAAGGCACGGGTCCAGTGTTGCACTGTGAGGGTAAACTCGTGAAGGCAATGGCGACCACAAAATTCAGATTGTACATCATCTACCTCATGGCCTCGTGAAGCCTACACCCGAGACCCTCATGGCCTCTTGAACACAAGGAGGCCCAGCCCCAGCTGACCTTGTCGCTGGCACAAACTTCAGTTCAACCTTCTGCAGCAGCAATCAGGGGAGCAACTACTAATTTGTGCACAGGCTGAGATTGCCTGCGCCTGTAAGCTGCTTCAAGACATGCTTGGAAACGGGCTGGCAGTACTAGCAGTGCACCATGCAGCCAGCGTTTCGCGCAAGACCGGTCGCCCAGCATTCGCATTCTTTGCGCAGAGGTCCAGCCGCGTGACTCCATGCAGGCCATTTCTTCAAACCTGCCAAAGCTCTGAGAGGCAAATCAAGTTCAAGGCACGGCTCAGAGCCAGACACGCGATCTAAGGCGCGGTGGATGCAATGCTAGTGGCTGCTAGTGGCTAGTCATCGGAAGTTCTGTCATGGCCCACTTTTGAGGCTAAGCCCCCCGACTCTTTTGGTGATCTTCAGGAAGGGCACATGGCCACAACCATGCCCCAAGTTTTGGCTGATCTCCCTTTCACAAAGCGCAGCTTAGAGCTTGCCTGAAACCTGTCTCGAGCGCCCGTGGCTGTAGGGGGGCGCTGATCCACATCAAAGCCGTGCCATGCCGTGCCGCCCCCGTTTAGGGTTTAGGGTTTAGGCAGCCCCGGATGCACTCAAGGAACAGTCATATGAGCCCTGACAGCCTTGACAATGCAAGGGCATGTCGAGACTTAAACTTGGAGACGCCAAGGCTAGTCCACCGCGGCTTTTGTCTTTGCTTCTTAGCATGACCAAACGACGCTGCGCTCCTGCAGGGCATGTCGGGATGGGACCTCTGCAATTCAGCTGGGCAGTTTGCTGCGGCGTGCTTTAAGCACTTTCACAGAGCCATTCCTTCTTGAAGCTCCCAAAGTCGTGAAACCGCCCCCAAGCCTTCCTGCGATGGAACGGGAGGCGCCGTAGACCCCGAGTCAGTTCGGAGCCAGCTGTTTCTTGGGGCTCGTAATCTGTAGGCTCGTGGAGAGCTGTGCAGATGGAGGACAGTGCGGCTCTTCAAGGCTTTGAGGCGGTGGGAGGCACAGCACGATCTTGATTTTGTGACGTTCTGAGAAGATTCTGAAGATGACGAGGCATGTAGAGCCTCCCAGAAGGCTCCAATGTTCCCATGTCGTTTGGAGCTTGGGAGTTCAAGCCCAGAGCCCAAGAGCCTTGAGGTTGCTGACTTTCGTGGCTGGGTGCCTCGGAGTGGCTGCACTTGCCCGGTCGCCTGCGGAATTGCGGAAGCAACGCGCGCAGCCTAGCTGAGGCCATGAGCACGTCTCTTCCGCAACAAGCCACCCTCGGATCCCTGTGATGCCCACACGGTTTAGGGTTTAGGGCTCACAAGAGGGTTGGTGTGTGCTCAGGCTTAGGTGCTGCCCGCTACCGACATGTAGCAACGGACCACGCCAAAGCGTGGCAAGGTAGGCGAGGTGAGCAGCGCGGACCTGAGCTGCGCGTATTGAAAATACAAAGAAGACGATGCGCAACTGCGATGCCTGCAAGAGCTGCACAGGAGGCCCCTATGAGGGCTCCTTTAAGGGTTCCTTTAAGGGTTCCTGTAAGGGTTCCTTTTAGGATTACTTCGAGGGCTTCTTTAAGGTCTCCTTTCAGGGTTCCTTTAAGGGTTCCTTTAAGGGTTCCTATAAGGGCTCCTTTAAGGATTTCATTCCTTTAAGAGTTCCGTTAAAGGCTCCTTAAAAAGGGTTCCTTTGAAGGTTCCTTTTGAAGGCTTCCTTCCGCATAGTTGATGCAAGTGGGCTTGGGCCCTAGGAGGGATTTCTAAGACCCATCCAGGCAGCTCGCTGACCCTCCGCTTGAGGCGAAGCGACTCAGATGACAAAGCAGTTGGCTCCTCTACCATCCTACGGAGCACTCTTCACACTGCCTTCGGGCATAGCAGAGGCCCCAGCTTGGGCCCAGCGTTTCGGGTGGGGGCTTAGGGGCCGAACGCACGGCCTAGTTCGTCAACTCATTTTAGGGTTTAGGGTTCAGGGCTCAGGGTTTATGAGCTGAACTCTTCCAAGTCCCACTGCCGATCCGCTTAGTTCTCTGGGGCTTCATGAAACAGCAGAGGCTTCCATCGCGTGACCGGCGTGACCGGTGAAGATGTCATCGCGAGGCTAGCAAGGAAAGCAAGGGTCCTGGAACTAGTCGGATCTGTCTTTAAAGCTACGTTTTTGGAGCTGCAGATTGAAGACCCCCGCCGTGCCCGAGACGCACCCCTATTTGCCCGTGACCAACTCATGATTTTACCCGTGACGCGTCGTGCAACTTCCAGGTTTTACGTCAAAGCTCCGGGAATGAACTCGGCTTGGTAGGGTTTAGGATTTAGGGTTTAGGTTCAGTTTGCACAAGACTGCCCTGGCCTTGACCTCCTTGTCAGTCTCCCACTCCACCTGCATGCTCTTAGAGATTTCTGTGCTGCTATTGGCTGTTTTGGGCGGAACGAAAACGACGATGGATCCGCGTGCTTGACTTCCGACCGAGCCTGCGTCACGAACGCAATGGCCTTCGCCACTGCAGACATGTGTTTGCCGCAGCAAGGGCCAAGGGCTCGGCTGTGTGTCCCAGGCGATGATCGCATTTGCACTTGTAGCTGCAGCAGCAGTCCTTCCTGCTCTCCTCCGGACCTTTACACAGGAAGTTTGCAGACTTGATGTCATGTCGTGCTCTTAGCTGTGCTGGACCTGGGCAAGAGGAGCAGTCACACTCCACCGGCATGCTCTTAGAGACTTCTGCGATGCTGTTAAACGACCATGGATCCGCATGCTTGACTTTCGACCAAGCCTGCGTCACGAACGCAATGGCCTTCGCCACTGGACAGGTGTATTTGCCGCAGCAAGGGCTGCATGCATGTGTCATTTGTGCAGATACATGCGCAATTACAACATGCAACCCCCGCCACCTCCCCACGGTAATCATGAGCACCAGTCCAAATGTGCCAGCGAAAACTTGTACTTGTTTTAGGTGGATGCCGGTAAGACAGTCGAAGTTCATGCCTGGTCGCAGGTGCGCCTGCTTGCGACACCGTCGCAGCATGACGCGCGAACTGGTTCGCGAACTGGTTGCAAGACTTCGCCGATATCACCTCAGAATGTGAGGCACGAGCACGGACTTTGCCAGCTCCTCGGGCATGCTCAAGCTAGCCCTAAACTAAACCCTGAACCCTGAACCCGAAACGGAAGACCCAATCTCAAGGGACGGTGATCCGCGAGCCACCAGTCCAAATGTGTGAGCGAAAACTTGTACTTGTTTAGGACGGGGTGCAGGTGCATGCCGGTAAGACAGTCGAAGTTCTTGCGGCACCGTCGCAGCAGGACATGCGAACTGGTCGGAAGGGAAGTCATTGCAAGACTTCGCCGATATCGCCTCAGAATGTGAGGCACGAGCACGGACTTTGCCAGCTCCTCGGGCATGCTCAAGCTAGCCCTAAACTAAACCCTGAACCCTGAACCCGAAACGGAAGACCCAATCTCAAGGGACGGTGATCCGCGAGCCACCAGTCCAAATGTGTGAGCGAAAACTTGTACTTGTTTAGGACGGGGTGCAGGTGCATGCCGGTAAGACAGTCGAAGTTCTTGCGGCACCGTCGCAGCAGGACATGCGAACTGGTCGGAAGGGAAGTCATTGCAAGACTTCGCCGATATCGCCTCAGAATGTGAGGCACGAGCACGGACTTTGCCAGCTCCTCGGGCATGCTCAAGCTAGCCCTAAACTAAACCCTGAACCCTGAACCCGAAACGGAAGACCCAATCTCAAGGGACGGTGATTCGCGAGCCGCCAGTCCAAATGTGCCAGCGAAAATTTGTACTTGTTTTTGGACGGGGTGCAGGTGGATGCCGGTAAGACAGTCGAAGTTCATGCCTGGATCACGTGCGAGAAGGCTGGTCGACTGAAGAATGCGCCCTAGCTTGGGGGCCGACGAGTACCCGGATGCTAACCCGGGTTCAGGATGGGGGAAGAAAGCTGCAGGTGCCATGCAACAGGAGCAGTCAGAAAGGGCTGCATCAGCACTGCATACGCATGGTGCTCGTGGGAGGGCGTGCTGCTAGTGCCCGTCGAGGCTTCAGCATCACGCAGGTTCGCATGGCAAAGCCAAGGCATGCTGCAAAGATAAGAAAGCGCGCACAAGGATGCACAGGCAATTTTCTCAGCTGTCATGGAGGGACTCGCGGTGAGTCCCCTCTCTGTGTCCCTCGCACCTGTGTGATCGCCAAAGAGTCGCGTCGCCTGTCAAGTGTCTCCAGGCACCGAGTCTGAGGCACTTCAGGTGAAGGCCGTGCAATTCCGGCGCTGCTGTCCTCGCCTGTGGTCCGAATGTCCTTTCCGGCCTGCGCTTCTCCTCGTTTGGAAGAGCAGGGTTTAGAGGCGCGACAGGCCCGTCTTTCCTGATATTTGGTGCAGCGTGGTGAGCCTGGCAGTTGACACACCCTGAGCGCAGCCAGCAAGCGCCCTCTGTTCCCAGGCATGGGTGCTCATCATTGATCCATCCGGTGTCCATGCTGTTCATGAAGATGCAGCTGTTGGAGGCCAGATCTTCGGCACTAGTCCGAGGCATCCTCCAGAGGGACAGTTAGACCGGACTTCAAGCTAAGTTCACGCGTAAATCTCTTTTGAGAATCTTCAAACATGAAAGATTTGATATTGAAGTCGCGAGGTACATATTGAGTGCTGCTTTGGCCATGTTGGTGTGCGGATGAGTGGGCTGCTGGTACCTGTAGAATTTGCCCTTTATTGCGGACACGTTGATGATGTATCTGTCGGGGTGGGGAGATCTTATCAGCAAGCCGTGCAACAGGTAGCAGGCAGCTTCCTCTCATCAGGGCAGGAGCAAGTTACGGCGTTGCGTCAGCTTGCTGTCTACCCTAAGTTTTGATTGAAGTCTGCCGTATGAGAAATAGTGGCGAAGCTGATCAAGCGTGGGCTACGATGCGCGCTGTGTTGGTCATCTGTGAGCTCCGTTAAAAGTTCCTTTAAAGGACCTTTACACAGGAAGTCTGCTTACTTGATGTCATGTCGTGCTCTTAGCTGTGCTGGACCTGGGCAACAGCGCCCGTTTGGAATTGGCTTGCTGTGCCGTTGCAGCAGCAGTCACACTCCACCGGCATGCTCTTAGAGGTTTCTGCGATGCTGATGGGTGTTTTGGGCGTAACGAAAACGACGACGGATCCGCATGCTTGACTGCCGACCAAGCCTGCGTCACGAACGCAATGGCCGTGTTTGTAGTTCCTGAACGTACAACTCATGCTGTTCCTTTATAGCTTGGGGTTTTTGAGGTATGCAGTGCTTCTGCCACACCACAGGGCTGGACAGTGTGCTTTCGCTGACTTGGATTGGGCTTGTTGCCGTGCCGCAGCAGCAGTCATTCCCACTTCACCAGCATGCTCGTAAAGATTTCTGCGCTGCTATTGGCTGTTTTGAGCGAAACAAAAACAACGATGAATCCGCATGCTTGACTTCCGACGAAGCCTGCGTGGCGAACGCAATGGCCTTTGCCACTGGACACGTGTATTTGCCGCAGCAAGGGCCAAGGGCTCAGTGAGCTGACTGCTCGAAATTGGGCACGGACTTTGCCAGCTCCTCGGGCATGCCCAAGCTAGCCCTAAACCCTAAACCCTAAACCCTAAACCCGAAACGGACGACTCAATCTCAAGGGACGGTGATCCGCGAGCCGCCAGTCCCAATGTGCCAGCGAAAACTTGTACTTGTTTTCGGACGGGGTGCGGCTGCATGCCAGTTTGCACAAGAATGCCTTGGCTTCGACTTCCTTGTCAGTCTTCCAGCAGCTTTTGGCTGTTTTGGGCGTAACGAAAACGACGCTGGATCCGCATGCCTGACTTCCGACCGAGCCTGCGTGGCGAACGCACTGGCCTTCGCCACTGCAGACATGTGTTTGCCGCAGCAAGGGCCAAGGGCTCGGCTGTGTGTCCCAGGCGATGATCGCATTTGCACTTGCAGCTGCAGCAGCAGTCCTTCCTGCTCTTCTCCGGACCTTTACACAGGAAGTTTGCAACTTGATGTCATGTCGTGCTCTTAGCTGTGCTGGACCTGGGCAACAGCGCCTGTTTGGAATTGTCTTGCTGTGCCGTTGCAGCAGCAGGCACACTCCACCGGCATGCTCTTAGAGATTTCTGCGATGCTGATGGGTGTCTTGGGCGTAACGATCCGCATGCTTGACTTCCGACCAAGCCTGCGTCACGAACGCAATGGCCTTCGCCACTGGACAGGTGTATTTGCCGCAGCAAGGGCTGCATGCATGTGTCATTTGTGCAGATACATGCGCAATTGCAACATGCTACCCCCGCCACCTCCCCCCGTAATCATGAGCAGTCCTTCTGGCACCAGGGGCTCTATTGCTGGATACTTGGACCTTGCGGGAGAATGTTCTAGTTTGAATGTTTGTATTTCCTGAAAGTACAACTCATGCTGTTCCTTTATAGCTTGGGGTTTGAGGTATGCAATGCTTCTGCCGCACAACAGGGCTGGACAGTGTGCTTTCGCTGACTTGGATTGGGCTTGTTGCCGTGCCGCAGCAGCAGTCATTCCCACTCCACCGGCATGCTCGTAAAGATTTCTGTGCTGCTATTGGCTGTTTTGAGCGAAACAAAAACAACGATGAATCCGCATGCTTGACTTCCGACGAAGCCTGCGTGGCGAACGCAATGGCCTTTGCCACTGGACACGTGTATTTGCCACAGCAAGGGCCAAGGGCTCAGCTGTGTGTCCGCCCTACGTGAGCTGACTGTTCGAAATTGAGCACGGACTTTGCCAGCTCCTCGGGCATGCCCTAGCCCCTAAACCCCAAACCCAAAACCCGAAACGGACGACTCAATCTCAAGGGATGGTGATCCGCGAGCCGCCAGTCCAAATGTGCGAGCGAAAACTTGTACTTGTTTGAGGACGGGGTGCAGGTGCATGCCGGTAAGACAGTCGAAGTTCATGCCTGGGCGCAGCTGCGCCTGCTTGCGGCACCGTCGCAGCAGGACACGCGAACTGGTCGGAAGGGATGTCGTTGCAAGACTTATCCGATATCGCTTCAGAATGTGAGGCACGAGAACGGACTTTGGAGGCCAGATCTTCGGCACTGGTCCCTGTAGAATGTGCCTTCTATTGCGGACACGTTGATGATGTATCTGTCGGGGTGGGGAGATCCTTCCAGCAAGCCGCGCAACAGGTGGCAGGCAGCTTCCTCTCATCGGGGCAGGAGCAAGTTCGACGTTGCGTCAGCTTGCTGTCTACCCTAAGTTTTGATTGAAGTCTGCCGTATGAGAAATAGTGGCGAAGCTGATCAAGCGTGGGCTACGATGCGCGCAGAACAGCCTGTGTTGGTCTTCTGTGAGCTCTGTTAGCGGTTCCTTTAAAGGCTCCTTTAACGGCTTCCTTCCGCATAGTTGTTGGGCCCTAGGAGGGATTTCTAAGACCCATCCAGGCAGCTCGCTGACCCTCCGCTTGAGGCGAAGCGACTCAGATGACAAAGCAGTTGGCTCCTCTCCCATCCTACGGAGCACTCTTCACACTGCTTTCGGGCATAGCAAAGGCCCCAGCTTGGGCCCAGCGTTTCGGGTGGGGGCTTAGGGGCCGAACGCACGGCCTAGTTCGTCAACTCATTTTAGGGTTTAGGGTTCAGGGCTCAGGGTTTATGAGTTGAACTCTTCCAAGTCCCACTGCCGATCCGCTTAGTTCTCTGGGGCTTCATGAACCAGCAGAGGCTTCCACCGCGTGACCGGCGTGACCGGTGAAGATGTCATCACGAGGCTCGCAAGGAAAGCAAGGGTCCTGGAACTAGTCGGATCTGCCTTTAAAGCTGCGTTTTTGGAGCTGCAGATTGAAGACCCCGGCCTTACCCGAGACGAACCCCTAATTTGCCCGTGACCAACTCATGATTTTACCCGTGAGGCGTCGTGCAACTTCCAGGTTTTACGTCAAAGCTCCGGAATGAACTCGGCTTGGTAAGGCTTAGGATTTAGGGTTTAGGTTCAGTTTGCACAAGAACGCCCTGGCCTTGATCTCCTTGTCAGTCTCCCACTCCACCTGCATGCTCTTAGAGATTTCTGTGCTGCTATTGGCTGTTTTGGGTGTAACGAAAGCGACGATGGATCCGCGTGCTTGACTTCCGACCGAGCCTACGTCGCGAACGCACTGGCCTTCGCCACTGCAGACATGTGTTTGCCGCAGCAAGGGCCAAGGGCTCGGCTGTGTGTCCCAGGCGATGATCGCATTTGCACTTGCAGCTGCAGCAGCAGTCCTTCCTGCTCTTCTCCGGACCTTTACACAGGAAGTTTGCAGACTTGATGTCATGTGGTGCTCTTAGCTGTGCTGGACCTGGGCAACAGCGCCTGTTTGGAATTGTCTTGCTGTGCCGTTGCAGCAGCAGGCACACTCCACCGGCATGCTCTTAGAGATTTCTGCGATGCTGATGGGTGTCTTGGGCGTAACGATCCGCATGCTTGACTTCCGACCAAGCCTGCGTCACGAACGCAATGGCCTTCGCCACTGGACAGGTGTATTTGCCGCAGCAAGGGCTGCATGCATGTGTCATTTGTGCAGATACATGTGCAATTACAACATGCTGCCCCCGCCACCTCCTGGCACCGGGAGCTCTATTGCTGGATACTTGGACCTTGCGGGAGAATGTTCTAGTTTGAATGTTTGTATTTCCTGAAAGTACAACTCATGCTGTTCCTTTATAGCTTGGGGTTTGAGGTATGCAATGCTTCTGCCACACCACAGGGCCAGGGCTGGACAGTGTGCTTTCGCTGATTTGGATTGGGCTTGTTGCCATGCCGCAGCAGCAATCATTACCGCTCCACCGGCATGCTCGTAAAGATTTCTGTGCTGCTATTGGCTGTTTTGAGCGAAACAAAAGCAACGATGAATCCGCATGCTTGACTTCCGACGAAGCCTGCGTGGCGAACGCAATGGCCTTTGCCACTGGACACGTGTATTTGCCGCAGCAAGGGCCAAGGGCTCAGTGAGCTGGCTGCTCGAAATTGCCCTAGACCCTAGACCCTAAACCCTAAACCCTAAACCCGAAACGGAAGACCCAATCTCAAGGGACGGTGATCCGCGAGCCGCCAGTCCAAATGTGCGAGCGGAATCTTGTACTTGTTTTCGGACGGGGTGCAGGTGCATGCCGGTAAGACAGTCGAAGTTCATGCCTGGGCGCAGCTGCGCCTGCTTGCGGCACCGTCGCAGCAGGACACGCGAACTGGTCGGAAGGGAAGTCGTTGCAAGACTTATCCGATATCGCTTCAGAATGTGAGGCACGAGCACGGACTTTGCCAGCTCCTCGGGCATGCCCAAGCTAGCCCTAAACTAAAAACCTGAAACGGAAGACCCAATCTCAAGGGACGGTGATCCGCGAGCCACCAGTCCAAATGTGCGAGCGGAATCTTGTACTTGTTTTCGGACGGGGTGCAGGTGCATGCCGGTAAGACAGTCGAAGTTCATGCCTGGGCGCAGCTGCGCCTGCTTGCGGCACCGTCGCAGCAGGACGCGCGAACTGGTCGGAAGGGAAGTCGTTGCAAGATTTATCCGATATCGCTTCAGAATGTGAGGCATCGAGAACGGACTTTGCCAGCTCCTCGGGCATGCCCAAGCTAGCCCTAAACCCTAAACCCTAAACCTGAAACGGAAGACCCAATCTCAAGGGACGGTGATCCGCGAGCCGCCAGTCCAAATGTGCCAGCGAAAATTTGTACTTGTTTTTGGACGGGGTGCAGGTGGATGCCGGTAAGACAGTCGAAGTTCATGCCTGGATCACGTGCGAGAAGGCTGGTCAACTGAAGAATGCGCCCTAGCTTGGCGACCGACGAGTTCGCGGATGCTAAGCCGGGTTCAGGGTGGGGGAGGAAAGCTGCAGGCGCCGTGCAACAGAAGCAGTCAGAAAGGGCTGCATCAGCACTGCATACGCATGGTGCTCGTGGGAGGGCGTGCTGCTAGTGCTGCCCGTCGAGGCTTCAGCATCACGCAGGTTTGCATGGCAAAGCCAAGGCATGCTGCAAAGATAAGAAAGCGCGCACAAGGATGCACAGGCAATTTTCTCAGCTGTCATGGAGGGACTCGCGGTGAATCCACTCTCTGTGTCCCTCGCACCTGTGTGATCGCCAAAGAGTCGCGTCGCCTGTCAAGTGTCTCCAGGCACCGAATCTGAGGCACTTCAGGTGAAGGCCGTGCAATTCCGGCGCTGCTGCCTTCGCCTGTGGTCCGAATGTCCTTTCCGGCCTGCGCTTCTCCTTTTTTGGAAGAGCAGGGTTTAGAGGCGCGACAGGCCCGTCTTTCCTGATATTTGGTGCAGCGTGGTGAGCCTGGCAGTTGACACACCCTGAGCGCAGCCAGCAAGCGCCCTCTGTTTCCAGGCATGGGTGCTCATCACTGACCCATCCGGTGTCCATGCTGTTCATGAAGATGCAGCTGTTGGAGGCCAGATCTTCGGCACTGGTCCCTGTAGAATGTGCCTTCTATTGCGGACACGTTGATGATGTATCTGTCGGGGCGGGGAGATCCTTCCAGCAAGCCGCGCAACAGGTGGCAGGCAGCTTCCTCTCATCGGGGCAGGAGCAAGTTCGACGTTGCGTCAGCTTGCTGTCTACCCTAAGTTTTGATTGAAGTCTGCCGTATGAGAAATAGTGGCGAAGCTGATCAAGCGTGGGCTACGATGCGCGCAGAACAGCCTGTGTTGGTCTTCTGTGAGCTCTGTTAGCGGTTCCTTTAAAGGCTCCTTTAACGGCTTCCTTCCGCATAGTTATTGGGCCCTAGGAGGGATTTCTAAGACCCATCCAGGCAGCTCGCTGACCCTCCGCTTGAGGCGAAGCGACTCAGATGACAAAGCAGTTGGCTCCTCTCCCATCCTACGGAGCACTCTTCACACTGCTTTCGGGCATAGCAAAGGCCCCAGCTTGGGCCCAGCGTTTCGGGTGGGGGCTTAGGGGCCGAACGCACGGCCTAGTTCGTCAACTCATTTTAGGGTTTAGGGTTCAGGGCTCAGGGTTTATGAGTTGAACTCTTCCAAGTCCCACTGCCGATCCGCTTAGTTCTCTGGGGCTTCATGAAACAGCAGAGGCTTCCACCGCGTGACCGGCGTGACTGTTGAAAAAACTTGAGCACGGACTTTGCCAGCTCCTCGGGCATGCCCAAGCTAGCCCTAGCCCCTAAACCCTAAACCCTAAACCCGAAACGGAAGACTCAATCTCAAGGGACGGTGATCCGCGAGCCACCAGTCCAAATGTGCGAGCGAAAACTTGTACTTGTTTTTGGACGGGGTGCAGGTGGATGCCGGTAAGACAGTCGAAGTTCATGCCGGGATCACGCGCGAGAAGGCTGGTCAACTGAAGAATGTGCCCTAGCTTGGGAGCTCCGTTAAGGGTTCTTTAAAGGACCGTTGCACAGGAAGTTTGCAGACTTGATGTCATGTCGTGCTCTTAGCTGTGCTGGACCTGGGCAACAGGAGCAGTGCTTCTGACACGCCACAGGGCTGGACAGTGTGTTTTCGCCGGTTTGGAATTGGCTTGCTGTGCCGCTGCAGCAGCAGTCACACTCCACCGGCATGCTCTTAGAGACTTCTGCGATGCTGTTGGGTGTTTTGGGCGTAACGAAAACGACGATGGATCCGCATGCTTGACTTCCGACCAAGCCTGCGTCACGAACGCAATGGCCTTTGGCACCGGAGACAGCAAGGGCCAAGGGCTCGGCTGTGTGTCCGCCCTACGTGAGCCGACTGCTCGAAATTTGGACGTGAGGCATCGAGCACGGACTTTGCCAGCTCCTCGGGCATGCCCAAGCTTGCCCTAGCCCCTAAACCCTAAACCCTAAACCCGAAACGGAAGACCCAATCGCAAGGGACGGTGATCCGCGAGCCGCCAGTCCAAATGTGCGAGCGGAATCTTGTACTTGTTTTCGGACGGGGTGCAGGTGCATGCCGGTAAGACAGTCGAAGTTCATGCCTGGGCGCAGCTGCGCCTGCTTGCGGCACCGTCGCAGCAGGACACGCGAACTGGTCGGAAGGGAAGTCGTTGCAAGACTTATCCGATATCGCTTCAGAATGTGAGGCACGAGCACGGACTTTGCCAGCTCCTCGGGCATGCCCAAGCTAGCCCTAAACTAAAAACCTGAAACGGAAGACCCAATCTCAAGGGACGGTGATCCGCGAGCCACCAGTCCAAATGTGCGAGCGGAATCTTGTACTTGTTTTCGGACGGGGTGCAGGTGCATGCCGGTAAGACAGTCGAAGTTCATGCCTGGGCGCAGCTGCGCCTGCTTGCGGCACCGTCGCAGCAGGACGCGCGAACTGGTCGGAAGGGAAGTCGTTGCAAGACTTCGCCGATATCGCCTCGGAAATGTGAGGCACGAGCACGGACTTTGCCAGCTCCTCGGGCATGCCCAAGCTAGCCCTAAACTAAACCCTGAACCCGAAACGGAAGACCCAATCTCAAGGGACGGTGATCCGCGAGCCGCCAGTCCAAATGTGCGAGCGGAATCTTGTACTTGTTTTCGGACGGGGTGCAGGTGCATGCCGGTAAGACAGTCGAAGTTCATGCCTGGGCGCAGCTGCGCCTGCTTGCGGCACCGTCGCAGCAGGACACGCGAACTGGTCGGAAGGGAAGTCGTTGCAAGATTTATCCGATATCGCTTCAGAATGTGAGGCATCGAGAACGGACTTTGCCAGCTCCTCGGGCATGCCCAAGCTAGCCCTAAACCCTAAACCCTAAACCTGAAACGGAAGACCCAATCTCAAGGGACGGTGATCCGCGAGCCGCCAGTCCAAATGTGCCAGCGAAAATTTGTACTTGTTTTTGGACGGGGTGCAGGTGGATGCCGGTAAGACAGTCGAAGTTCATGCCTGGATCACGTGCGAGAAGGCTGGTCAACTGAAGAATGCGCCCTAGCTTGGCGACCGACGAGTTCGCGGATGCTAAGCCGGGTTCAGGGTGGGGGAGGAAAGCTGCAGGCGCCGTGCAACAGAAGCAGTCAGAAAGGGCTGCATCAGCACTGCATACGCATGGTGCTCGTGGGAGGGCGTGCTGCTAGTGCTGCCCGTCGAGGCTTCAGCATCACGCAGGTTTGCATGGCAAAGCCAAGGCATGCTGCAAAGATAAGAAAGCGCGCACAAGGATGCACAGGCAATTTTCTCAGCTGTCATGGAGGGACTCGCGGTGAATCCCCTCTCTGTGTCCCTCGCACCTGTGTGATCGCCAAAGAGTCGCGTCGCCGGACACGTGTCTCCAGGCACCGAATCTGAGGCACTTCAGGTGAAGGCCGTGCAATTCCGGCGCTGCTGCCTTCGCCTGTGGTCCGAATGTCCTTTCCGGCCTGCGCTTCTCCTCGTTTGGAAGAGCAGGGTTTAGAGGCGCGACAGGCCCGTCTTTCCTGATATTTGGTGCAGCGTGGTGAGCCTGGCAGTTGACACATCCTGAGCGCAGCCAGCTCACGCCCTGTGTTCCCAGGCAAATGCCTGGGTGGCCTAGGTTGCGCTTTTCCCGTTTTGTTGACTGCGAGCAACAGGTAGCTGCGAGCAACAGGTAGCAGTTAGCTTCCTCTCATGAGGGCTGGAGCAAGTTCGGCGTTACGTCAGCTTGCTGCCTACGCAACGTTGGCTCTGGTCCATGTAAGTTTCGATTGAAGTCTGCCTTATGAGAAAGTGTGGCGAATCTGATCAAGCGTGGGCCACGATGCGTGCAGTACAGCCTGTCTTGGTCTTCTGTGAGAAGGCAGGGCCAACTAGTCCAGTCAAATCAAGAGTCGGAATTCAAAGACCACCGGCTCGGTGTGGTCGGTGATACAGTGCTACGCTATGTGCTGCTGACGCTACCGACACCTCCGCGCTGGTCCTGGCACGAATTTAGGCCATTGCCGGCAAAAGAGCTTGGCTTTACACAGCTCCCAGAGCATGCAGTGCTGCTGGCCCTCAAGTGCTGCTGCACAAGAACAGCATTGCTTGCACAAAGGAGGATATGCCCTTCCGCGTGGTTCTTCGAAGATAGTTGCGACACCGCTCTTTGCAATTGCTTCAACTTTCATTCGAAAGTCCTTCGTCACCCTGTCACCGAGGATATTGCTCTGAAGCTACAGTTGCTCGGGATCATCATGTCATCTTGCCGAGCAAGTGCCTCGGGCACGCCATGGGCACGCCTATTTTGTCGCTCCCTCGAAGCTAGGTCCTCGCACGATTGTGAGGACAACTGCTCAATAGTCTCTGAATAAGAGCTCTTCGAACATTGGTGCCATTGGTGCCTCAGCAAACAGTGTTGCTGCAAGCAAACCTTCGCGAGAGCAAAACCCATGGTCTGCCATCTAGCATCATCGCTCGCCTATGCTTGCAGGTCAACCATGCGCAAGCCAGAAAACCACGTTCGACTGCGCTCACGTCTCAGCAGCTGCTTTTGTTTTCGCACAGGTGATGGCCTCACGGAGGATGCCTGGCGAGATGCCAAAAAGCTGGGGCCGAGAAGTCTGTTCTCTGATATCGCTCTGTCACTGCGGCTTGGGGGTTGTAGTTCTGTTGCATTCTGGAAAAATGATCGGTTTGAAGCTTGCCGTGGAATGCGTGTACTCTGCTGCATGTGTATATCTGCGTGTTAAAGATGTGCGGCTGTCGGTTCCCCAAAATAGGTATCTGCTACTTTACTGACCCACCAGCTTGCAACAGAGATGACACACGACTATCTGTTCATTTTCATATCTAACTGGCTCTTGAGCTGAGTTTGTGTTGGGGCGGTAAGTGTACGTGCGTGCGTGCGTGCTTGCGTGCGTGGGTGTGTGTGTGTGTGTGTGTGTGTGCGTGGGTGTGTGTGTGTGTGTGTCTCTTCTGTTTCTCTTCGTGTCTGTAGCGAAATGTGCTGAGTTTGGTATGCGCCGTCGGTGCCTGTGCGCAGAAAGCCGCGAAGTCTTGATTCCAGATGTGTCAGCGTTTCCGGCATGGCTGATCACGAAACGGGTGCGGCAGCGCGGCAACGAGCGGCTGTCATGCCGCCATGGTTCAGTGACGGGACCTTCAAACACACCGGGCGCATGCCCTAAACCCTAAACCCTAAACCCTCAACCCCTAAAACCCTAAGTCAGTTCCTGAGAGATTCCGAGGTCTCTTTGACTCCCTGCAGCTCTTTTAAGGTCTCCCAATCGTCCGCACAGCCAAAGGCCACTTACTTCTTACAGAAGCAGTTCAGCGGCTTAAATTCACGGGCACGTGGAATTTAAGCAGCTCCAGCGGCTTAACTTCCACGGGTGCGTGGCTTAAGTTCCACGGGCGCGTGGAATTTAAGCAGTTCCAGCGGCTTAAATTCACGGTTGCGTGGAATTTAAGCAGTTCCAGCGGCTTAGATTCCACGGGCGCGTGGAAGTTTAGCGGCAACAATGAATCCGAGTCAAAACCCTTATTTCCGAGTCAAAATCCTTGTTTCCCAACAACAATCCTCATTTCCGAGCAACCATCCTTATTTCCGAGGCCACCACTTAAATTCCACGGACCCGTGGAATTTAATTAAGGGCTGGCCTCGGAAATAAGGATTGTTGCTGGGAAATAAGGATTGTTGCTCGGAAATAGGGATTGTTGCTTGGAAATAAGGATTTTGACTCGAAACAAGGGTTTTGACTCGACTTTTTTTAAGGCTTAAATTCCACGCGAAATTTTTAGCCGCTGGAGCTGCTCGTGGAATTTAAGCAGTTGCGCTGGAGCTGCTTCAATTCCACACGCCCGTGGAATTCAAGCCGCTGGAACTGCTTAAATTCCGCGCGCCCGTGGCGTGTTTAAATTCCACGCGCCCGTGGCATTAACGCGGCTTTTCAAGTTCCACGGGCGTCTGGGATTTAAGCGGCTTTGAGCGGCTTTGTACATTTCACGGTCGCGTGGAATTTAAGCGGCTCCACGCTTGACAAAAAACTCAAGCGAGAGTTTCAGGGTGGCATGAAATCGCAAAAGTGTTCGCCCCTGAAGCACCCATCGTAGTTGCACACATCGCGAGAGCCATGTTATTTGCAAAACAACGGGGTGGAGGGCCACCTGAAGTTGCAGGAGTCGCGAGATAGATTCTTACTATCCAAAACTTCTCGCGAAAGTCATGATTCCCAAATGTTCGCACCTGCGCGAGGGCAAACCTCAAACCTCAGCCTTTTGTCTCCAGATCCCCCGCCCAAACTGAAACCCCGAAAGTGGAGCCCATCAGCAAGACCCTGAAGACCTGGAAGTTCACAATGGTGGGCTGCCCTGGCTATAAAATCGATCTGCAACCTACCGAGCTAACCCCAAACCTGCCTGATGCCTTCCCAAGCTGCCGCTGGTCTGGAAACGACGATGTGACCACCACATTTCCTTCAACTCCACCTGAAAACCCGAATTCTGGAAGTCTACAGACCACGCTGTTTGCGCGACTGCACGACTGTTCACACGACTGGTGCGTGGTCGGCTTGGCTACTACTCCTGGGTTACCGCACCTCGTACTCTCACAACAAGTCCTTCTACCCTTTGTTTTTACCATTACTGCAGCAACATGGTCCTTTTTTGCCTCTGTTTCTTTCTTTTATGATTCAAGGACTCACGCTGTTCGGGAAACGTCAGTTTTCACACCTACTCTGGCGTGACAGACGGCTAGTAGTCGCCTAAATTTCATGGCAGAAACCCTAAACCCTAAACCCTAAACCCTAAACCCTAAACCCTAAACCCTAAGCCCTAAACCCTAAACCCTAAACCCTAAACCCCTGCGTTTGCCCAAGCCCTTGTCTGCTGTCGTTTCGGGACATGCATAAGTGACTGAAACGTCTGAGCTTCGGTTGACGATAATGCTGATGATGATGTTGATGGAGGTGCGGATGGCGTTCTTCATGTTGCTGATGATAGATCTGCTGGTGTTCATGACGCTGCAGATGATGTTGCAGTTGATACTAATGATTCTGATATCACCATCAGCCTCATTGCCATCAACAACAACATCCGCAGGGTCATGAACACCAGCAGATCGATCTAACATCATCAACATGAAGAACGCCATCCTCACCTGCCTCAACATCAACATCATCATCATCATCATCATCATCATCACCATCATCATCATCATCATCATCATCATCATCATCATCGTCAAACTCCCACTGGTTTAGCCCGCAACCCTCGTGCATAGCGTGGTCTGAACCGAGACATGCTATTGCCTTGCCAGCCACAACAAGTTCAAAGACCTGCGCGGGATGGGGGAAAATGCCCCCCAGAGATTTGAAGATGAGGTATGATGAGGTCGGCCCTAGATTTGAAAGAAATCACCCCCGGAAATTTGAACAAGTACTCCGGGGAAGAACACATCCATTACTGTTGGTTTTCACGTCGGCGCCTAGGTATGGCAGGCCCGGCAGAGGCCGCGGGCCTCACAGGTGACCATCGCGCCTGGAAGTGGAAGATCCGGCAGAGGACGGCGCAGACGTCATGTTGGTGACAGCGTCGGCCAGCAGCTTGCGAGCTAGCCGGGCTCAAGAAGAGCAGGTGACGTCAGGGGAGCATGGCAGCTTCTCAGAATGTGATCCCTTTAGAGTGCCATCTCAGAACTCACATAGGCAGCCTGAAGCATAGCACAGTTTCACCTCCATCCCATTCCCATGACGGTGAAGAACGACCTGCCTGGCGCCATCGAGGTGGATGGCCAGGTGCTCTACCCATCCAGAAGCCTCGACGTCCATGGCTCACTGATGGTGCGCCTGCGGGACGCGCCACACATCCAGGGCCGGGGTCAGGGGCATCGCCTGTCGGCCGCGAAGGACTTCGGCGACTTCGGTCGAGACGCCAGGCAGTGGCTGCTTGCAGAAGCCCAGGAAGTGAAGAGACAGGCTAGGAGGCATCAGGAGCAGAAGGAGCACATGGAACGGCAGGCCGCGCGGGAAGCGATGGAGAAGGTCAGAAAAAATGACAAGGAGGCATGCGACTGTTTCATGCGGAAAATCTGCGTACTTTGTCTAGCCTACCTCCCCGCTATTTTTCTCTTGTGGCTCATGGCCGGGGGACCGCCGGGCGACGCAGCTCTCGCCGGGCTGCTCGCCTTCTTGGCCCTGCTTCTCTGCTTTTGGTTAAGCTTCTTTGTGCTACAAGTTGGTCGCCCTGCCTATTGGAGAGTCGAGGCGCCCGGCTGGGAACGGTGTCTGGCAGCTGCTGTGTTGCTTGCTGGAGCCCTGGCATGTGCCTGCGTAACCTTGATGAACGTGCGGTATGCCCAGGCTGGATACTGGTGGACGGCACTCATCATTTGGCCATGCTCTTGTTACAGTTTCGCGTTGTCGTTCGGTACATTCATAATTGTTGCGCCGGATAGTATGCCATACGATGACGAGGAGGCTCTGAGAGCAGCCCAGTGGCAGCTGCGCACCCGCAGCATTGTGTTTCGTGGCAAGGTGGTCGAAGAGTCTGGCAGGCCCTGCGTGGCATCGTGGCCCGGCAAATATGAGGCAGCATGGGACTGCTTGGTCCAGAGGAGCCGCGAGGGCGAAACCAGCGCCGCCGTCGTGTTTCTGCCGGAGGGGACGCCATCCTATGGCAAGCATTCGCCCATCCCAGCAGAAGAGCACATTACTGGTGAGTGCTGGTGCATACCCATCTACGGGGAGCGCAAGCCTTGGGGCTGCCTCTGGTGGGACAAGTGGATAAAGAACATCGAAAAGGCACACGCCTGCGGTGCGCAGCTCGAGGTGTACTACTATGAGAAGTCCGTTGGAGCGGGAAAAGTGGAGAGCTTCGATACGGCGGGACATGAACACATTCGACGGGACGAGATCAACTCTCGGTGGACAGCCTTTCAGAAGTCAAACGTCTTCAAGGCGGCAGTTGCAGCTGGTCTCGACAAGCTCTCCAAGGGAACGGGAAGGGACAGTTCGTCCCAATACAGCCGCGAGTACCGTCGACTCTTCCTGTCCTGGTTGCCTAGTGAAGATCGAGACTTCATGCTGGCCTCAGAAGGGTTGGGCAACTCACAGAAGGCCGAGGTAGCTTGGCTCGACCGGAAGGGCTACGAGTACGTCGAGGTGGATGTCTCCAAGTGGTGGGAGGAGTATCACGTGCCAGTGTCCCAAGAGGTGACGCCTCAGGCGCACCCACAGGGGCGTGGCATGAATTTGCTAATTCCTGGCACGGTTGAGTTGGGCTAAGGCCTCTCACCGAGCTTGTGGTTGTGATATGTTGTGATGGAGATGGATCGAGAGGGGCCGAGGAAAAAGCGGACTTTTGTGGCGTTGAAGCCGCAAGATTACATGGAGGTGCACGGATGGTTGCCAGGGATATGTACAGTTCGGGAGTTTAGGGTTTAGGGTTTAGGGTGTATTTAAGGGGCCAAATGGCCGGCACCTGCTGGGACGATCCCAAGTAGAAACGAATCGTGGCTGTTGGGTGTCGTGTGGGTTTATGGCTTAGGGTTTGTTACAAGTCGTCCGAAAACCCTAAAACCCTAAACCCTAAACCCTAAACCCGAAACCCTAAACCCTAAACCCTAAACCCGAAACCCGAAACCCTAAACCCTAAACCCTAAACCTTAACCGTACCACCCACCCTGAGGGCTCCTGGAAGTGGAAAGGTGGGTCTGATTCTCTGAACCGACTCCACCGAAGAAGGAACAGAGCTTGAAACCTTAGGGTTTAGGGTTTAGGGTTTAGGGTTTAGGGTTTAGGGTTTAGGGTTTAGGGCTACTTGGTAGCCCAGAGGTAGCCTTGTGCCCTTTCTTGGTTCAAGGTCCCCTTATGAAGTAACCAACCCCAGAAAAGGGTTCAGGGCTTGCGGGTTTAGGGTAAGTAGGGGGGCTGTGAGGGTTTTCAAGTTTGATGATTCGGGCATTGCCCCACTTCGAGGCACAAATTTTACCTATGATGGGGATGTGCGAGTTTTTTGGCCGATGTTCGGTGCACATTTGCGTCGCCACAGTCTAAATTAAGCTAAACCCTGAACCCTGAACCCTGAACCCTGAACCCTGAACCCTGAACCCTGAACCCTGAACCCTAAACCCTAAACCCTAAACCCTAAACCCTAAACCCTAAACCCTAAACCCTAAACCCTGCCCCCTAAACCCTAAACCCCTACACCCTAACCCTAAACTCGAAACCCTATAAAGTACGCAGCATCTGCAAAGTGCGCTGGCACGTAAAATTTGTGGCCGGAGAGTGCCCAGATGTGGCCCGAGCCAAGGGAGGGCTGAGAACTTGCATGGGTCATCTTCTCCATCGTTGTCAAACCGTAACCCTAAACCCTAAACCCTAAACCCTCATAAAGAACCCTAAACCCTAAACCTTAAGCCTCAATTCCTAAACCCTAAGCCTTAAAGCCTGAACCCTTGCAAGGCTGTTGGGGCTAGGCCGTTTGCATCGAAAGACATTCTTGAACTCCTTAGAGACATTGTTGCGAGCCTGCACACCTGAAACGCTAAACCCTAAACCCTAAACCTTAAACCCTAAACCTGAAACCCTCAGCCCGAAAGCCTCAAAACCCGCGTGGTGCCATCTATTCGGCGTGTTGTGAGCCACGATGGCTGCCAATTTTGAGGCGGGGAAGTCCGCAACTCCGGGTCTGAGAGCGCAGTGTTGCATCAACCCTGCCCTGGTGTTTAGGGTTTAGGGTTTAGGACTTAGGGTTTAGGGTTTAGGGCTTGAGCCAACCCCTGAACAACAAAGCCTTAAGTTGCAACTGCTGACTCGGAAACTCCAGGGGGTACGGGTACTTGGTGGTCTGGACCAGTTCCGGCAGCTCAAAGCAATCGAACGTCAAAGCAGCCGTTGAACCCTAAGCCATCCCCAAAACCACTAAATTTCTGCCAAACCCCAGGAAGTCCTCCCCCAAAATGGACCGTTCTAAGGGTAGTCTCATGGTCCGTTAGTATGAGCCCTTGGAAGCGCCTTATTTTCCCCCCACCCCCTAGAAATCTCCGGACAACGGGTCCTGGGTTGCCGTGGACTTTCTTTGAAAGGGAATGTGCGTTTTACGCGGGTCTTGACAATAACAGTTTTTGAAAATGTACCAAAAAACTACTTGATGTCTTACTTTTTGCTGTTTGGCTCTTGCTGTTACAGTGTGCTTCGTTTTCTGACTTACACTGTGACCCCGGAGCCTAATCTCCTACTATGTTGTACAAAGAGGCAAAAAACGCCGCAAATATCGGTGTTCTGGGCCTGGTGCCAAAGGCATGGACGCTTGTGACAGCCTTTCTTGTTGCACATCCTTGCGCAGTGTGTTGTACAACGAAGCGAAAACACCGTAAATACCAGTGCTTTGGGCATTGTGGCACTTGGCACGGACGCTTGTGACAATGTGTCCTGCTCCGCATCCTTGCGCAGTATGTAGTACAAAGAGGCGAGAACACTGCAAATACCAGTGCTTTGGGCATGGACGTCAATGGCATGGACGCTTGTGACAGCTTTGCTTGTTCCACATCCTAGTGCAGTATGTTGTACAAAGAGGCAACAACGCGGTAAATACCAGTGTTTTGTCATCGTCGCGAAAAGCATGGACGCTTGTGACAACGTGTCTTGTTCCACATCCTGGCGCAGTGTGTTGTATAAAGAGGCGGAAACGCGGTTAAAACCGGTGTTTTGTGCATGGATGCAATATGAATGACGTTCTTGTCCCCCGCTGCCAGGGCCCCCCCCCCCCCAAAGTCGAACAACACACTTTTGCAGGAAACACCGGAAAAATGCAGGAAGCACTGCGGCGACCCAGGACCCGTGGCCCAACTACGCTTAGAACCAAGCCCTAATCCCTAAGCCCTAAACCTTAAACCCTCAACCCTCAAGCCTCCTCAGCCTGTGGCGTCTTGCCCAATGGCAGGGCCCGAGACGCACCACCCAGCGACGACGGTGCTGGCTGCAAGGTGTTGGGGGGCTGGTGATGTTTAGGGTTTAGGGTTTTGGGTTTAGGGTTTAGGGTTTGGGGTGTAGGGTTTAGGGTTTAGATGTTAGAGGGTTGTTAGGCTTACGAGGGCTCAGGGTTACTA
The DNA here is from genome assembly GCA_905221605.1 of Symbiodinium natans. NCBI lineage: Eukaryota > Dinophyceae > Suessiales > Symbiodiniaceae > Symbiodinium > Symbiodinium natans. The sequence goes on along the minus strand of CAJNDS010000088.1, from coordinate 166,765 downwards.
GGATTTGGGTTTGCTGAGGTTCTAGGGTTGCTGCTGGGGTTCCTGAGGTTGCGACGGTTGCTGGGACCCCCCCCCCCCCATGGCTTGGGGCAGCTCGGTCAGGTGATTTGGATCTGGGTTCCTAAACCCTAAACCCTGAACCCTGAACCCTGAACCCTAAACCCTGGACCCTGGACCATTTGCCAGGTAAGTCTCCTTTCTTCTCTTTCGGAGTTGACCTTTAAACCCTGAATCCAAGATTTAGGCGTAAACACGAAATATCGGAAACAAAAACTGCTCTGTAGTACGCATGTGATTGAGACCCTAAACCCTAAACCCTAAACCCTAAACCCTAAACCCTAAACCTAGGAAGTGTGGCAGGCGCAGTGCAAGCTTCACGGCTGCCTCATTGTTTGACCGAAATCGAAATTCAACTTTGTGCCGACTCTAAACCCTAAACCCTAAACCCTAAACCCCAAACCCTAAGCCCCAAACCCCAAACCCTAAACCCCAAACCCTAAACCCCAAACCCTAAACCCTAAAACCTTCCCGTTGTAAGGGAGGTTTGGGGTTTAGGGTTTAGGGTTTAGGATTTGGGGTTTAGGCTTCAAGGTTTAGGGTGTAAGTGAAAGTGTACAACTCTGACTGCGCCCGCCATGCTCTTCTCTACAGTTTCACATTTTGCCAATCACTTGTCAGCCACAGCAGCAAGTGACGTGGAGCAGGTTTTATGGTGTAGGGTTCAGGCTCTCCTAAACCCTAAACCCTAAACCCTAAACCCTAAACCCTAAACCCTAAACCCTAAACCCTAAACCCTAAACCCTAAACCCTAAACCCGAAACCCTAAACCCTAAACCCTAAACCACAGGCCTTAACCTTAGGGGCAAGAAGCCGTAGGGCGCCTGCGCCTCGGGAAGTGTTTTGGAGGCTCCGGCCCAAACAGGAGGGTTGAGGGTCGGGTCTGTCTTGGTCAGGTCCGGCTTCGCTCTTCGTCTTGCGCTACCAGGCCCGTTGCTTTTTCGTAAAGGGGACCGCCTCCCGGGTTTCCTCAAGAGCCCCGGGACCCTGCAAGACGTCTCTTGAGAACTCCGAAGATGACTAGGCCTTGAACCCCAAATCTTCAGCGCCCGAAGCCGTAAACAAGCCTAAACAGCCGGGGTAACATTTAAGAGCCTCCGGCTCAAGCCGCCGACCCCGCTGGGACCGCTAAAGGTTCAGCGAATGGTTCTTGTGGGGAGTCCTTAGAGCCTCCAACGTCATCGAACGTTCCAACTCTTCTGACCCTAAACCCAAACCCTAAGCCCTAAACCCTAAACCCTAAACCCTAAACCCCAAGCCCGAAACCCTAACCCCTAACCCCTAACCCCTAACCCCTAAACCCTAAACCCTAAACCCTAAACCCTAAACCCTAAACCCTAAACCCTACATGCCAGTTTTTGCTCACCACACAAAGGCCAAAGAGCTATCTCGAGCCTGCTTGTTTTTGGATCCAAGGGAGTATAGGGTGGCTGCTGATGATCATCACTAGCAATTAATGCTCTTCTTAACACTATTCTCATTCGTGAAGCCAAGTAAGGCGTTAGGTGAGTTCAGAGGGCTTAGACGTGAAGGCAAGCATGAATTCATCTTTGTTGACCTTTTCCCTACCCCTCAGTGGGGTTGCTAGATTTTAAGGACAACTATGCATCTGGTTAGAAGTATGTACACATACGGATATGTATATTCGTAAATTCATGCGTCTGCATGCATACATACATATATATATACACACATACATACGTATATGATGTGTTTGCATATGTAAATCGTGTACATCAGTTTGTGGATGGGCTGAGTTAACTTACAGGCAAGTAAGCGCGGGCTATTTGCCTGCATCCGGATTCGGTTTGGGGCCGGAATTTGGCAACCTGGTCATGCTCCTTGTGCGTTGATGCTTGGCCGACTAAAAGGGCCACATTAGGCTCAGAATTCCCTTCGGTTTTGAGGGTGTAGCGAACCTGATCTTTGAAGAAAACGGTTACACAGTTACGCAAGGATCCCGCTGCCTTCTTTCGCCCTTACTCCAGGCCATCATCTCCGAGCTGGTTTCATCTCGCTTGGTCCTGGCGCCTACTCGACTGCAGGGCCTCTCCTTTTCGAGCGTCGGGTCCATAGGCATCCCGGAAGCTTGTTCAGTGTGCGGTGCACAGCCACCCTAGCCCGCTCCAAGAAGGGGGGTAGCAATCGTTAAAGCCAGTGCTGCTGCGGGGCCTCGCAATAAACTTTTCAAACAGGAGCCCGCAGTCCGCACGCCAGCACCAGGAATGACGAGGTGAACAGGATAGGAGTGCTTTTGCAAGGCCTCATCGGTTTTCTGTCCGGCTGTTGCAAGCCTCTGCCAGCCCTAAAGACATAAAGCCATATCCAAAAATTGACCCCCCATTCCCGAAAAATCCCTCCTGGCCCTTGTGACCCCAAAGCCGAGCGGGCAGTTCAGGGTGGGTGTCAGAACGCAAGCCCGCGAACATGCGGCCAGTGGCCACCGGCCTATCTGCGGTCGGAGGCATTCGTCCGCACTCGCTGCGGGCACGCCCGTGAAGGCGACGCGGTCCTCTCACACCGGGCTTGCCGACTAGTCTCGCGCAGCACTTGACAGGCCAAGGCGCTGAGCTCCTTGTATTCTTGCTTGGAGCACCTGCCTCCGTTGCCCCAGGCAGCCCTCAACACGTCGACCGTCAACCCCAAGCCCCCGACCCTCCGCGCTGAACCCTGTTGAGTCCAGCGTGATGCTCAAAGGTGACTGCATGCCTGTGCCTTTACCATGAAAGGCATCTTGACATGAAAAAGGCCTTTGGTAAGCTGCTGTAAAAGTTGGGTCACCTTGTTTGGGCGATGCTTGTTAACAATGAAGGCCGCGAAAAGAAACGCAACGGCCCAGAAGGGGTCATGAGTTAGAGCAACCTTCACGTCTCAATCTGCTGGAGGATACGGGAGCACTCGGCGCACACGATGTCTCCTCCGCAGGAGTCCCACGTCTCCGGCAAGTGTGGCTCACTTGGGGGTGCCCCCTTCGCTGCCTCCCAGGAGGGTGGCCGCAAGGCCAATGTAGGTGGCGCGCCTGATTGCGCAAGCACGTGGGATGAGTCAACTGACGACTAGCAGCCTACGATTAGAACCGCAGAGCCCGGCAAGCAAGGCGTGTTCAATGGAGGGTCTAAACTGACTAAGGCACAAGAGCTTGCCCACCTTGACAGTCTGTGATGTCGCATGCTTTCTCATTCCGGGCGAAACTGCTGTCGGAGTGCAAGCGGACTCGCCTGAATCGTCTCAGCTGAAGCTGGAAACAGGGTCCACAGCAACATGCATTACCCGGCGGACCGGCGGCGCGCCCCATCCACGAAACCACGGGTAGCTCGGCTTTGTAGCTCGGCTTTGAAGCGCGCCTCGGAGCTTGTTGGGGGAGCGGATGAAGGGTTGGACCTTCCGCCCCCCGCCTTGACACCCCGTCTGAGTGCTTGAGCCTTGCGAAGCAGTGCACCTTCGCACCGAAAATCTCACTCATCCTTCAACCTCAGGGGCTCCTTCAACCTCAGGGGCTCCTTCAACCTCAGGGGCTGCAGTTCAACCTCAGGGGCTGCAGTTCAACCTAGGCGGGCGTTAGATTTAGCAACTACGGGCTTGAGTTCTTTGCCCTGGCAGGTCATGTAACCTCTTGTCTTGTGCATCTAAACTCTAAAGCAAGAGCCTTGAAGGCTGACGTCTTCTTGGTGGTCCCGAAGCCCGAAACCCCACACTCCGAGCCGGGCCCGGCGTGCGACGCCGCGATCTTCTTGGGATGGTTCGAAGCGCGCAATGCCCTGAAAGGGCGTAGCGGGTGACTCATTCATGAGGCTGCAGTTCTGCGAATCCCCTCCCAGGGGTTTTACTTCGGGCTGAGGGCTCCAGAGCCTAAACCCATCGAAACCCTGAGCTAGGACGAGGTATGCCTTCCGATACGCCGCTGGGCGGCGCCGCCGCTGCCTCTCTCCGTGCATGAGGCGGAATGTCATCTCGATGACATTTTCCCTGAACCCTACGAAAACTCTCCCATCCCCAAACCCCCCTCTTCGCCGGCCTTGCCGCATGCTTGCGGCAGTTGCGGTCTCCGGCAGCACGTGTGTTGCAGGCTGGGAAAAGAGGCACCATCGGCTAAGGTTGGGCAGTGAAGTTCTGCAAGGGACCTACTCGAAGCCCTCGGCCTTAGGCTTTAAACCGCTTCAGGAGGTTGTGGAGGCAGGTCTGATCTGCTCATGGGCGTCCCAGATCTAGGCGTTAGTCGGATTCGCGATCCGCCGTGAGAGGCCGGGAATCAAGACCTTAGGCTTTTTAAAGCTTTAGGGTTCAAAGTAGTTTAGGTGGAATCCGAAGGCCCCCTGAACTTTCAAAAACGTCAGGGATGATCAACCCTGATAGCCAATCCTGGCCAGACAGGTCAACGGGTGCCATTGAGGGTTTAGGGGAGACCACATGAGGCCGGGAGCTTAGGGGCCTTTCGGCCCCAGGGTGTCCTCTGTTTGGAAGCCAGGTGCGCGCGCCCCGCACTTGATGGATGGACCTTTCCGCTGCTTCTGCTTCAGCTTGCCTAGGCTGCATGCTTCTCAAACCTGAAGCCCGAAGCCACAAGGCCTTTGAGGTCCGTTCCTGCGGCTCCCGTTGCAGCGTGAAGCTTGATCTTTTTCGCTTGCGCCTTGTTAGACTGCGTGGTCGGGGCACGTGATGCCTGTCTCCACCCCCCCAGCGCCGCAACATCCTTTGCAGCCTGAAGCCTCAAAGCCTCAAAGCCCCCAACACTGGAACCCTACACCTCATTCGTAGGGTCTTGCAAACCGGCCAAAACAGCAACCCGCGCCCTTCCAGTGACTGACGTTCTGCTCACGGCAGCCCATGCGGCCATGTCCTTCTACACTGCTCGGCGCGCACTTGACTGAACAATTCCTCCGACCACGGGCTTCTTGAAGGTCACTGCGGGCTTGCTCTAGAGGACTCGGTGTTTGAATGGATGCAGGAACACGTGACCCCAACCAGCCCTCACTGGGCACTGGAGTGTCGCGCAAGAAGCAAGCGTTGGCCTGCCCAGCTTTTGAATCGCTGGTTCCGAGCCGTTGCAGGGACGTAGAGGGGGCAATCTTTGAGCCGCCAAACCTCTGAGCCACTCGTGCAGGGCGCATGCTCGCTTGGACATCGTCCAGGCTCCTGCTCGCGGTTCAGGGCTACCTGCCAGCTTGTGACACATCTCCCGTACCCGCCTTACACTGCTGCAAGTTGTAATGCCTGCCTTCTTTGCCTTCGAATCCTCGTGCTCTACCTGGCGCTTCGGGGCCCGCGTGTTGCGCGTCGAGCTTGGGCTCGCCTCTCCGGGTTTCCGGGGGTTGAGGGGTTCAGGGGTTCGGGTGTAAAGCCTGCACCGCCTGCGCCCTAAATCCCCGGCAGGTTGTAATTTGGAAGCTTTGTAGAGTGCACGCAGCGGGGTCTCCAGTGCTCCAAGATGTTCTGGGGCAGGCTTCCGCTCAGAAGCCGCAGAGCTTAGGCTTCAGGGTGGTTCGTTGGTGTCCCCCGGAGTTTGTGCTGGGATGCTGATGGACTCGGATGAGAGGTGCGGGCGATCTTGAGGCGAGCCTGGCGACTGCTGGCAAGAGCCCTGAACCCTGGAAGCATCCCGAAGCCCAACTTTTGAAGAGTTTGGGGTGTATTATAGGGACTTGGCACCCTAAACCTCACGAAGCTGTGCCAAAGGCTCGCGCCATCTTGCCGTGACATGTCGGAGAGGTCGCGTAGCAACCGGGCGGGCGTCGCGCTTTCGTAGGGATGAGGGCTCGCGCCAGAGGCGCGACTCCCTGCTGCACCTCTTGTCAGCATGGCCCCGCAGCATGCTTGGGATGAGGGCCTCGACCTGGCTTCTCCAACTTCCCAGAAGAGATTGCAAGCATCCAGGGCCTTCTCGGGCTTAGGGCTTCGTTAAGATCCTCTGAGCCCTATGCTACCGCATGCCTTTGTTTCGTGAAGGCCCCCACGCTCAGGCAGAGCCCCATCGGACGTTGGAGAGGGCCCAGCCTCAGCGCAGGTGCGGTGCAAGGGGGGGTGGCGCGCAGAGAGCCTTGAGGGGGCCTCTGGCCCAGGCCTCTCCGCGAATTTCGGCCCTCCTCAGGCGGCTGTGTGGCAAGCCGTGAGACCCGCACGTGGCAGATCCTAGGCCCGAAAGCCTACACTCTAAGCCCAAGCCCGAAACCCCAAACCCGGGCCTTGTGCTAGCTGTGACCGCTCCGAAGGCCGCTGGAAGGCAAGCTTCTGGAGCCTCTGTGGGTACTCAAAGAACAGACCTCAGACCTTAAGATCCCAAGACCCGAAATCTTGAAACCCCCAGGACCCTAAAGCCCTCCACCCTTGGGGTGGTCCTGAGGTGGCCCTTGCTGCCGATGTTTTCCCATCACCTCCTAGAGCAGCTGCCTTCTCTACGCGGGTGGCTCTCGAAGCTCTGGTCCTTGCTCGGAGTCCCTTCACGTAATGCTCCTTCGGTTCGTAAAGGCTTGACAACATGTTCTCGCTAATACCCCCCAAAGACCTCAGACCTTCAGAGGCCTGGCTATAGGGCCCTAAAGGGAGGTCTTGGGCTCGACCACTGAGATGGGGAGTTTTGGACTTGGTGTGGTCAGCACCCTAGGCACCTTCTCCTCTCCGAATCCGCGGCTTGCGCTGGGCTTTTTCGTACGAGGTGGGGTCCATCACAAGCCCCTGCTGCCGAAAGCTCTTCAGCCCACCCAAAAGCCTAAGCCCTAGCACAGCTACCGACGTCCGCATAAGAGCTCCGGTGCAGGGTGCGATCTGGAGTGACTGGAGCAGGGAGCTCTTGAAGCTGCGAGCGTCAGTGCGTTGAGGCTCCTGGAATGCTTGGGGTTGAGGGCTTTCACAGCTTCCTGATGCTTCGTGCTGGGGGCTTCAAGGTTCAGAACTTGGTGGCCTTGTGTGGCCATGTGAGGCTTGGGCCCTTCCCAAAGCCCAGCTCCAGGTCAGCCTGTCGACCCACCTCGAACCTCAGCCACATTCACTCATCTTCCCTCAGGAAGGAACGTCTGAACATGCCCCCGCGCCGTTCGTCCTTCAAGGGCCCCGGAGGCTGCAGAGCCTTGAAGCTCCTGAGCCCCTTCTTGCTGTCCTTGCCGGACATCACTTCGGGCTGCTTGCAAAGGCTCTTCCGCCTGCCGCGCCCGGCGGAGCCGTGCACTTGCAGGGACCTTTCAGCCCCCACAAAAACGCCCTCAAGCCCCCCAACTCTTGAAGCCCCGCAGCTCTTCTCCAAGGCCTACCGCAAGCTCCAAGCCCAGCTGCGCCCTCGCGCAAGGGCCGGGAAAGAATCGCTTCACTCCAGCCGCGCCCTCCTGGGTGCAGCCTCCTTCCATCTCCGGGTTCGGTGCCATTTCTCGTGTGCTGGGCACCTGCCTCTTCTTCACTTCAGGCACCCCTGAGGCACGTAAGCTCGAAACCGAGTGCTAGCTGCCCTCCTGTCGGCTCTTATCACAGTCTTCGATGTGGCGCAGCTAGGGGCTGAGCATGGCCAGGAAGGGAGTCAGCTCGTGGAGCCAGCGCCGCCTCTGAATCAGAGTTCAGGGTTTCGGGTTCACTGAGCCCCCTTCTTCTAGTGGGGGCTCTGAGGCCCAAGGCGCGGACACTACAAGGCCCGCCCTGCTGGGCGTGCGGAAGGTCACCGGTGCCTCCTGGATGAGCTGGGTGTCTCACTGCGTTCTCACAACACCTCCCCAGGATGCGGCGGGGAGGGCACCTCTTGCAACGAGCTGCGCTCTTGTCTTCTCGGAAGTGGCATGAAACAGGTTGCCCTAGCTGGGCCTTAAGCCCGAGTTCCCAAATCCTGCATCTGAAGCTCCCGGAGGGCCAAAGGTGGGGTGGGCCACTCACAGTGAGCCCGGCTGCGCCGATCTTGGACGGGTGCCCCCGAGCTGAAGTCAGCTTTCTGAGCCTCAGCGGCCAGCCGCGGTCTCTTTTTTTGGATTTTAGGGTGTGCGGTTGCACTTCAAGGACAAGGCGTTCCATAAGAGGGTTTAGGGTTGTGGGACTGTTGAATAGCCTCGGGCCACGATGGAGGGGCACGCGAGCCCCAAACCCAAAACCCTAAACCCTAAGGCCTAAATCCCTAAAACCCACACCCCCAAAATCTTGAGACCTTACGCCCCGCGAAAAGCCTGTGCGCCACAGCTCCGTTCTGGAAAGCCCCCGCGTGCCGCGCAGAGAGTCCCTTTTAAGGAGTTCCCGATTCCTACCGCCCTAACCTGGACCCGCGTCCGGTGGCGCTCGCGGACGTTGCCTTGCTCAGCCTGCCTGTCCGTGGCTCCCACTCTGCTGCCCCCGAAATGCAGGCCAAAGTACCGACGGGTCTTCGCTGATCCAGGCGCGCTCGTCATTGCCTGATGCCGAGGCTGCTTGCAGGACGAGGACCCCCACCAGCTGGCCAAGACCCATGCGGCACGCTCAAGATTTCTGACATTGTTTCTCTAAGAGCTTCCCCAGAGGCAAGGCTCACGTGGAGAACTCCGCATGTGCCCACAGGGGGTCCGAACTCGCAGCTCGTGCTGACTGCGGGGGTTTCGCTCCGGCTGAAGCTCAGAAGAGCCCACATCCTTGTGGACGTCTTTGCGGAATCTCAGTGTTGGGCTTGAGCTTGGACTGAACATTATGGGGATTCAGGGCGGGCTGATACGGAGCCTGAGAGAGCGAGCGCCAGCTTGCTGTGTCACTCTAGACCCTAAACCCTCAACCCTCAACCCTAAACCCCTAAGTCTTGGCCTCCGGGACCCTAGGCCTGTGTTCCTCTGCGAATGAAGGTCGTTGAGCGTGGGCTGCCTCTACTTGTTTGTATCAACACAGCCGCGCCCCGTCGATCGCCCATCAGGCACAAGCATGCGGCTTAAGCTCATGCCGACGACCAGATGCCTTCGTGCTTCGACCCTGGACCTGACGTTGGATTACGGCGCCGCTTCGCAGTAGCAGCCCGCGCGCGTTTCGCAGGCGCGGCGAGTTCTTCCCAGCATCTCTTGAGGGGGTTGAGTAGTCGCGGCCCATTTGTTTCATGTGTCTTGTGACGGCTCCTGTCCCACTAAGCCTTAAATCCTAAACCCTAAGCCCCTTTGGTTTTGTCATTGTTCTTGCTCTTGCTACTGTTCTCGGGTTCTTAAGGCAGGGGCGGGCGTGGTTGCGCAACCCAAAGATCCCCAAATACCCCCCCTCCCGAAGCTCCCGTAAGGTTCCCTACAGGTACCTGTCCGCCATGAACCCTAAACCCTAAACCCTGAACCCCAAACCCAAAACCCTAAACCCTAAACCCTAAACCCTAAACCCTGAACCCTGAACCCTGAACCCTGAACCCTAAACCCGAAACCCGAAACCCTTAACCCCCCTCCCTTAAGAACTCTATACTACCGTCCTTCGCTTTCTGTTCTGCCAAAGATCCGCTTCAACATGTCGAGCCTAAGCCTTGAACACCTGTCCCTCACGAATCTTTTCACAGCTTCCCCCCAAAAAAGCAACAAAATGTCCCTAAACCAGAAAAAACCCTAAACCCTAAAACCTCAACCTGCAACCCTAAGCACGAAGCCCTAAGCCCTAAGCCCCAAGCCCCAAGCCCCAAGCCCCAAGCCCCAAGCCCTACCCGCAGCCCGACGCCCTAAGGCCTAAAGCCCTAAGCCCTAAGCCCTAAACCCTAAACCCTAAACCCCAAACCCCAAACCCTAAACCCTAACCCTCCTTGAACATTCGAGCCCCCCGCCAGGCTCTGGAATGTACACGTGGAGGAGGCCGATGACCTCCTGCAGGAGGTGGGGTTTAGGGGTTTTCGGGTTTAGGGGTTTAGAGGTTTAGGGGTTTCGGGGTTCAGGGGTTTAGGGGTTTAGGGGGTTGAGGGGTCTAGGGGTCTAGGGGTCTAGGGGTCTAGGGGTTTCGGGTTTAGGGTTTTGAGTTTAGGGCTTAGGGCTCAGGGCTTAGGGCTTTAGGGCTTAGTTTAGGTTCAGGATAAGGGTTCAGAGGGTTTCGGGGTTTAGGGGTTTGGAGTTAAGCGGTGTAGGCGTTTAGGGGTCTAGGGTTTACATTCAGAAGCCGGATTTTGGCATACAGAGGGGATGTACGGGGCTTAACCCCCAGGGAAGGTTTCAAGGTGCTGGGTGGGTGGTTTGGGGCTTAGGCTTAGCAGAGTCTAGTTGTGGGGGGGTTGCGGGGAGCAGGGGCTTCTGGGCTTCGGGGGGAAACCCTAAACCCTAAACCCAAAACCCAAAACCCTAAACCCTAAACCCCAAACCCCAAACCCTAAACCCTAAACCCTAAACCCTAAACCCTAATAAGGTAGGTGTATCCCGTTCACAGGGATGAAGATGTCGCGGGATGCTTAGGGTTTAGGGTTTAGGGTTTAGGGTTCAGGGTTTGGGTTTAGGGCCATGCAATGTTTACGTAGACCAGGGCTCCACTGTGCGCAAGGGTTTTGGCTTGAGCTCGGACGGTTACTCTCTTAGCTATGAGGCTTCTACAGATACAAATTCTGCTAATTCTCATGGTTGTGCATTCAATGATCATCGATTTTGATGCTTCTAGCATGCAGGGTTTCGGAGGCCTTGCTTGTTCTGAGGGGCCATGCGCGAGGTTGTTTGTTTGCTTGAGCGCCCGCTTCGGCGCCGGTTCTGGCGCGTTTAGGCTTTGGGGTTTAGGGCTTTGTTGCTTCTTCCCTTGTTTTATATCCTGCTTTGATGTGTTTGTTCCTCTGTTCCACTGAACCCGAAACCCTGAACCTAAAGCTTCAAACCGAAGCCCAAGCCCTAAACCCTAAACCCTAAACCCTAAACCCTAAACCCTAAACCCTAAACCCTAAACCCTAAACCCTAAACCCTAAACCCTAAACCCTAAACCTGAAAACCCAGACTGTGAGGAACTGGTCGAAGCGCGCGGGGGTGCCCAAACTTTTCCTGGACGCTCCCCTGCTCTCGTCAGACGCCCGCGGCATTCTGGAGCCCTCAGCCCGGGTAAAACCCTAGACCCCAGACCCCATACTCCCCTAAGTCATCATCTTCCTTATTCTGCATCTCCCTGGCTGCCCAAGGTAGAGTGCCCCCTTGAGGATGCCCCTTTTCCCCGAGGCCCGCCTTCTTGCGGATACCTGCGGCATCTTCGAGGGTGCACTTGAGGGGTCGAGCAGCACGGCTACAGCTGTGAACCAGGAGGCCCGGGCCAAAGCAGCAGCAAGCGCCGGGCTTCTTGCGCTGTGCAGCTCCACCCCCCAATGGCATTTTTTGCGCTAATACGCCCCAGGCTTTGAACGCATCCGCCCCCTTCTTTGGATTCTCATGATTGGGCCAGGAGGGTAGGGAATTGAGGTTGCGGAGGTCACCGGACTTCCCGCGAAGCCGGCGGCATGCCATTTCGCTGAGTTTGAGCTGCCGAAACCCGCCCGTGGGGGGGCCCCTGAGATGCCTCCCCCGGCTGCTCGACATTCTCAAATCACCTACAAGACCTCGTAGACTCCAAGGAACCACCTGCACACCGTGCGTGAGGGTTGGGGTGGTCTCAAGGCGCATGGCTTTTCAGCACGGGTTGCGGCGCCTAAGCCCTCCCGCGTTGAAGAGGCTCCTGGCGGCGTTTGCCCGCGCTCCTCTGCCGCCCCTCGGCCACGGATCAGGGTTCGGCCTGGCAACCTCGACCCATCTCCGATCTTGTAGGAAGGCGGCTGTCCCTTCAACTGCCTCCCATCCAGGAGGTTTGTTGGTGGGGATGTTGGGTATGGAAGTCTGCGTCAGCAGGCGAAAGTTTTTTGGGCACATTGTTGCGAACCCAATGGGCAGACGGGGCCCTCTAGTGACTTAGCCTTTGAGTCTTGTCATCCTCGGCCGATCTCGTTTCTCGGACTTTTGAGCCCCGCCCTGCAAGCCAAGCCATGGCTCTCTCGCAGCGTCACGGGCTTTAGGGTTGCGACAAAAGGCGCGCTTGTGCTGAGAGCCTGTCCGTGAGGTCTGCTGAGAAGGCCCCCCGAAAGCCTCACCCTGAAGTTTGTAGAGGCTCTCTGCTTCCTTCCTGCCGAAAGGCACGAAAGTCTCCCGCCTCCTCCGCCGTGTCCTGTGCGTGCCGTTCGACCTAGACCTGCGCGTCATCCGTGCACGTGGCCCCGGTGGATTTTCCAGGATGGTCACGTTGCCAGCAAGCTGCTCGGATCACCTGAGGCTGGATCCCAGAAAAAGATTCTCTGCGGCCTCCGCCGCACCTGTTTGTCCTGTTTGCCGGCCCCGTGCCGCCAGCCCTGTCCGTGCCCGGTGATCCTCTTCGGGGGCGGCGGCCGCCTTGCTGCGCCGCCCGCCACAGCAGCCTCGGCCTAAGTCAGCTCCACCCCGGCACCGAGTTGACGTCTCCCGTGGAGGCGTCCCTGCGCCACGGGACGCCCTGGCAGCTTCTGCAGGCCGCGCTGGCGAGCCCATCGACCCCCATGGCCTCGGAGCAGCCCTCCCTGGAGCTGATCCTGATTATCTGAGTGAGTACACTTTCTAAGCTTTTTGGGGTACTAGAATCCCCTAGAAAGAACTGAAAGGGTGCACTTCTTTTTTTGGGGCTTATGAACTCAGAGCAGCTGAGGATCCTCTGTGGGCAGAGCTTCGGGTCCGCGGTCGCGCGGAGCCTGGCGCTTCAGCTGGACTCTGCGGGCTTCTCGCTGCGCGGCCTGGTGGCCTTGGACCCCAGGTGTGTGGATGCCACCGCCATTGAGGTGCAGGGTTTAGGGTTTAGGGTTTAGGGCTCAGGGCTTAGGGCTTGGGGGTTAAGGGTTTAGGGTTTAGGGTTCAGGGTTCAGGGTTTGGGGTTTAGGGTTTAGGGTTCAGGGTTTAAGGGTTTAGGGTTTAGGGTTTAGGGTTTAGGGTTTAGGGGTTTAGGGTTTATAGGGTTTGGGGTTTGGGGCTTCGGGTTTCCCCCCCCTTCCTTTCCAAAGCAAAGCTCAGCTGCCCGAAACGCTTTCCCTTAAATCTGGACCCCTGAGATCCCGCCAAATCCTAAGCCGCAATCCCCTAAACCCTAAAACCTAAACCCCAAACCCCAAACCCCAAACCCCAAACCCCAAACCCACCCTAAACCCTAAACCCTAAACCCTAAACCCTAAACCCTAAACCCTAAACCCTAAACCCTAAACCCTAAACCCTAAACCCTAAACCCTAAACCCTAAACCCTAAACCCTGAACCCTAAACCCTGAACCCTAAACACCCCCCGTCAGGTGCTCAGCGCCGTCCCACGGACCCTGGCGCAGTCCTTGGCCTTGAGCCGCTGCCGCCCGCCAGTCGCCGAGCTCGAGTTCGTAGCCCCGCTGCGCCCGCGGGGCGCCCTGGAGGCGGGTAGCCCTAAACCCTAAACCCTAAACCCTAAACCTTTAAACCCTAAACCCTAAACCCTTAACCCTAAACCCTAAACCCTAAACCCTAAACCTTTAAACCCTGAACCCTGAGCCCTAAACCCTAAACCCGAAACCCTAAACTCTATTTAAACCCGCAACCTGAGTCCTGAAGAGCCCAAGCGCCGCAACCAAAGGGTTTGGGGTTTAAGGTTCAGGGTTTCGGGTTTAGGGTTTAGGGTTTAGGGGTTTAGGGGTACGGTTTAGGGGTTTAGGGGTTTAGGGGTTTAGGGGTTTAGGGGTTTAGGGGTGTAGGGGTTTAGGGGTTTTCCAACCATACACCACCTCCTAGCACCCAAACCATAAAAACCCATACCTCGACCTTCATCCCACCCAAAGACCCCAACCCAAGACCCAAATAATGAAAGCCATACTAAGGAAGCACGCATACCCCCATAGAAAATAGGATACTCTATCTCAATGTTTGTGCCCCCGACTGCATTAAATTGACAGACAACTCGGAGGTGTTCCCCGCCCATTGCTTCTTTTGTTGCCCGACGCGCCTGTAAATGTTCTAATACGAACTAGAATACATTCGTGAGTCTATCTATGTTTAAAGACTGGACTTCTTAATTTAGTAAGATGGAGCAGAGAATGTGTGAATCGTGCTGTGCATCAAAGGATATGTTGAAGAGTTTGACGGGTTTAGGACATGTAATGACTGCAGAGAAGCGAAGCGAACATGCTACAAGAAAATTCAGAAGGAAGATAGCCAAGCGAGAAGAGAGAATTGTGCGGACATAACATAAAACGCGAAAACTGGGATGCAGATTTTCCATTCCGCGCTACATCCGACATCGGAACTAAACAAATCGATGAAAGGTTCTTTTTAACTAAATTAGGACGTTTAAGGCAAGAAGGCAAATTAAACGACAATTCACAAGCAGAAAGTAAGGTAGAAGACGAAAAGCAGAAAACGGAAATACGCAAACTATTAGACGAACAGTTCTCTAACAAATTTGTTGATGAAGAGGAAACACCAGAGCCACACAACCCGAACCCGAGAAAACAAAACCCTATATTAACAAAGTGTTTAATCACGCCTATCAGTTGCTAATTGACGATGGGTTTCTAAAATGTTACTTTATGCTGTTTGGTAAGCACAAGGACAAAACAATTATTGAATTTCCTATTGATGGTCCCGAACCGAAAGCACCGACAGCAGACACCCGTAAAGCTTCATATGCTTCACTAGAAAGGATAATGCATTCATAAATATAATGTAGTTATAATCCTTAAGTTGTTATAGATTACAACGACGCAATGGTTTTATCATATTCTTAGACCTGATTCCTATCATAGTCATCGTATTCGAGAAGACCATTTCCATTTTCTACGGTTACGGGTTTCGGGTGGCTACTATGGGTTTTCTATCGGGAGTATGCTATTTTCTATGGGGGTATGCGTGGTCCCATAGTCTGGTTTTCATCATTTGAGTCTTAGGTTGGAGTCTTTCGGTGGGTTGAAGGTTGAGGTACAGGTCTTTATGGTTTGGGTGCTAGGGGGTGGTGCATGGGTAGAAAATGGAGCTGGTATCTGCTAACTCTACTTGAAGGTTCCTGGCACTTCTGAACCACTTAAACTGTACTTATAGCCCACTTGTAAGCCCCTTAAGTGCCCTAATATGGTTATGCGTACAGTTTTAAGCAAAGTTATGTTTGATTCATAAGTACCCCGAACCTCCGAGTAAGGGTTTGGGTTCAGTGTTTCGGGAGGACCTCGCAAACGCGCAGGTTACTCAAGAGCCGGTGGTCTTCGGTTTTGGGCGTGGGGATGCCTGGGGTTTAGGATAATCGTACCATGTGCGGTTTAGGGTTTAGGGTTTAGGGTTTAGGTTTTAGGGTTTAGGGCTTGTAGGTCCAGGTCTCAGCCCCTTCGCCCTGACGTCAGGCGCGGCTTTTCCGACAGCATGGCCAAGGACTGGCTGCCTCCTGGGACGTGCAGCTGTCCCACCGCACCGCGTGGCACTTTCAGGACGAAACCCTTCAACCACAAACCCCAAACCTCAAACCCCAAAGCCTCAAACTCCAAAACCCCAAACCCGAAACCCTAAATCTTGAAGCCCTAGACCTCAAACCCTAAGTCGGTCCGTTTTATTGGGGGGTTTCGGCCCCAATGCCTGGGTTCGCAGAAGAAGCCTATAAGAAGCTAACCCTAAACCCTTAACCCTAAACCCTAAACCCTCAACCCTCAACCCTCAACCCTATGCCCTCAACCCTCAACCCTAAGCCCTCAACCCTCAACCCTCAACCCTCAACCCTCAACCCTAAACCCTCAACCCTCAACCCTCAACCCTCAAGCCTAAACCCTCAACCCTCAACCCTAAACCCTAAACCCTAAACCTCCAACGCCATAGACTCATAGACCAGACGAAGGGATGCTAGGAGGGATCCCCTGCAGGACGCCGACCACTTTGGCATGGCGGAGGCGCCTCGGGTGAAGGGCTGAGGGATTCCAATACACTGTCGAAGCACGCCGGCCCTCTCTTCCCGTGCATGGAATCCTGGTTTTGGGTTTGGCTTGAGGTCTCAGCAGGGTTTGGGGCACCCCAAGCCCGGATCCCAAAACTCTAAACCCTAAACCCCAAACCCTGAACCCTAAAAACTCTAAACCCTAAATCATAAGCCCTAAGACTGCACTCCATAATAGGCCTTAGAAGAAATTAAGATACGGATCCCCACGCCCCAAGCCCCAAGACCTTAAACCCTTAACCCCAAAGCAGGGTTTAGGGTTTAGGGTTTAGGGTTTAGGGTTTAGGGTTTGGGTCAAGGGCTGCAAGTGTAACAAGGATGAAGACTCGTACCCCTAAGGTTGTTAAGGTTCCCCTGAATGTTCTCCTAACATGGCCTTTGTACTACCTTAAAGATCTTGGGCAAGGCTATAACCTTAAGGGTCCCAGGTACAACCCCCTCACCCCCCTGCCCCCTCCCGCATAAACCCTAACCCTAAACCCTAAACCCTAAACCCTAAACCCTAAACCCTAAACCCTAAACCCTCAACCCTCAACCCTAAACCCTAAACCCTAAAGTCTCCAGGAGCAGGCGTGGGACATGGCGACCCGCCTCCGGCGCGAGGTTCGCCTCTGCCGCGGTCGCAGCCGGCGGCGTTTCACTTCAGAGGACGGTGGAGAGTCTGCAGCTCCGTTTGGGAGTTCACGAAAATAGTGGACCCCTCATATCGACCCCCAAATAGTAGGATTCCTCATAATAAGACAGACCCCGAAAAAGGTATCCCCTAATGTCTGCAGCTCCGTTTGCCGTTTGTGGTAGAACTTTTTTGTAGTTAGAGCCTCTTCTGGCTTAGGGTTTAGGTTTGAGGCCCCCGCATCAAAGTTAAGCGTTCAGAGGTTTAGGTCAAGGTTTGGGGTTTCAGTTTCGCGCATATTAGGACTCTGAGTGCCGCAGTCAACAGCCCTAAGATGGTCGAAGGTTAATTGGAGGTTTCCCCCCCAATAGGGGCACTCTTCTTCAATGATTGGAGTTTTCTTGGGCAAAAAAGGAGTCCCTTATGTTGGGGAAAGAAACAATGTCGTCCATGAGGCACAGCCGCAAGTGAGATGTTCTAACCCAGGGCTTGAACCCTAAACCCTAAACCCTAAAACCTTAAACCCTAAACCCTAAACCCTAAACCCTAAACTCTAAACCCTAAACCCTAAACCCTAAACAGAGATGTTCTAACCCATGGCTTGAGGCCAGTGAAAAGTGTCAGGTTCAGGGTTTCGTCCGTAAACCTTCGAGCCAAAAGCTGAGCATGACGACAGTCGCTGAACAGGTCTCCCTCTGTGTGTGTGTGTGTGTGTGTGTGCGCGCGCGCGCGAGCGCGCGGGTGTGTGTGTGTGTGTGTGTGTGTGTGTGTGTCTGTTGGTTGAGCAGCTGCACCTAAGCCCCAAACCCTAAACCCCAACCCCTAAATTTCAGGGTTTCGAGTTTTGTGTTGAGGGCCCCTACCATCGCTCATTTGGGGGCATCGCTTCCTGGTGTTTCAAAACCTCGTGTGCTGAACCACGGCAGCGTCCTTATCGGGTTCCCCTCATTGGAGTTTCGGGTTTAGGGGTTAGGGTTTAGGGTTTAGGGTTTAGGGGTAGGAGGTCTGATGTGAGGGTCGCTGTAGGCTTGTGTGTGGATAAAGGCCTTTCGGCTCACCTTCTCAACACCATGAACTGGCAATGAGCCCCAGAACGCTCTTCGAGGTGCACCAAGGCAACCCTGAACCCTGAACCCCAAACCCTAAACCCTAAATCCTAAACCCTAAACCCTAAACCCTGAACCCTAAGCCCCAAACCCCGAAATCCTACCGAGCCTGGGGTTGCAGGGCGCCCTTGTCATCCGCGCACACCCAAACACCCAAAGCTCTGAACCCCTGAGCCTTAGCACCTCAGCACCCCCTTTTTAACGAGGCCGTTGGTTGCAAGAGTTTAAACAAGAATGATTGCAAGAGTTTAAACAAGAAGTTCACAAAACCTAGTCCCCGAATTCTGAAAACCATAGCTCGAAGTCTCCGAAACCCCAAGCCCCAAACCTCAAAGCCCGCTTGCTCCCTCTCGCCATGGCCTGTGTGGCACGTTTCCGGGTGGCAGCCCACCAGGCCTTATGTGGGGTTGAGGAGTTCTATGAAAGAAGTTGCCATAGTCGGCTTTGGCGCTTTTGGGGGTTTTGGAGGTTTCAGGGTGGCTTTTAGGTTTAGGGTTCAGGGGTTAGGGAGGTCAAACCTAGCCTTGACGCAATCCCGAAGCACTAACTGACCACGAACCCTAAACCCTAAACCCCTAAACCCCTAACATCCTTTCGGACCTTTCGTAGGCCCCTCCGAACGCCAAAGCCCGCAGCGCGAAAACTGGGGGGGGGGGGGGGGTCAGGTTTGGCCATTGACGCTCAGGGGCAGAGTGGCGAGGCGCCGAGGTTTAGGGTTTAGGGTTTGGGGTTTGGGGTTTGGGGTTTGGGGTTTGGGGTTTAGGGTTTGGGGTTTGGGGTTTAGGGTTTATGGTTTAAGAGTTCAAGATTTGTGGTAAGGTCTTCAGCGCTGAGGGTTGTACTTTGAGAAAGTTTGTATAGGTTGGGTTTTGGGGGAGCTTTGTAGGGACTGTTTCGAAGAACTGTCTGGGGCGTACAGGAGGATGTGCATCGAGTTAAAGAGAACTCCCGGGTCCCCAAAAGCGTGCGTTTTTGGTCAAACCCACCCCAAACCCACTCCAAACCCACCCCAAACCCACCCCCAAAGTAGGTAGTACGACCCGCAACGGGGACCCTATTTTGGGGAACGACCCATTGGTTTAGGGGCTCACACTTAAGACTTTCACACTTGAGTCACTTGGAAAACTTCGGTCATTCGGGACACTTAGGATACCTGGGGCACTTGGGATGCTCGGGACGCTTGCAACAAAAGAGACTTGCGATTGCTTGGGTCACTTGCATCACCCGGGACTCTTGGGACACTTTGGTCACGTGGGACGTCGGACGGGTTATTTGGGACACGCTTGTGTCATTTCGGGACACGTTCGACACTTGGGACGCCTGGGTCACCCCTAAACCCTAGACCCTTGACCCTAAACCCTAAACCCGAAACCCTAAACCCTAAACCCTTCATTTGCGTGCGTCACCTGAAGCAATCCAGGGTGTTGCTTGCGTGCCTGGCAGGCCTACCGCCATCTTCCACCCGCATCTCGGGTGGCGCCAGTTCGTCAAGCGCTCAGATGCGCGAAGCCCAAAACCCCAAAACCCAAAGCCCTCAACCCCCTAAACCCTCAGGTTGAGGGTTGGGGGTTGAGGGTTTAGGGTTTAGGGTTTCGGGTTTTGGGGTTTAGGTTTTAGGGTTTCGGGTTTAGGGTTTAGGGTTTCGGGTTTAGGGTTTAGGGAGGGCTCAGGGTCGGGTGCTGGGGTCCCGGACTTGCATCGTCCTGGAGCGGCGGTACCCAACTGGACCCAGATTCCTAGGTCGGGTCGGCCCAGAGAAGTCAACCCTTCTTATATATGGTCCAGGGCTGCCACGCCCACCCCCCCCCCCCCACCCCCATGGTATCCCGCCACCCTCCCTTGTATCCCTACCCCCACCCCCCCCCCTCCCCCTGCGGTGTGGGTGTTGTTGGGGGGTTAGGGTTGAAGGTTTAAGGGTTAGGGCGCACCCCCGCGCCGACCCTGTGGTGTGGGTGTGGTTGTGGGTTCAGGGTTTAAGGTTTACTAACCCCGCGCCCCTCCTGCGGTGTGGGTGTGGTTTGGGGCGTTAGGGTTTAAGGTTTAATACCCCCGTGTCCCCCCTGTGGTGTGGGTGTGGTTGGGGCTTCAGGGTTTAAGGTTTAATAACCCCGCGCTCCCCCTGTGGTGTGGGTGTGGTTCGGGCTTCAGGGTTTAAGGTTTAATATCGCTAGGGTTTAAGGTTAATACCCCCGCGCCCACCCCCCCCTGTGGTGGGGGTTCGGGTTTGGGGTTTAAAGTCCGCGCCTCCCCCCCCCCCCCCCTGTGGTAGTGGGTGCGGTTGGTGGGTTAGGGGTAAGGGTTTAAGGTTTAGGTGGAGGGGGAGAGGGGGCATACCATTGGGGGGGGGATACCATGGGGGGTGGGGGGGGGGGTAGGGCCCCAGAGCCCGTGACCATATATCCCGGGGGTCCCTAATCCTATCCCCTACAGATGTGTCAGTTGTCTCCCCACCTTGACCCATCTGCCGTTGAAACATAAACCCTAACCCTAAACCCTGAACCCTAAGCCCTATTAGGGTTTTGGAACGCCGGAGCCGATTGGAGTTTTGAACAACGCTTTTGTGGCCGATTGACGGAACTTTGAGCAACACCGGTCGGCGATTGACCGAAGTTTGTTAGGCTTCAAATGCGTTTCTGAAAGAGAGGGTTTAGGCCTAAACCCTAAACCCAACCCTAAACCCTAAACCCTAAACCCTAAACCCTAAATCCTAAACCCTAAACCCTTAAAACCTGCCCGCATGGCTCAGAAGCTGTGCCTTAGGCCACTCCTGCGGAGGAGACCTCGAGCTCTTCAGGGCCGGCAGTGTGCTGGCGGCGTGTGCTTTTTGGGGGTTTTAGGGTTTAGGGTTTAGGGTTTCGGGTTTAAGATCCCCTCCCCCTCATGTTAACCCCCCTGCACCCTAATATGAAATTCCCCCCCAGTATATAGTTAACCCTTATGCGCACTTGAGGGGGCTTTTGTATCTGCGGATTCTGGGGGGGGGGGGGCCTGCCGGTTCGTTGTCCTTCATCTGCCGCAGTTTTCACGGGGTCTTCCGAGATTTCCTCCTTGAGGGTTTAGGATTTAGGGTTTATGGCTAGCGTTTGGGCTGTAGGGTTTGGGGTTTAGGTCTAGGTTTTCGGGTTAAGGGTTGAGGGTTCAGAATCTCCGGCCTAACTTAAAACCCCAGAACCCTGGGTTGGGTAAGCGGTTTAGGCTTTAGGGTTTAGGGTCCAGGGTTGAGGGTCCAGGGTTGAGGGTTTGGGGTTTCGGGTTTAGGGTTTTTGTGGTTTAGCAGTTGAGCCATTTCGGGCTTGGGGTTTGTCGAGTTCAGGGTCTGGGGTTCTGGGGTTCTAGGGTTCTCGCGTTTTAGGGTTGTAGGGTTTTAGGGTTTAGGGCCGTCAACCCTACTAATCCCTGTTTGGGGAGGGGGTTGAGAGAGTCCTAAGCCCGAATCCCTAAACCCTAAACCCGAAACCCTAAGCCCTAAACCCTAAACCCTAAACCCCAAAAGCCTGCCAGGTCTTCTGCCGCACAGCCGCGCCGATGGGACTTTGTCAAGAACCAGCCCGTCTTCGACAAGTGCGCTGTCAGTCACGGCCCTCGCGCGTTGATCAGTCAAAGGACGATTGTACCCAAGGGCATCGGGGTTTAGGCTTTAGGGGTTTAGGGAATTTTAATGGCAGCTCTTAGGGACACAGGCTTAGGGGTCGGAGTATGACTCGCTTGAGTGAGATGCACCTTCCGAGTATATTAAACCCTAAACCCTAAGCCCTAAACCCTAAATCCTAAACCCAAGCACTGACTTTCCGGTAAAGCACTGACTTTCCGTTTTTTTTGGGAGAGTCAGGGTTGAGGGTTCAAGGGTATAGTACCCTCAACTGTGGCCCTAAACCCTAAACCCTAAACCCTAAACCCTGTTTGGGGTCTCCAGTCAAGTCCCTCAACTGTGACAGGTACGTGGAATTCCAGTTCTCCGAGGAGGCCTAGCGCTGCTGGGTCTCACCACCTTGACGGAATGGTTGCTCAGAAGGAACGCGCCCTCAACCCCTAAGCCCCAAGCCCTAAACCCTAAACCCTAAACCCTAAACCTTAAACCCTAAACCCTACACCCTAAACCCCAAACCCGGTGCCCTAAACCGCCGCCTAAGACCCTATCAGGATATGGCCCGCTTTCGCGCGGAGCGGCCCACCTTCCGGGACATTTTGCAGGGTTTAGGGTTTAGGGTTTAGGGTTTAGGATTTTGGGTTTAGGGTTTAGTGCTTAGGGTTCAAGGTTTTAATGTTTCTATCTTGGGGGCGGAGGCAGATAGCTTGATCGGAGCCATGCTCAGCGTTCGTTCATGGTTACTTCAGGGTTTAGGGTTTAGGGTTTAGGGTTTAGGGTTTAGGGTTTAGGGTTTAGGGTTTAGGGGGTAGGTGTGACGACGGCTTCGAGTTCAGGCTTCAGGGCTCAGGGGCTAACCCTCTCTCTACCCTTAAACTCTGCGCCTAAACTCCTAAACCCTAAGCCCTAAGCCCAAAACCCTAAACTCCTAAACCCTAAACCCGAAGCCTCCTTAACTTTGGTTGACCATGAGCTCCTTCTAAGTTGATGGTTTAGGGTTTAGGGTTCAGGAGTTTAGGGCTTCGGGCTTGGGGTTCAGGGCCTAGGGTTCAGGAGTTTAGGGTTAAGGGTTGAAGGTGTAGGCTTCAGGGTTTGGGATTTGGGAGATTAGGGTTGTTGATGGTGTGGCGGGGCGGGGTTGTGTAGGTTCAGGGGGCGAGGTCGAGGGTTCAGGGTTTTGGGGTTAGGGCTCAGAGTTCACGAGTTGATGGCTTAAGGTTTAACCCTAAACCCTAAACCCTCGACCCGCAACCAGGGGAGCTGAGAGAGCCCTCTTGTTTCCTTCGTGAGGCTTGAGAGGGTCTAGGCCCTAAACCCTAAACCCTAAACCCTAAACCCTAAACCCTAGACCCTAAACCCTAAGCCCTAAGCCCTAAGCCCTAAGCCCTAAACCCTAAACCCTAAACCCTAAACCCTAAACCCTAAACCCTAAACCCACAAGGGTTTGCAAGCCCAGACCTCAAACCTTCAGCCCCCAGCAGAAACCTTCAACCCTCGCCCCGAAACCTCCCTAGTTAGAGCCGAACTACTCCTAGACGCCAAAAGTCTTGAACCCCGAAACCGTAAATGCCATCTACACCCTTAGGGTCTAGGGTACCCTGAACCCAAAAAACCCTAAACCCTATTCCCTAGACCGCAAACCCTAGACTTAAGCCCTCGGGCGCAGGACGACCCTCGCCTGACGCTGCCAGCAGCACCCGATGGCCCAACGGAACTGGACTGGGGTGCTTCAAAAAGGGGAAGTGCTTTCAGGGTTTAGGGTTTAGGGTTTAGGAAGTGCTTTCAGGGTTAAGGTTTAGGGTTTAGGGTTTAGGAAGTGCTTTCAGGGTTAAGGGTTTCTGGGCTTTGGGGGTTTTAGGGGGGGTCCAGGAGGGTTCAGAGGGATCAGGGGGATTCAGGGAGGTTAGGGGTTTAGGGGTTTTAGAGGGTTTGCAGGATTCAGGTACGTTGACAGCACTACGGTAGAACCCCGTTCTGGATCCTGCGCCATCCCCTAAGCCCCACAACCCTAAACCCTGAACCCGAGACTTCCAAAGCCCTAAAATCTCTAGAACCCCACAACCCTAAAACCTGAAACCCTCAACCCTAAAACCCTAAAGCCCTGAACCCCAACAGCCCCGAAAAACCCCCAAATCCCCCCAAAAGCTTACCCTAAACCCTAAACCCTAAACCCTGAACCCTGAACCCTGAACCCTGAACCCTGAACCCTGAACCCTAAACCCCAAACCCTAAACCCTAAACCCTAAACCCTAAACCCTAAACCCTAAACCCTAAACCCTACACCGTGGAGGACTGGTCCGAGCTCCTTCGGCTGACCAAGGCGGTGCTGCGGGTGGAGGACGAGGTGTCAGGCCCGCTACTTTGGGGGGTGTTAGGGTTTGCAGGGTTTAGGGTTTAGGGTTTAGGGTTTAGGGTTAGGGTTTAGGGTTTAGGGTTTAGGGTTTAGGGTTTAGGGTTACGGTTTAGGGTTTAGGGTTTAGGGCTACGGTGTAGGGTTTAAATGCGGGGCAGTAGGTTTTAGGGTTCACGACTTTGAGGTTGAGAGTTTAGGGGGTTCGAGTTTAGGGTTTAGGGTGTTACAGTCTTACAAGGATCATGGGGCTTGCGTACTGCTTGAACTGCGGTTGCTGCGGTTGCTGGTCAGAGTTGAGGTCGACATGTCTGCTTGGCCAAACTAGCTTATCCCAGGTGCACATAACACCAAGCCCTAAACCCTAAACCCTAAACCCTAAACCCTAAACCCTAAACCCTAAACCCTGAACCCTGAACCCTGAACCCGAAACCCTGTTCCCTGAAGCCTTAAACCTCAAGCCGTCCCCAAAGCCGAGCCAAATATGCGAGGGCACCACGCGGCTTGGGTTTAGTGTTTTGGGGTTCGGGGTGTATCCAAGGGTAGTTTCATGGCCCCTCAAGGGATGGTCCCTTACCCTCTTTAAAGGGTTTTGACGTATGGGCCCTTGTGTTGTTTAGGGTATATAACGGGAACATAAGGGGTCCCCTTGTAAGGGCCGATACTAAGAGGTAGGATTCAGGGTTTAGGGTTTGGGGTTTAGGGTTTAGGGGTTTAGGGCTTAGGGGGTTTTGTTGTGGCCACTACATCCCCAACCCTGAACCCTGGATCCTTAGTCCCTGCACTGAACCCTAACCCATCATCCTTTAATCCCCAATCCTCAACCCTGAACTCGGGTTCTGAGCCCTAAACCACAAACCCCAAAGCCTAGATCCCACCTCCCTAACAAACCCTACACCCTAAACCCGAATCCCCTAAAGTTCGAACGGTTTAGGGTCTAAGACCAGGAGAGTTCCAGGAGCTTATCTACAAGAGGCTCGAGGACGCCACAGTCTTGCTCTTAGGGTTTAGGGTTTAGGGTTTAGGGTTTAGGGATGGCTCTTAGTTCTGGACTCCGGACTTGAGATGGCGGAGAGAGGGTTTAGGGGTTTAGGGTTGAGGGTTTAGGGTTCAGGCCGTTCAGGCTTTGTTCTGCCAACTCTGTCTTCGAAAGGCCAGAAGCGCATGTTTGCCACTCTTCCAAGCCCTACGAACCTTCAACTCAAAATCCGAAAGCCTGAGCCCTAAACCCTAAACCCTAAACCCTAAGTCCTAAACCCTAAACCCTAAACCCTAAACCCTGAACCCTGAACTCGTCCATCCCGCAAACTCCGTCTCGTCTTGGCGGGCTCTCTGGAAACGTGCTCAATGCCTCGACTCTCAACCCCTATTTATCCCCCGAGCCCCCCTAAAAGCCATCAAAACCAAACCCTAACCCCTAACCCTGAAACCATCCCTCCCTTAAACCCTAAACCCTAAACCCTAAACCCTAAACCCTAAACCCTTCACCCTAAACCCTAAACCCTGAACCCTGAACCCTAAACCCTAAACCCTAAACCTGAGACCCTCTTCTCCTTCCAGCTGCCCGCCTCAAGAAAGCAGCAGGACAAGGAGCTCATGGTGGAACCGCCGTGCGTTGTTCGGCGTCGAGGGCTTGGAGAACACCCTAAACCCTAAACCCTAAACCCTAAACCCTAAACCCTAAACTCTAAACCCTAAACCCTAAACCCTAAATCCTATATTAAGTCCCTAAACCGCGAAACCCTACATCCCTAAATCCCTAAACCCTAAACCCCTAAACCCGACACTCATAAACCTGCCCTAACACCTAAAACCCTACACCCTTTCAGCCCTAACAACCCAAACCCTAAACCCCCGAACCCCTAAACCCGAAGCCTAGGGTGGTTTACGCTCAAAGCTGTCGGTCGCTGGCAAAGCTGGGGGGGACGAACATGGTTTGCTACAAGTGCGTTTCCTAAACCCTAAACCCTAAACCCTAAACCCTAAACCCTAAACCCTAAACCGTAAACCCTAAACCCTAAACCCTAAACCCTAGGAGCAAGATCGGCAAGTTCCATGCCAAGAAGTTCGGGGGTCTGGGGGTGTTCGGACCTCTTCCGGCTTCGGGTCTCCTCGGACGTTGCAAAAGCCCTATACGAGGCTTTAGGGCGGTTGCGATTTAGGGTTTACGGTTTAGGGTGTAGGCTTTGCACACCCTACAGCCCAAAAAGCTCTAGAACCCTACGCCCCCCAGACTTACTAAGTCATCAGAGCTTCCGAGTAGACCCTGCACAAGAAAGAACAAGCCCGCGCCAGGCTCGTTTCGGCTTAGAGCTTCTGGAGGGCAAGACGCGCCTCGGCCCGAAACCCTAAACCCTAAACCCTAAACCCCAAACCCTAAACCCTAAACCCTAAACCCTAAACCCTAAACCCGGTAAACTCTATACACCCTAAACCCTATAAACCCTAAACCCTGAACCCTAAACTGTGAACCCCCCACACCCCCTAAACCCCCTAACCCCCTAACCCCCTAACCCAACCCTAAACCGTACATCGTAAACCCTAAGCCCGGAACCCGAAACCCTAAACCCTAAGCCCTAAACTCCCTACCAACCCTAGACCCTACATCCTGAACCTGAAGCGCGGAACCCGAAACCATGATTTCTCAAAGGTCCATGAGCAACTCTCTAACCCTTTAGGAACTGGAGAGCTGACAAGGATCTAAAGGGGGTCTAGGGTTTAGGGTTTAGGGTTTAGGGTTTAGGTCCCCCTCCTCCCCCCACCAAAAAGACAAAAGAGCCTAACTCCCAGCCCCCCATACCATGGTGATGCCCTAGATGCTCAACTACCTTCCCCCCCCTCACTCCTCCAAAAAGCAGCCCTAAAACCTCCAGCGCCCCCAAACCCCAAAACGCAACCCTCGAGAGCCCTCAGACCCTAAACCCCACAACCCGTTCCGCGCCTGGACTCAGAAGTAGGAGCGGTTGTGCAGACTGGCAGGGCCACACTTTCTGTCATGTTCGAGATCAGTAAAAAGGGTAGAGCTACAAAGCGCAGAAACCCCCAAAACTGCTCCAAGAACCGTAATTTCCCCCTACACACCAAACTCTAAGCCCTGAACCCTAAACGCCTAAAGCCTAAAGCCCAAACCCTAAACCCTAAACCCTAAACCCTAAACCCTAAACCCTAAACCCTAAACCCTAAACCCTAAACCCTAAACCCTAAACCCTAAACCCTAAACCCTAAACCCTAAACCCTAAACTCAGCGGTGGTGGGCGGGGCTTCGCGCCCCCGCCCACCGAACCCGCTGCCTTTTCGGCTTCTGAAGGCATTCGCACAGACAGAGCATTTGCCACGTGGTCAAACACTGTCGCACTGTAACGTTTCGGCCGTGCCATCGCTAAGCATTGGGTCGAAGGCAGTACTGCCTATATATAATATAAACCCCAAAAGCTGTGGTCATTCAAAAACCTGTACCCAAAATCCTAAACGAATAGGGTTTAGGAATAGGGTTTAGGGCCTAAATCCTAAAGAATAGGGTTTAGCGAATAGGGTTTAGGGCCTAAATCCTAAAGAATAAGGTTTAGGAATAGGGTTTAGGGCCTAAATCCTAAAGAATAGAGTTTAGGGCCTAAATCCTAAACGAATAGGGTTTAGCGACTAGGGTTTAGGGCCTAAATCCTAAACGAATAGGGTTTAGGGCCTAAATCCTAAACGAATAGGGTTTAGCGACTAGGGTTTAGGGCCTAAATCCTAAACGAATAGGGTTTAGGGCCTAAATCCTAAACGAATAGGGTTTAGCGACTAGGGTTTAGGGCTTAAATCCTAAACGAATAGGGTTTAGAGCCCATAACCTGGAAAATGAGGGGGTCATTTCTGCTATTTAAATTCTATCATAATTAAAGCTGGAATCGGCCACTTTTTCCCGAATCCTAGGGTACCCCCCACGGAGGCCCAAATCCTATTCGCTAAATCCTATTCCCAGGCCCGCTAAATCCTAAACGAATAGGGTTTCGGGCCTAAATCCTAAACGAATAGGGTTTAGCGACTAGGGTTTAGGGCCTAAATCCTAAACGAATCGGGTTTAGAGCCCAAAACCTGGAAAATGAGGGGGTCCTTTCTGCTATTTAAATTTTATCATAATTAAAGCTGGAATCGGCCACTTTTTCCCGAATCCTGGGGTACCCCCCACGGAGGCCCAAATCCTATTCGCTAAATCCTATTCCCAGGCCCGCTAAATCCTAAACGAATAGGGTTTAGGGTCTAAATCCTAAACGAATAGGGTTTAGCGACTAGGGTTTAGGGCCTAAATCCTAAACGAATAGGGTTTAGGGCCTAAATCCTAAACGAATAGGGTTTAGCGACTAGGATTTAGGGCCTAAATCCTAAACGAACAGGGTTTCGGGCCTAAATCCTAAACGAATAGGGTTTAGCGACTAGGGTTTAGGGCCTAAATCCTAAACGAATAGGGTTTAGGGCCTAAATCCTAAACGAATAGGGTTTAGCGACTAGGGTTTAGGGCCTAAATCCTAAACGAATAGAGTTTAGGTCCTAAACGATTAGGGTTTAGCGACTAGGGTTTAGGGCCTAAATCCTAAACGAATAGGGTTTAGGGCCTAAATCCTAAACGAATAGGGTTCAGCGACTAGGGTTTAGGGCCTAAATCCTAAACGACTAGGGTTTAGAGCCCATAACCTGGAAAA
Organism: Symbiodinium natans; assembly: GCA_905221605.1. Lineage (NCBI taxonomy): Eukaryota > Dinophyceae > Suessiales > Symbiodiniaceae > Symbiodinium > Symbiodinium natans. Next base: position 138,548 of record CAJNDS010000088.1, on the reverse strand, counting down.
TGAGGGGGTCATTTCTGCTATTTAAATTTTATCATAATTAAAGCTGGAATCGGCCACTTTTTCCCGAATCCTGGGGTACCCCCCACGGAGGCCCAAATCCTATTCGTATTCCTAGGCCCGCTAAATCCTAAACGAAGAGGGTTTAGGGCCTAAATCCTAAACGAATAGGGTTTAGCGACTAGGATTTAGGGCCTAAATCCTAAACGAATAGGGTTTAGGGCCTAAATCCTAAACGAATAGGGTTTAGCGACTAGGATTTAGGGCCTAAATCCTAAACGAACAGGGTTTCGGGCCTAAATCCTAAACGAAGAGGGTTTAGCGACTAGGGTTTAGCGCCTAAATCCTAAACGAATAGGGTTTCGGGCCTAAATCCTAAACGAATAGGGTTTAGCGACTAGGGTTTAGGGCCTAAATCCTAAACGAATAGGGTTTAGGGCCTAAATCCTAAACGAATAGGGTTTAGCGACTAGGATTTAGGGCTTAAATCCTAAACGAATAGGGTTTAGGGCCTAAATCCTAAACGAATAGGGTTTAGCGACTAGGGTTTCGGGCCTAAATCCTAAACGAATAGGGTTTAGAGCCATAACCTGGAAAATGAGGGGGTCATTTCTGCTATTTAAATTTTATCATAATTAAAGCTGGAATCGGCCACTTTGTCCCGAATCCTGGGGTACCCCCCACGAAGGCCAAATCCTATTCGCTAAATCCTATTCCCAGGCCCGCTAAATCCTGAACGAATAGGGTTTCAGGCCTAAATCCTAAACGAATAGGGTTTAGGAATAGGGTTTCGGGCCTAAATCCTAAACGAATAGGGTTTAGAGCCCAAAATCTGGAAAATTAGGGTCTAAATCCTAAACGACGAGGGTTTAGCGACGAGGGTTTAGGGCTAAATCCTAAACGCGACGAGGGTTTAGGGGTAAATCCTAAAGAATAAGGCTTAGCGAATAGGGTTTAGGGCCCAAATGTTAAAGAATAGGGTTAGGAATAGGGTTTAAGGCCTAAATGCTAAAGAATAGGGTTCAGCGAATGGGGTTTAGGGCCTAAATCCTAAAGAATAAGGTTTAGGAATAGGGTTTAGCGCCTAAATCCTAAACGAATTGGGTTTAGGAATAGGATTTCAGGCTTAAATCCTAAACGAAGGGCTCGCCGATCCTAAACGAATAGGTGTTATTGCAACGAATAAGGTTTAGGAATGGACGACGTCAGGATACTTGGGCCCGCGCCAGGCAGGATCGTGGAATCTACATGTGCTTCTGCGGCACAAGCAGATTGGCTGATGCGCTTCTAATTTACTGCAGATCCGACTTCGTTGTTTACTTCTGGCTTGTACTTCCCTGATACTCGTACATGGCAATTCTGATTTGAGCAAGCTGCTTCTATCGTGTTGTTGCCTGCGCTGAGGTGGATGCATGAGTGCCAGGCTGCAGGATACACTGGCTAGGCGGAAATTATCGTGAATGTGGGTCCATGGGTTCTGGGCGGCTGACTACTCTTGGTCAACAAAAATTTGCACGCCGATGCTGCACGCATGCGTCATCTTTTGTATCCAGGCTTAGTCCGGCTCCGTCTGTTGTCCTGCTATCGCGTTGCTACGGGGACTGGGTCCGCTCCGTAGCCCGCCAGTGCGCGGGTTATATAGATGATATCTGCATTATCTCAACGATGCCGTTCAGAGAAGCGACGGCAAGCAATGCTTCCTTTGAACGGAGCCTACAAAACGCCAATCGCGATCATGTTGCACTCGCGAGAGGGCGACGTATAAAGCTGCACGGATGAATGGTACATCCATCCAAATCGTTATGTGAGACAAAGTGGCACCTTGGATCTTGTGGAGTGTGGTACTGTACCCCAAACGCAACGGGAAGGCTGTCGTTCTTCGGCAGGAGCCATCCGGCAGCCAAGTCTCGTGCGTGATCGGGTGAACGAGGAGAACTTGGCCGTGGTCGGTTAGGACCTGCACACCGCTGCGCCTGAGGCACTGAACAGTGGCGCCCATCCCGTTGACGAAGCCGTGCTCCTTGTCGGCGTTCCTGGTGATCGTAACCCGCATGGACTGGTGCACCGGCATCCAAAAGGGCTCTGCATCCACCTGCGTCTCTCTCCAGAAGTTGTTGAAGTTCTCTTGAGGATCGCACGGTATCCAATCCAAGATGGAATCATCCCGGAAGAGTGCTCGCAGGGCGAGTTGATTGATCCGAGCGGAGCCCTTACGACTGATGGTCACGAAAGTCGTTTTCGGTGTTTCCTTCAGAATAGCACTAATTTGTTCGGCATCGAGTCGGTTGGCACCGGCTTTGCCGCGTAGATTTGCACGGTGCCCTCTGAGGATCTGCTTGAGTTGAGCGCCGCTAGGTGTGGCGCTGCGCAGCAGCTGCAGCTTCCACTTGAGTCGGTCGCACTTGCAGCGGCGCATCTCGTGCAGATTCATGATGTGCATTTCTGACCATCGGCCACTCTCCCTGGCCGTGGTGCCGTCCGCGCCCATCAGCTGGCAGAAATCTCCGACGAACACGAGGGCCGGTCGACGATCGGCAGCGTCCCACAGTCGGAGCAGCCTGTCAAAGATCCACGTTGGGAGTTGGCCGACTTCGTCGATGATGACCATGTCATAGATCTTCATCATGTCGGCCGTCGAGAGCTCCTCTTTGTGCAGCGCGAACATACCATGCACTGTGTCGATGTCGAGATCCGGATGGCGCGCCCTGTACCGAGTGGCTAGCATTCCGGTCGGACAGGCCACTCCAACATGCGCACCTTGCTGCACCGCTCGGTCCAGTGCAATTTCCACTGCCGTGCTCTTTCCGCTGCCGGCAGGCCCTAGCACCACCGTCACCACGTTCTGCGCCGCATCTTGCTCCATCCAGTCGCCCCAAGTTTCCACATTGCGATCTTCGGGCCACTTTGCCAGTAGGGCCTGCCTCACTCTGCCATGCAGAGTGTCCACCACGAGCGCCTGCTCTGGTGCCAGGCGAAGTTCCTCGCCAGCGATACGAGCCGTGCCGTGCAAAGCCGGGGCCGGGTTCCTTTCCACGGACATCTCTCCGGAGAGATAGGCATCGATCAGCTCGATCCTCGCACTCAGCATGGCCATGGTGTTTTGAATGTAGAGATCGGATCGAGCCTCTTTCTCCAGTTCGGAGCGTATCATTTCCGGATTGCGCCAGAAGCGACGCCGATGCAGGACGCAGAGTCCCAGATACTGTAGGCTTTCTGGGAGTTTGTCCGCCTGTGGGTGCCAGAGTTCGTCGACATTGCGGAAGGGCACGTTCAGCAATAGCCATTGGCCGTAGTGGCGATCGTTGGTGTGCCCATACATCACGTTGGCCACGAGGGTCTTGCCGTCCGAGCGATGTTCGTTGATCCAATCTTTCAGAGGCGTTCGGATTCTGCAGGCACTGTGCATGCGGCGATACTTCTGCGCGATCTGCCCGCTGGAGCCAGCCTTTCGCAAGAACTCGAGGAGTGTCATGTCGTCGCGCCTCCAGGTGCTCGTCATGTAACTCTGCACGATCTTTGGCGGGTCTTTCTCCCACGGCACCGGAACGACGAACTTGCGCACGGTGCCTGGACAGACGAATTGTGGGTGCTGCTGCGCCGCAAGCTGCATGATCATTTCTGGCTGCAGCGGGTGGTAATCTGCCAGAACACGTCTTGCGAGCGAGAAGTCCGTGGCCCGGTTGTTTAACAGCTCTTGAGCGAAGGAGCTGCTAAATTTTGGCAGGTAGCCCGGGATGCAGGATTCCAACCCAATCAATGACTGCATTTATATACATAGCTTCTTATTATATGGCTAGTGTTCGGTCGGGCGGCTTGCACAGTACTTGAGCACCATGGCTCGACCATCCGACGCCAGGACGTCCACGTGGCAGCGAAGAGCGGCCAACACGTCTGGAAGGTATGCGCGGCATCGTTGCTCGAAGGCGTCCTGCGGATGATGCAGCTGGAGCCGCTGCCCGGCCTCGCTCACCTTGGTCGGTTCTTCGCGCACGGGCCAGCCGCTCGACATGTAGTCCAACTGGGACCCAACGACGAGGTCGCGCATCTCTTCCTCCTCCTCTGCGGGCACGTCGGCGCGGATCTTGGAGGCCAAATCCATGCACTGCATATCTTCAAGCCACAAGAGGATGTGCACGTGGATTGTGCCTCGCCCGTGGTAGAACTGGCCGTCTCGGAAGACACGGCGCTTGCGCTTGCCGTCCTGGAACTCCAGTCTCGCAACCCAGTGCCGCACTTTGCCAGGGCCTTCTGCGGATGAAAACACGTGCTCCCTCTTCGGTTGCAGTCCTTCGTTGCTGCCCGTAAGAAGGCCCTTGACTGCCTGAGTCAGCACGTGCGCCAGATGCAAGGTCTCGGACACCGGCATTTCCAATCTCGAGCGCAAGCTCTTTGCAAGTTCGTCTTCCAGCCACTGGTGGTACGGGAAGGACCACTCATACGGCGCGACGGTGATGAAGAGGCTGGGCCAGCCCAGTTGCTTCTGAAGGTCGATCAAGGCAGCGTGGTAGGTGCGCCAGAGCTCCGGTGAATAGGGCTTCGCCGCCAAGGCTTCTCGGATGCCAGCATTAGCACTGTTCTTGGCTCCGCCAATGGTGGTGAACAGCCAGAGATCGTACACGAACTGAAGCAGCTGTGCGTCCGAGTTGTAGCCGATCAGCGCCGAATGCGCTTTGGCTAGAAAGCTCGCCTTCGCGCTTTGCCTGGATGCCCCTCCTTCCGCTGCTTCGTCTGCGTCCAGGTCTTCTTCATCCTCCTCCGCTCGCACTCTGCGGTGGCGATGCAGTCTTCGTGCATCCTGTGACCTCACGTAGGTTTCCGTCATGTCTACGGTCCAGTATAGGGTGGGGCCACAGCGCACACTCCAGTCCGACGGTCTCGATGAAGTTGGTAGGCAAGCGCTTCACCGACGCGCCGGCCCAGATCTCCCCGCGAGCGATGGCCCTGGCTCTTTTGCGAAGGAAACGATGGTGGAGCTGCCAGAAGCGATGGTAATGCGAACCGGCGCTCGACTGTAGCAGGTACTCCAGCGCCTTCTCTCCACGCTTGCGCTGCCTTCGCGATAGCTTGGCGAGGTTCTCTTCCACGGATGATTTCTTGAAAGAGAAAGTCATCATGTCGTTGTGCACGAGATACCCATTCGGTGGCCGGAAGACTCCCCCGGTGTGAATGTCGAATGGGCGTAGGGCTTCAATCACCTGCGACGATAGTTTTCGCAGCGGGCGCGGGACGTCTTCAGGTGACGGAGCCCAATAGCCTTTGGCGCCACCCGACTTGCAGTGCCCGCATGCTGGCAGCTCGGATGACTTGGTGGCGGTGCCAGTTGCATGACTCGCACGAAAGACTTGCGGTACCATGCGCCCACAGCAGGAGCACATGCGCCAGGAATTTTCCAGGCACCATTTTCGAAAGGCCAGAGAACGTGCAGGTGCCCAACAGGCCTCCTCTCGGGCGTCCTTCTGGTAGATGGACGGAAATTTTTTCTGCAAGCGAGCATCTTGTTTTTGCTGCTTCACCCGAAAAGCTTCGTGGGCTGCATCGGATTCTCGCAGTGCAGGTTGGCGAAATGCCAACGAGTCGTTCCAGGATGCGATCGGCTTGGACTCTCGCTTGGCTTTTCGTCCGGCGCCCTGCGACGCGAACCGCTTGACCATGTTCTCTCCTCGCATGTCGCGGATGCGTTGCAGGGCTTCTAGGTGACGTTCGGGATCTGCTTTGGCTTGCCGAGTCAGGTATCTTTTTACCTGTTGTCCACTTTGTTCCTTGAGCGCAGACTCGAAGGCCTCTGCGGAGCAGAAAAAGCAATGTTCGAAGCTGACTCCGTCCTTCGGCCTGGTGTACGGGGCGCCGCGAAGGCTGTGTTTCTTGAGGCCGAAACGGCAACTTTCGTTGCAGCACTCCGCACGACGAGGAGCAGGCTGGAGATCCACCCATGCGGCACGCGAGCCCTTGTGGGGTACCCGCTCCGGGTACGCGACCACATCCTCGATCACCCAGGCATAGATGTTGCTGTAGCGCAGGATGGAGAGATCTTCGATCTGATGCAGGTCGACGTTGGCTTCCAGCTCCTCTCGAGTCACCTTGATGCTCTCCCGGATGGTCATCTCGCCGACCAGCATCCCTGACCCAGACTCCGCTATGCAGATCCTCTCGCGCAAGTGTTTCTTGCAGCTCTGCCCCCTGATTTCCCACACCTTCTCGCGGTGCAGAATCTTCTGGCACTGTTTCGGCATGACGGTCAATGCCCAGCGTGGTGAGGGCCGCAGCGATGTCACTTCCGCCTCCGGCTCCTCCGCCTCCAGGGCGAGCAGCTCCTCGACCTCGTGGCAGGTGTAGTCGGCCAGCAATTGAAGTTGATTTACGAGTTCATCCGTGCCCAGCAGCTCCTCGATCTCCCGAAGGTGCTCGTGGAACCGATCCGGCTGCTCGCTCGACTCGTGGAAGAGGCGTCCCGTGATCTCCAGCTGGCCCGGGTCGATCTGTGCACGCTGCGCGCGAGGAACTGGTGTCCGAGACCGGCTTGACAGTTGCCTCAACTGTACAGACTCACCGTAGTATTGGCGTTTATGTCATTGAGTTTGTTTCCCTGCACGAACGGACCATCGATCCGGCTGTTTAAGGTCTGGGCGCGCGCGCGTAGATGTCCTCGACGCCCCTCAGTGCGACACACGCGTTTAGCTCATGTGCTTAGGCGACTTGCCATCTACCTGTCAGCCGTGTTGGCGAGGTCCGAGAACTGTTGGTGTAGTCAGCATGCCGGGATCCACGCCAAGCAGACAGTCCGGAGTCGGAGTCGGTATGTTCTTCATCCTTCCGGCTCGTATCAAACTAAATCACTTCTGACCGCCTTCTAAGTACTGCGAAAGTCCGAAGGTCCTCTTGCGCATCGAACATTTGAACATCACTCCTGAGTGGGGGTGCACGGGCGTGATCGATCACATCTGGGTCGCGCACGAGTTCGGGCCGCCACTCGTCTTCAGCCCGGCAGACATCGCTCCTGAGCAGGACCAGATGCACTTTGCAGTCTGCCTACCATTCGTCTTAGGCTCCGGCATTGTCTCGTCCTCCGTCATTCTTTTTCGAGACCTGCTAGCAATCGGACTCATATCCGGTTCGCCTAGAATCCTCATAGAAACATCGCGTTCAGGCAGGCAAGCTGCTGAGAGTACGAATATATTGCTTCCAAGATGCGGCGGCGGCGCGGGTCGAGAACCTAATCAAGTCACTTACACGCTGCAGGGTCTGCGAGCCTGAAAGCTGCGACGATGCGCGCGTAACATCACTCATGCCACCTGGAGATGCCACATGGACCTTCTTTCCTACCCATGGACCAAAACAACCTAACTGTGCGAAGGCCACGAATTGTGATGAGGAAACTAAAACGAGACGAATCACGTGCTGCTGCGCACTGTCAGCGTGCGTTCTTTTTTGCTTTTGTCGTCTTGTTGCGGTCCTGGTTTCTTTGCCGCGGGGACAACGCGCCCGCGCCGTGGCTGCACTGCCCAAGATTAGCTACTGTGTACGTCTGCTACACACTTACCCTTGCTATATACTTGCCCTCATCATGTTCTCGTCAGTTCTCGTGTCCTTCTCGGTGAAGAACCTCGGCCATAGAAGCAGGGGGTCGATACCTAGACGTGTTACGGTGTGAGGTGGGACTGCGCCACCAATTAATATTGCTTTGTAAAAAACATACAAAAACGCGACGGAGAGGATTGCCATACGCCGTACCCACGGGGCGTTTTTGACGCCAAACGACACGAAAAGGGCCGAGCTCGAAAAAGTCATGCGTTTTGCCTAGGGAAAACAAGACAAAATTCGGGCGAAGCACGAAAACGTGAAAACGGCACGAAAGTATCTCCAAAAACGTGCTCGGGGAGTGAATTTCCGTTTTTCGCGTTTTTAAAAATACAAGCAAATGCCTAGGTTATTCCTGATTTTGCTCCCTGGGCTCTAAGGGTAATACCGGAAAAATCCCCTGTCACGGGGGGTCGCGGGGGGTCACGGGGGCCCCCCCCGTGACAGCGTCACAGGGGGTCACGGGGCCCCCCCCCGTGACAAGTGTCACGGGCCCCCCCCCCCCCCGTGACACCCCGTGACCCCCCGTGACGCCGGGGTGTTTTTGGGGGCTGCCCCCCCCCCCCCCCCATTTGGGCCGTGTTTCCTTTCGATATGAAAGAAAGAGAGAAGCCGAAATACAAGATAGTTTCCTAAAAGGAGTTTAGGAAACTAAACCCTAAAAGGCGGAGCTGGCTAAGGGTGGGAGCCGCCCTTTACGGGCGCGGGTGGGAAAAGAAAAACTGACGTGGCCGATACAAGGCCCCAGTCTCCAAAGGCCTCCAGCACACTCCGAAGCCGAGTCGTGAACTCCCCTCGCACTTGTGCACCCAAGCGGCTAAACATCGAAGCTTATTTCCTGCACAAACCCTAAACCCTAAACCCTAAACCCTAAACCCTAAACCCTAAACCCTAAACCCTAAACCCTAAACCCTAAACCCTAAACCCTAAACCCTAAACCCTAAACCCTAAACCCTAAACCCTAACCCCTGACTAGACCCCAGACCCTAAACGACCCAGAGCTGCTCCTCAGGTTGGAGAAGCACCTTGCCCGGAAGTCAACGTTGTGGTAGTTGGGGGTGCTTGGGGTGTTTTAGGGGGTTTGGGGTGTGTTTTTTGGGGTGTTTTAGGGTGTTTTGGGGTTGAATTTTGGGTGTTTTGGGGGTGTTTTGGGTGTTTGGAGTGTTTTTGGAAGAGACGAGGCACACTAGGAGCTGCTAATCTAAGGTTTACGAAAACAGGGGACCCTCGAAAATAGAACCCCCCCCCCCAATATAGCCCAATATAGTAGGATCTCCTTATAATCAGGACCCGAATAAGGTACCCCTAATATCGCAAACCCCTATTTCCGAGAGCTACTTGTATGCTTGGCTCGATCGAGCCCACTCCAAACACTAAACCCTAAACCCTAAACCCTTTTGCTGACCTTGTTGAGCGGGCAGATGTGTTTGGGCCATGCCCTGCTTGGAGGTACATGAGTACTCAGAACCCAAAATGGTGTTTAGGGTTTAGGGTTTAGGATTTAGGGTTTAGGGTTTAGGGTTTAGGGTTTAGGGTAGACTGAGCCCAAATTTATCAGTCTACTGGTAACTTGATAACCGACTCAGAGGACTCAGGAGGCTGATAAGTACAGCTCGAATTGCGGTTTAGGGTTTAGGGTTTAGGGTTTAGGGTTTAGGGTTTGGGGTTTAGGGTTTAGGGTTTCATGAGCCTCCATGTGGAGTAGCCAATGCTGCTCCGGCTTGGACACGTCCTCGGGGACATCCAACCATGGGCTTGGGGTTTAGGGTTTCGGGTTTCGGGTTTAGGGTTTAGGGTTTAGGGTTTAGGACTCCTGTGGAGATCCTGCCAACCTCCAAGTGGAGCGAGCTGAGCTTTGGTTTTGGGGGTTCGGGGTTTAGGGTTTAGGGTTTGGGGTTTGGGGTTTAGGGCTCAGGGGGGGGTGTAGGGTTCGAGGATTTGGCTTTGGGAGTTTCGGGGTTGGCTTATGGATGTGGTGTTTAGGGGTTCGGGTTTAGGGTCTGGGTTTTGGGGTTTAGCCTTTGAGGCTGGGGGAGAGGGGTGTGGTTCCGAGTTTATGTTTTAAGGGTCGCCTTTTTCCTCGGGCATGCTTGGAGTTCACAAGCTTTTGATGCATATCTTTCTTGGTGGCTCTTCTTCGTGACCTTCTTACGGTTTCGTTCTTCGCTTTCTGTCCTCGCTGCGTTTCGTCGTGTTCTACGGTTTATCCTAACCAAACCCTACAGTAAACCCTAACCTTAAGCCATAAGCCTAAACACTCGACCCTAATCCGCAAAGCTGCCTCAGAAGCCCCCAAGCCGCCAAGAATGTAGGGTTTAGAGGGTTTAGAGGGTTTAGGGGGTGTAGGGGGTTTAGGGTTTAGGGTTTAGGGTTTAGAAGGGTTTAGGGGGTTTAGGGTTTAGGGTTTAGGGTTCAGGGTCCTAAAGCCGCAAGACCTAGTCAGGATGCGAATGTGTGTCCAAAAAGTCCCAGGCTGCTACGCCCTAAACCCTGAACACCCTTAAACCCTAAACCCTAAACCCGAAACCCTAAACCCCTGAACCCTGAACACCCCTAAGCCCTGAACCGCCCCTAAGCCCTGAACCGCCCCCCACTGCCCAGGCCGCTTCACAACACTGAAGCCGTTCCCCGGGAGGGCGCATATTTCCGGATGCTGCAGCAGGCGAGTCTAGGGCGTTGGCTGAGATGTTAGAGTTTGGGTTTAGGGTTTAGGGTTTAGGGTTTAGGGTTTAGGGTTTAGGGTTTAGGGTTTAGGGTTTAGGGTTTAGGGTTTAGGGTTTAGGGTTTAGGGTTTAGGGTTTAGGGTTTAGGGTTTGGGGTTTGGGGTTTAGGGTTTGGCGGTGTCGGGTTGCTTAGGGAGGGGCGTAGTTCCTCCTCTCCCAGGGGAGGTGTTGCGCAAAGGCGGTTTGCTAGTTGCCTGCAGGCTGGGATATTGGGCTTTGGCATGCTTTGTGATACTTGAACCCTAAACCCTAAACCCTAAACCCTAAACCCTAAACCCTAAACCCTAAACCCTAAACCCTAAACCCTAAACCCTAAACCCTAAACCCTAAACCCTAAACGCCAAACCCTAAACCCTAAGAATTGAAACCCTCCACTCAAGGGACTAAAGGAGGGGACCGCTATAAGGGCAATGTTGGGGGCTACTTGGGTATGTAGGGACAAGAACAGGGGTCAGAAAGGGGAAGAAGATCAAGGGTCCCTTCTTTCTATCCCTGAATCGACCCTGAACCCTAAACCCTAAACCCTAAACCCGAAACCCGAAACCCTAAACCCTAAACTCTTGCAGACCTACTGGCTGGCTCTTCACGTGTGGCTGGTGCACACGAAGCAGCATCTGCTGCAGGAGATGGGCATGGTTTATTTACCAGGGTTTCTGTCCCAAACCCACCCTACCCAAACACCGAACCCCAAGCCCCAAGCCCCAAGCCCCAAGCCCCAAGCCCCAAGCCCGAAACCCGAAACCCGAAACCCTAAACCCCTGTGTTGTGGTGGGCCAAGCGCGCTGGGCCGGGGCTTTGCTGCTTCAGGTGTTGGATTCTTGCGCGGCTTGCTTGGCTGACTACCTAGCTTCGAAGGATAAGCGGACCAATGACCTTTAAACCCTAAACCCTAAACCCCAATCCTAAATCCTAAACCCTAAACCCGAATCCCCAGTCTATGGGTCGCCCACAGAGCTTCCCTGAAAAGCTAGATTGTTCCATCCCGAGCCCTACCAGGCCTGACCATACCAGAGCTCCTCCTAGACAGGTTTAGGGTTTAGGGTTTAGGGTGTAGGGTTCAGGGTTTAGGGTTTAGGATGTAGGGTTGAGGGTTTGGGGAAGGTCCACATTTTCAGGCCCTGAGCCGGGGCCGAAACCTAATCTAAACCCTCTAAACCCTCTAAACCCCCTAAACCCTCTTAAACCCTCTCTACCCTCTAAGCCCTCGAAACCCTCTAAACCCTCTAAGCCCTAAACCCTAAGCCCTACTCCAGTATGTCAGAGAAACTCCAAACGGACGGACTATGGTTTAGGATTGAGCCCTAAGCCCCAAACCCTAACGCCGAAGCCCTAAAGCCTCAATCCTAAACCCTAGACCCTAGACCCTAAACCCTAAACCCTAAACCCTCAACCCTCAACCCTCAACCCTAAACCCTAAACCCTAATGACAGGGGGCTCCATGTGCGTGCCCAATGTATGCCTCTGGCTCAAAAGGGGGGCGGAGCAAGAGCCTCCCCCCGAATTTCTCTTCAGGTCTTTTGTTGTGGTGGTTAAACCCTACTTCAAACCCTAAACCTAAACCCTAAGCCCTAAGCCCTAAACCCTAAACCCTAAACCCTCAACCCTAAACCCTAAACCCTAAAACCCTCAAAACCCTACGACTCCAACATCTTTGCAGACAGTCCTGCTAGCGCTCTCAGGGTTTCGGCTTTAGGGTTAGGGTTTTGGGTTTAGGGTTTAGGGTTTAGGGTTTAGGGTTTAGGGTTTGAGGGTTCTTAGGGTCTTGAGGGTTCAGGGCTTACCCACCATTCCATGTCCCACCGTCGGGCGGTGGCGGCAAGCGCGCTGCACGGGCGTCTGCCTCTGCTGCTTCGGCTCCTCGTGCTTTGCGGCCGCGGCCCCTTTGGTGCAGGTGAGGGTTTTAGGGTTTAGGGTTTAGGGTTCAGGGTTTTAGGGGTTCAGGGTTGAGGGTTTGAGGGTTCAGGGTTTAGGGTTTCAGGTTAGGGTTCAGGGTTTTAGGGGTTCAGGATTTCGGGTTGAGGGTGTTAGGGTTCAGGGCTTGGGGTTCAGGTTTTCAGGTTTTAGGGTGCAGGGTTTAGGGTTGAGGGTTTGAGGGTTTTAGGTTGAGGGTTTTAGGGTTCAGGGGTTTAGGGTTGAGGGTTTTAGGGTTGAGGGGTTTAGGGTTGGGGGGTTTTAGGGTTCAGGGTTTAGGGTTGAGGGTTTTAGGGTTCAGGGTTCAGGGTTGAGGGTTTTAGGGTTGAGGTACTGTACCCTAAACCCTAAACCCTAAACCCTAAATCCTAAATCTTGAATCCTAAACCTTAACCCCTCAACCCCAAGCCCAACTCCTTAACTTGCAGAAGACGCGTAAGCTCTGTCCCAAACTCGAATCCAAAGCCTTCAAACCCCAATCCCAGAACCCAAAACCCTTCATCCCTAAACCCCAACCACAGACCCCAAAACCCAACACCCCAATTCCCCAACACCCCAAACCCCACACCCCACACCCCAAACCCCAAACCCCAAACCCCAAACCCCAAACCCTAAACCCTAACCCCTAGCCCTAAACCCCAAACCCTAGCCCTAAACCCTAAACGCCGCCTGGGCCTGAGGACTCCGGGAGGAGCTCGGGCGAGGCGGCGCCCAGCAACTTGGACTGGGGTTTAGGGTTTAGGGTTTAGGGTTTAGGGTTTAGGGTTTAGGGTTTAGGGTTTAGGGTTTAGGGTTTAGGGTTTGGGGTTTTGGGTTTAGGGGTTTTCAAGGGCTATCGCCTTTGGGGAGAGCTACGAGCTTAAGCATCAGGACGGGATTCAAGCACAGTATCGGCCAGGGGGCGGACCGGGATGCCCCAATCCCAGCAAAAGTGCATGTTGATGCGGCCAAGACTCAGCAACTGCCTACCGTCACAGAGGTTCCAGAAGACGTCTCGCAAACTATGAGGCTACTTATGGCCGGGACGATGACTCCTGAGGCCTTGTCGCCAGATCTCGCCGAACGCTACTTAGAAGCTCACCTCGAGCAGGGTTATGCGGATATGGCTTACGCCAGCGGCGAGAGAGCTGATTTGAGGTGCGGGCGCATGACCCTTGGTCGACCGGCCATGCCTCCAGTTATGGCAGTTAATCCCGCAATGCGCCAGCTCTTGGTTGGGCAAGGCATGGCCCCACCAACCCTAGACCCTAAACCCTAAACCCTAAACCCTAAAATCTAAACCCTAAACCCTAAACCCGAAACCCTAAGCCCTAAACCTAAATCTAAACCCTAAACCCTAAACCCTAGACCCTAAACCCTAAACCCTAAACCCTAAACACTTGAGAAGCAGTCCATGAGCACTGGCACTTGATAGCCTAGTGGTACCCTTCTTCCCGTTTTGTGGGGTTCAAAATCCCCTTTTAAAGTAACCAACCCGAAACAGGGAACCCTTGTTACAGTATGGGGTTTTCCGAACTTAGGGGTACCTTATTGGGGGGTCCTTGTTGTAAGGGAATCCTATTATTTGGGGGGTCTTGTTTAGGGGTTCCGAATTCTCGTAAACTCCCATATGGCTACTGGGCTGCCAAGAACAAGGAGGTTTGGCAACCTCCCGAGTAGAGGCATCGGGATCGGATGATCATCCATTTTTTGGCCACATCTCGGGTTTGCATTCCAGCGGGCCACCTCCCGCAGTTAGGGTTACGGGTTTCAGGATTTAGGGGTTTTAGTGTTTAGGAGGTTTAGGGTTCAATGTTCAGGGTGAGGGTTTTAGGGTTTTAGGGTTTTAGGGTTTTAGGGTTTTAGGGTTTTTGGGTTTTGGGGTTCAGGGTGTTACGGTTTTAGGGTTTTAGGGTTTTAGGGTTTTAGGGTTTTAGGGTTTAGGGTTTTAGGTTTTAGGGTTTTAGGGGTTTAGGGCTTTAGGGCTTTAGGGTTTTAGGGTCTTAGGGTTTTAGGGTTTTCGGGTTTAGGGTTCAGGGTTTACGGTCCAGGGAGCAGCAGCTGCAATTGTTGGGTCTGCATACCGTGCGCAGTTTCCCAGAAACTCTACACCCCTTTCCGCCGCTGATGTCTCGGAGTTCATCCAGAGGAACGGGCTTGCATCCCTAAACCCTAAACCCTAAACTCTAAACCCTAAACCCTAAACCCCAACCCCTAAACCCTAAAACCCAAAACCCCAAACCCTAAACCCAAAACCCCAAACCCTAAACCCTAAACCCCAAACGCTAAACCCTAAACCCTGCAACCATGGGTCCGAGGCTGGGTGTCTCTGCGCTTCGCTCGTCTGTTCCTCAACAGGATGAACACTGCGGTTTTTGAGGGTTTAGGGTTTGGGGTTTAGGGTTTAGGGCTTAGGGTTAGGGTTTGGGGTTTAGGGTTTGGGGTTTAGGGTTTGGGATTTTGGGAGTTAGGGTTTGGGGTTCAAACAGGGGGAGTGCTGAGGTTGATGAAGGTTGAGGCTTGAAACCTAAACCCTGAGCCTTATTTACCCTTCTAAACCTTATAAAGCTTAAGCCCAAAATCCCTAAACCCTAAACCCTAAACCCCAAACCCTAAACCCTAAACCCTAAACCCTACACCCTAAACCTTAAACCCTGAACCCTGAACCCTGAACCCTAAACCCTAAACCCTAAACCGTAAACCCTAAACCCTAAACCCTAAACCCTACACCCTACACCCTAAACCCTAAACCCTAAACCCTAAACCCTAAACCCTAAACCCTAAACCCTAAACCCTAGACCGGAAGGAAGTCTTTGGCTGGCAAGCTTAGGCCTCCTTCAAGCTTCAGATGCCTGATAAGATCCCCAACTACAGCCTTCGTTGCTTTATAGGGTTTAGGGTTTAGGGTTTAGGGTTTAGGGTTTACGGTTTAGGGTTTAGGGTTTAGGGCAAGTACCCTCAAGATTCGCCTGAATTGCGGGGCTACCTCGCGGATCCTGCACCCTAAGCCCCAAACCCTGAGCACTAGAGGCCCTAAACCCTCGACTCCTACGCAGATGCGCCGAAAGCTGCAAACTTTATTTAGCCCTCAAGACCCCTAAACCCCTAAACCCCTCAACCCCCAAAACCCCTCAACCCCTAAACCCCTAAACCCCTCAACCCCAAATCCCCCAAACCCCTAAACCCCCAAACCCCTCAACCCCCCAAGACCCCTAAACTCCTAAACCCCCAAATCCCCAAAACCCCTAAAGCCAGAAGACCGACTTCTGAAGTCTGGGAGGAGGAGACGTCCAATCTGCAAATCGTCGGCCGCCGCACCTCCGCGCCTTGGAGCCTTAAGCCTTAAGCCGTAGGGCCCTAAACCCTAAACCCTAAACCCTAAACCCTAAACCCTAAACCCTAAACCCTAAACCCTAAACCCTAAACCCTAAACCCTAAACCCTAAACCCTAAACCCTAAACCCTAACCTAAACCCTAAACCCTAAACCCTAAACCCTAAACCCTAAACCCTAAACCCTAAACCCTAAACCCTAAACCCTAAACCCTAAACCCTAAACCCTAAACCCTAAACCCTAAACCCTAAACCCTAAACCCATAAAACCCTAAACCCTAAACCCTAGAAACCCGAAACCCTAAACCCTAAACCCTAAACCCTAAACCCTAAACCCTAAACCCTAAACCCTAAACCCTAAACCCTAAACCCAAAAAACCCTAAACCCTAAACCCTAAGCCCGAGAGCCTTGAGCCCTAGATCGTAGGGTTTAGGGTTAAATGCTTGGCATGGTTTAGGGTTTGGGGGTTTGGACCCCCGCAGAAATGGGCACATATCATTCAGGTCAACCTCCAAGCTCTAAACCCTAAACCCAACCCCCCTAAACCCAACCCCCCCAAACCAGGGACACCCGGCCCTAAACCCTCAACCCGGCCCCAAAACCTCTAAGCCCTATACGTTTTTGTGGCGGTTTTGCTGGTCCTGCAGTTTAGGGTTGGGAGGGGGGGGGGGGGTTACGCTAAACCCCAATCCCTTAACCCGAGACCCTAAACCCTTAAGCTTTTCCCAGGATGCTTCCTGGCTGGTGGACCAGGTGAATATTCTGGCAGGCCAGGTCGTGCAGGGGGTATGTCTGGGCCCTTGGGTTTAGGGTTTAGGGTTCATGCTTTTCTGTCCAGGGCTGGTGGAATGGTGCCGGGCTTTATTCTTCCATGGCTTGAACCATCAGCACAAGACTCTAAACCCTGCCGGCTGCACCCTAAACCCTTAAACCCTTTCTTTCAAACATAACATAAACCTTAAACCCCTTTGGTGGGCATAGGCACATCGGTTCGTGGGCATAGGCACAACAGTTCGTGGGCACGAGACAACCCACATCTTGGAAGCTGGCCTTCGGCGGGGGCTTTCTAGGACCCCTCCCTTTTTTTAGGGGTTGGGGTTCCCTTATCAGCCCCTTGAAACCCAAAAGGGTACCCTTTTTAATTCCTAGGTTACTCCTGGGTCTAGGTTTGCAAGGCATGAGATTCATTGGTTCCTCCCTCTCTCCGTTTTGACTTTGCTGTGTTGGTAAAGCGAAAGAATGGGAGGCGGGCTTAAGGCTTAGGGGTTAGGGCGCCTAAGGTTCATATGGATTGAGTGAACTTAATGATGTGGGATTCTTTGGGCGCCTGGGTATTTTGCTTGACTAGTGAAAGCTCGAACATGAGATTCTGATCCCGAAATTCACCCTAAACCCTAAACCCCCCTAAACCCTCAACCCTAAACCCTAAACCCAAACCCTAAACCCCAAACCCTAACTCTTAAACCCCAAACCCTAAACCCTAGACCCTAAATCCTAAACCCTCAACTCTAAACCCTCAACCCTAAACCCCAAACCCTAAGCCCTGCAGGCACCAGCAACATTCAAGGTGGCGTCTCACAAGGCAACACGTTGCCAATCATCGCGAGGCTGGATCGGATCCTGGTTGTGCCGCGGTTGTGGCTTTCGTTTAGGGTGTAGGGTTTAGGGTTCAGGGTTAGGGTGTAGGGCTTAGGGCTTGGGGTTCAGGGTTGGGGTTTTGATAGGGCTCAGGGCTTAGGGGTTTTGGGCATGTGTTTTCGGGTATGAGGGTTTTGGATACGCAGCAACAACTAGTTCGATTTGCCAAGCAAATGTGGTTACATAAACTGAGCCCACGTATACCGTTAGTTATAAACACACAAGAACTTTCAGGTAGACACCCAGACGCTGAACCCTAAACCCTAAACCCTAAACCCTAAACTCTAAACCCTAAACCCTAAACCCTGAACCCCAAACCCTAAACCCTAAACCCTAAGCCCTCAACCCGAAACCCACATTCACTGAAAGGCCATCGGCACTCGGGTGCTTGTTCACCCGAAACCCTAAACCCTAAACCCTAAACCCTAAACCCTAAACCCTAAACCCTAAACCCTAAACCCTAAACCCTAAACCCTAAACCCTTAACCCTTAAACCCCTAACCCTAAACCCGAAACCCGAACCCCTAACCCCTAACCCCTAACCCCTAAACCCTAAACCCTAGCCGAATCCCCTCGAGGCCATGGGGATTCAACCACTGGGCCGTGCAATCCCGGGGCGAAGGACCTAGAAAGAGCTTCTGCAACCCTAAAAGCCCCAAGGGCTTAGGGTTTAGGGTTCACCCTAAACCCTAAACCCTTGAACCCTTGAACCCTTGAACCCTTGAACCCTTGAACCCTTGAACCCTTGAACCCTTGAACCCTTGAACCCTTGAACCCTTGAACCCTTCAACCCTTGAACCCTTGAACCCTTGAACCCTTGAACCCTTGAACCCTTGAACCCTTGAACCCTTGAACCCTTGAACCCTTGAACCCTTGAACCCTTGAACCCTTGAACCCTTGAACCCTTGAACCCTTGAACCCTTGAACCCTTGAACCCTTGAACCCTTGAACCCTTGAACCCTTGAACCCTTGAACCCTTGAACCCTTGAACCCTTGAACCCTTGAACCCTTGAACCCTTGAACCCTTGAACCCTTGAACCCTTGAACCCTTTGAACCCTTGAACCCTTGAACCCTTGAACCCTTGAACCCTTGAACCCTTAAACCCTTAAACCCTTAAACCCTTAAACCCTTAAACCCTTAAAACCCTTGAAACCCTTAAACCCTTAAACCCTTAAACCCTTAAACCCTTAAACCCTTAAACCCTTAAACCCCCTTAAACCCCCCCTTGAACCCTTGAACCCTTGAACCCTTGAACCCTTGAACCCTTGAACCCTTGAACCCTTGAACCCTTGAACCCTTGAACCCTTGAACCCTTGAACCCTTGAACCCTTGAACCCCTTTGAACCCTTGAACCCTTGAACCCTTGAACCCTTGAACCCTTGAACCCTTGAACCCTTGAACCCTTGAACCCTTGAACCCTTGAACCCTTGAACCCTTGAACCCTTGAACCCTTGAACCCTTGAACCCTTGAACCCTTGAACCCTTGAACCCTTGAAACCCTTGAACCCTTGAACCCTTGAACCCTTGAACCCTTGAACCCTTGAACCCTTGAACCCTTGAACCCTTGAACCCTTGAACCCTTGAACCCTTCAACCCTTCAACCCTTGAACCCTTGATCCCTTCAACCCTTGAACCCTTGAACCCTTGAACCCTTGAACCCTTGAACCCTTGAACCCTTGAACCCTTGAACCCTTGAACCCTTGAACCCTTGAACCCTTGAACCCTTGAACCCTTGAACCCTTGAACCCTTGAACCCTTGAACCCTTGAACCCTTGAACCCTTGAACCCTTGAACTTAGGGTTTAGGGTTTTGGGTTTTTTTGGGCTTGCGGCTTTTGCGGGTTCAAGGGCTTTGGGGTTTTGGATGTCAGAGTGCCAGGGTTCCGGAATTCCCGGTTAAGGGGATGAGTTTCTTGGACTTAAGGTAGGGGTAGGGTTTAGGGTTTAGTGTTTAGAGTCTTGGTTTCCTTCGGGTTCAAGGTTCCAGGGTCTTCGGTGTTTGTTGTGGCTGGCCTTCGTTTTTTTGGGGGGGGGCTTTGGGGTTCAAAACCCTGGTGTGTTCCCTAGTTAAGCTGTTATCGTGCTTCCGTTCAAGACCCTGCTCCTACAACCCAGAACCACAAAGGCCCTTAAGCCTTAAGCTCCTAAAAAAGCTCGCAACCCTGAACTTTGAAGCTGTTCAGGCTTTGAAGCCCTAAAGCCCGAAAAGCCAACAGCCCTAAATCCCAAAACTCCAAAACCCCCAAAACCCCAAAACCCAAACTCCCCAAAGCCCCCAAAACCCCTAAACCCCCTAAACCCTAAACCCTAAACCCTTAAAGCCCCCAAAACGCTCTCAGCCCACAAACCTTTCAAGCGCCCACAGGAAGCGCCTGGTGGTTCAACCCCACAGACAACAGATTTCTCGGCCTCAGGTGCTTAGGGTTTAGGGTTTAGGGTTTAGGGTTTAGGGTTGAAGTGGCTTGAAGGAGCTTGAGGGGCTTTAAGGGTTTTTTTTGGGTGGGTTTTAATGGGCGAGTTACAGGGGCTTGAGGGTTTTAGAGTTGTTGGGTGTAGGGCTCAGGGTTGTGGGGGCCTCTGAAAGTGAATTCGACTTAACGGTTTTGTATGTGTAGGCTTTAATGTCGCAGGGTTTTAGGACCTTCGGGTTTTGGGGTTGTATGGGCCTTTCGGTTTTGAGGCTCGGGGTACGTACTGAAGGCGTGAGTGGTTCGGCGTTGTTCAGGGCCTCAAAGCTTCGGGATTTCGAAGGAGGTGTATTGTCTGAGAGCCTGGCTGCTCCAAGCCAGTGAACCAAACCCTGAACCCTAAACCCTAACCCCTCGCCACATTGGCCAGACCACCCCTCAACCCAAGAAGAACCACACTTCAAGCGCAAAGCCAAGCACAGCCCCCCAAACCCAGAAATTCCCGTGCACACACCTCTGATTTTTGGTGAGTGTCTGCGGCTTCCTTATCATAAGTTTCCTGGAGGTGCCCGAAATTGAGGTTTTAGGGGGGGGGGGTAGGGCACAAGCCTCACGGTATCCTAAGCCGCACCCTGAACCTTAAGCTCTAAGCATTGTGTCCTAAACCCTAAACCCTACACCCTAAACCCTAAACCCTAAACCCTAAACCCTAAACCCTAAACCCTAAACCCTAAACCCTAAACCCTAAACCCTAAACCCTAAACCCTAAATCCTCAACCCTAAACCCTAAACCCTTTTCCCTTGGACCGGAGGTGCACGCATCAGCCCAGCCCCTGGATCGGCGACTACGGGCACTTTCTGGTCAGCCGGGCGGATGTTGGCAACATACTTCTACAGAGGGGGTTGTGGGTTTAGGGTTTAGGGTTTAGGGTTTGGGGTGTAGGGTGTAGGGTTCAGGGACAACTTAGGGTTTAGGGCTTAGGGTTTGGTTCTAGGGTACACGGTTTGGGGCTTACCGGGTAGGCCCTTGGGATGTTTCTTATTTTCTCTCATATTTTTCGGAGGGTTTTTAAGGGGCCATCTTAGTTTAGTGTTTGAGGGTTTCCTAAACCCTAAACCCTAAACCCTAAAACCCTAAAACCCTAAAACCCTAAAACCCTAAAACCCTAAAACCCTAAAACCCTAAAACCCTAAAACCCTAAAACCCTAAAACCCTAAAACCCTAAAACCCTAAAACCCTAAAACCCTAAAACCCTAAATCCCTAAAACCCTAAAACCCTAAAACCCTAAAACCCTAAAACCCTAAAACCCTAAAACCCTAAAACCCTAAAACCCTAAAACCCTAAAACCCTAAACCCTATAACCTTGGGTGCCTTCAATACAGCTTGGGGTTCAGGGGGTGTTGGCCTGAGCTTGGGAGGTTGTTGGAAGCAAGATCATCAAAGACCAGGATGAGAGGTTTAGGGTTTAGGGTTTAGGGTTTAGGGTTTAGGGTTTAGGGTTTAGGGTTTAGGGTGTAGGGTTTAGGGTTGAGGGTTCAGTTGCAATCCCTTCCCCTCACAAAAGAACCCCTTCCTACCCCCTAACATTGCGCCCAAGGCCTCGAAAGTCCCAAATCCTAGACGGCAGATCCAGTAGTAGTACGAAATCTCTGAACCCTGCGCCCTAGACAGGTGTCGCCGGGCTTCGAGAACGGAGATTCCGAGAACGGACATTCCGACCTCATGCAGTATGAGCCAGCCAGAGCGACGTTTCGAGCCCAGACTGGGGGTGTGAGGTTTCAGGGTTCTTGGGTTTAGGGTTTAGGGTTTAGGGCCCTACCTGCCAGAGCTCCACGCCAGGTTCGTCAGTGTTCATCTGAGGGCTGTTTCGTGAGGGTTTATGGTTTAGGGTTGAGACCCTAGACCCAAGCCCCAAAACCCTGAACCCTGAATTGCAAGTTTTTTTGACTCAGAGACACCGTCCTTGGGTTGAAGTGAAGTGGTTGGTTTTGCATGCGCTGCTTACTGTAAGAAGTTAAGCAGAGTGGTCTGGTGGCCTTTGTCAATCTTATGATGGACCATCAGCACTGTTACTGGTAGTAGTTCTGAATGCATAAATGACACTTTTAACTAGTAACCCTACACCCTAAACCCTAAACCCTAAACCCTAAACCCTGAACCCTGAACCCTAAACCCTAAACCCTAAACCCTAAACCCTAAACCCTAAACCCTAAACCCTAAACCCTAAACCCTAAACCCTAAACCCTAAACCCTAAACCCTAACCCTAAACCCTAAACCCTTAACCCCTAAACCCTAAACCCGGGGGATGCAGGCACAGCGGGGGTGCTTGGTGACCGGTTAAGCTTAGGGTTTAGGGTTTAGGGTTTAGGGTTTAGGGTTTGGGGTTTAGGGTTTAGGGTTTAGGGTTTAGGGTTTAGGGTTCAGGGTTCAGGGTTTAGGGTTTAGGGTTTAGGGTTTAGGGTTTAGGGTTTACTGGGGACGTGGGAAGAGGTACGCCTGAGAGAGGCTGGCGGTGGGGAGGGCCGACCTAAAGTGCCCCCCCTGCTTGCAAGCCCTTTTGGACTTAGGAAGTAGGGGTTTAGGGTTTAGGGTTTAGGGTTTGGGGTTTAGGGTTTAGGGTTTAGGGTTTAGGGTTTGGGGTTTAGGGTTACTTGAAAGCCCTTTTGGACTTAGTAAGTAGGGTTAGTAAGGTGGGCTATGGGGATTATACTTGGGTTTCTAGGGGATGCTAAGTAGACTTACTAAGTCAAAAAGAGCTTCCAAGTGTCCTGCTCGGACGCACACCCTTTTTTTGGTGGGGCGGCTGGGAGGAAGTAATCTAGGGGGTATAACAACGCTAACAATGTTCCCTTATGGCCCCTTTATAACTATTCTAGAATAAACCTCAAAACTTTGTTCTAGCTACTACTTACTGCTGGTTCGTAGGGATTGAGGGAATGAGGTACCCTATATCCCCCTACATATTTTCTTTACGGGATTATATGAGACGCGGTCAATGTACCCTATATCCCCCTACATATTTTCTTTAAGGGATTATATGAGACGCGGTCAATATTACCGCTACTGTACATTAGTATAGGAGGTAGTTGTCGCAGCAAAACGTCGAGGGTCGATAGGGGACGTGCTAAGGGGTATATGTTACGATCGGATAAGAATGGAAATAGCAGATATCAGGATGTGGCGAAGGATTGCTTATTGAGCCTTTACTGGTTGCGGGTTAGTGGTCCAGACATTGTGGAGTTGCTCGAAGGCCCCAAACTCTTGAATCGAGTACGTGGCTTGGCAAATGCATGTATGTCACGCAGGCATTTTGCCAAAAGTCTCCTGTGTGCTGTGTGCGTTTGGCACCAGAGTGGAAGGAGCCGCTGGGACACAGACGTTCAGCCTCTGGGCTTACACGATGAGACGGCTCTCACCCGCAGGCAGGGCGTGGGTACCGCTGTCCTGCCCGAGGGAGCAGACCTCTACGGTGATAGGCCCGCGCAATGGCAGAGGCAGAGCCTCAAGCAAAAGGAGCGTAGGGCCAGGCGAAAGGCTGGTGAGAATTCCACTTCCAGCTCAGGCTCTAGCTCGGACTCGAGCTCCGACTCAAGTGGAAGCAGCGGCTGAAAAGACATGTGGGTGGCTGTCAAAATTAGGGTCCCTTTTTGGATCCATATTATAATACGGCACCTAATATTTAGGGTACCCCAAAAGGGATCATAATTTTGACAACCACCCATGTGAGTTCTTGCAAATTCAGTAGTCGGCCTCTGAAGCCCCTTGGAGTCCTTGGAGTGGCCATGCTTTGCTCCGACATGGAGCTCCATCCGCTTGCCGTGTCCCCAGGACTTGTAGTGTACTCTGGTGAACCCCATGTTGAGTATCGTCTAGTTACTTGTCGAGTCTTTGGCCGGATAGTCCTAGTAAGTCCGCTAGGCGAAAAGCATGGGAAGCGATCGGGGACGCGCTTATTTAAAAACGAGCAAGGCCCAAACAAGTGATTTTGGCGCCGACTCATATAGGGTACCTCATTCCCTCGTTCCCTACTAACCAGCAGTAAGATTAAGGCTCCACCAGTCGGGGACCTTTACGAGGTTCCCTAGACTGCATATATATATACACCTCTATGTCTATGTCATCCGTAGACATATATATTTATATATGTACACACAAAACTTATAACCTAAGCCCTAAAGCCCCAACAAGAGACCCAACGCCCCGAGACAGCGAGATTCGGCCCCGGTCTGAGGTTTCGGCCTGAACCCTGCCCTGAACCCTAACCCCTAACCCCTAACCCCGAACCCCGAACCCCTAACCCCTAACCCCTAACCCCTAAACCCTAAACCCTAAACCCTAAACCCTAAACCCTAATCCCTAAACCCTAAACCCTAAACCTCTAAACCCTAAACCCTAAACCCCAAACGCCCTAACCCCCCCATGGTTCTGGCCTTAGACCTGAGGTTTCGGCCTTACCTCTTCGAGGCGGCCTTGCGTGGCGCGAACACTTCGAGCGCCTCGTCCCGCGCTTGTGGGGGCCTCCTACACAGGGGGAGGGCCTTCCCCTGATCTGTAGGGCTTAGGGCTTAGGGTTTAGGGTTTAGGGTTTAGGGTTTATGGTTGAGGGTTGAGGGTTGGGGGTTTAGGGTTTGTGGGGTTTAGGGTTTAGGGTTGAGGGTTGAGGGTTGAGGGTTTGGAGTTTAGGATCTCTATGGCCCTAGGTGGCCCTATATGGCCCCATAAAGCTCAAAATGGCATTGTATAGCCCTCAATAGCTCTATATATGCCTTAAGATCCCTACAACCCCCATGACCCCATAATCCCTTCCACCCCTTTAGCCAACCCTATCACAATGCAACCCTATCACTCTGTAACCCCGAAACCCCGAAACCCCGAAACCCTAAACCCTAAAACCCTAAACCCTAAACCCTTTAACCCTTTAAACCCTAAACCCTGAACCCTTAACCCTAAACCCTAAACCCTCAACCCCAACCCCTAAGCCTCTCAGAATTCCGGGAAACTGCCCAGGCCTCCACTTCGCGGCGGTTCCCACCATGCATGGGGCGGCCTTCACGGTCAAACTCGCCTCCTTCCGCTATTGGGCTGCGGTTTAGGGTTTAGGGTTTCGGGTTTAGGGTTTAGGGTTTAAGGTTTAGGGTTTAGGGTTTAGGTTTAGGGTTTAGGGTTCAGCATCTCATGTCAAGCTTTTTGCAGTCAAGCAATTTTCGAGCAAAAAAAACCACCCGCCCAAAGAATCCCATAACATTAAGAGAATGCAAAGTTCATTCACTCCATAAACCCTAGGCTCCATACCCTCGGTGCCTAAACCCTAAGCCTTAAGGCTCAAGTGCTCTTCAACCTCAAAGGGGGGGGGAGAGGAAGGGGGGCGGGGAAACTGGGGGGGCAAGGACCTTTCTGACCTTGTCCGCTAATCTAGACCTTGCCATGGCCTTGGTTTAGGGTTTAGGGTTTAGGGTTTAGGGTTTAGGGTTAGCCCGGCTAATTTCATGACCTTGCCCGCAAATTTCGTGACCTTGCCCGCTGAATTTATGACCTTGCTCGGGTCACCCTAAACCCTAAGCCCTAAACCCTAAACTCTAAACCCTAAACCCTAAACCCTAAACCCTATATAAACCCCAAACCCTAAACCCTAAACCAGAAGCCCTAAACCCTAAACCCTAAAACTAGTGGGCATCAGCCCCGCCTCCTGCCGCTACTGGGCTGCGGTTTAGGGTTTAGGGTTTGGGGTTTAGGGTTCAGGGTTTAGGGTTTTGGGTTTAGGGTTTAGGTGTTAGGGTTTAGGGTTTTGTACCGAAACATCCTCTAAAACCACCTAAAGCCCATAAGGGGTTTACGGTTGAAGGGTTTGAGGGCCTGGAAGCCCTTTTTGACTTAGTAAGTCGGGTTAGTAAGGTAGGTCTCTAGGGGATACGAAAGAGACTTACTAAGTCAAAAGAGCTTCCAAGTAAGGGGTTTGGGTCTTGGAGTTGGGGGTTGGAGGCAAACCCTAAAACCTAATCCCTAAACCCTAAACCCTAAAACCTAAACCCTAAACCCCAAACCCCAAACCTTAAACCCTAAACCCTAAACCCTAAACCCT
Organism: Symbiodinium natans; assembly: GCA_905221605.1. Taxonomy (NCBI): domain Eukaryota; class Dinophyceae; order Suessiales; family Symbiodiniaceae; genus Symbiodinium; species Symbiodinium natans. The sequence goes on along the minus strand of CAJNDS010000088.1, from coordinate 112,903 downwards.
GAACCGGAAGCCCTAAACCCTCCCTGAACCTGCGGCTCCTTCAAAAGTCCAACGCAGGGACCGGCGCGTTAAAGTTCCAGCTCCCGGTCGGCCACTGGCGCCGGCCTCACAGGAATTCCTCGCGGATTCTGGGCGCCTTCGCTTTGAGAATTTCAGGGGTTTAGGGGTTTGGGGTTTGGGGTTTAGGGTTTAGGGTTTAGGGTTTAGGGTATTTCGCGCCCTAAACCCTAAAACCCCTAAAACTCTAAACCCTAAGCACCCCCAAAAGCCCCAAAAGTCCGACTGAAACCCGACTTTGGAGGAACTACAAGGATTGGAGTCCTAGGGATAATTTGCAGGAAATTTTGCAGGTCAACGGCCACCTAAGGCCTTACAAGTTTATCAGTTAATGAGCAAATAAGTCGCCCTAGTTCAGGTTCAGGGGTTTAAGGTTTAAGGGGTTTAGGGGCAGTTAGTTGATGGGTCCGGGAGGTTATAGGGTCATAGCTAGAGGGCTTTAGGGTTGTAGGGTTAGGGAGCATAGGCTACCGAATTCCCTCATTCCCTACTAAGAGCCAGCAAGAGAAAGGGACCATGATTTTTGGAGCGCCCCCTCCCCTCCACTGGGTGCAGTCGGTTCCCTAAAGCCTGCCTTAACCCCTAACCCCTAACCCCTAAACCCTAAACCCTAAACCCTAGACCCTAAACCCTAAACCCTAAACCCTAAACCCTAAACCCTTTGACCCTTTGAACAGCCCGGACTTGCTCATGTGGGTTGTCATTTTTTGCTTGCTCCATGCAGGGACCATGAGGTCCCTCCTTTTTTAGAGTTTCGGATTTAGGGTTTAGGGCTTAGGGTTTAGGTTCAAACTTTAGGGTTTAGGTTCTGGGTTCCTACGAAAGCAGGAGCCTCACATTTAGGGTAGTTGCTTGTATGATATAGGAGACTTCTTTCGTGAATAAAACGAACAAAGACACACACACACACACACGCACATATATATATATATATATATATATACACACACATATATATACACACGTATAGATATCTTTCTATATATATATATATATGTACATATACATATATATATACACACATATATATATATACACATATATATATATATATATGTATTTTGTGGTTTAGGGTTTGCGGTTTGGGGTTGAGGGTTTGGGGTGTAGAGTTTGGGGTTGGGTTTAGGGTTTGGGGGTTTAGGGTTGAGAGTTTAGGGTTTAGGGGTTTAGGGTTTGCCAACAAGGGGCCAACATCTGGAGAGCCCGCCGTGAGCATGACCATGAGTACGCCCTAAACACCTTGAGCTCCAAAAGGACAACTCGTTTAGGTTTGGGTTTAGGGTTTAGGGTTTAGGGTTGAGGGTTGAGGGTTTAGGGTTTAGGGTTTAGGGTTTAGGGTTTAGGGTTTAGGGTTTAGGGTTTAGGGTTTAGGGTTTAGGGTTTAGGGTTTAGGGTTTAGGGTTCAGTAGCTCCGGATCGAGCAGTTCTAGTCGAGTGTGCAGAGCGTCGACTTAGACAAAAACCCCACCTGCCCAAAGAATCCCATAGCATGAAGAGAATAAAGGGCCTTCAATACCCCTTTACCCCTCAAATTTTGTTCGAAACTCCGGCCCCTCCGGGACCAAAGCGCTAGTAGCCTTTCCTTCCCTCCGGGACGGGACCGAATGGCTAGTAACATTTGTCCCGGAGGGACTGCATGGCAGTAAAGTTGGTCCCAGAGGGACCGAATGGCTGAGAACATTGGTCCCGAGACCGAATGGCTGAAAAGGTTTAAATGTACATATGACAGAGAGGGTTTTGTGGTTTAGGGCTTAGGGTTTGGGGACTAGGGAGTAGGGATTGTGGTTTGGGGTTTGGGGTCTTAGCAGAACTGACTGAGGCGGAGGCGTTCCCGATGGGGACCACGGGGAGACTCTCTGGGTGGTCTCTCAGCGCCAACCTACCGGGGGCGGGGGAACCCTAAACCCTAAACCCTACACCCTCTTACACCAATAAACCCTCATCCCTCAACCCTAAACCTTACGACCTAATTAAACCCCTAACCCTGAGCCTCTAAATCCCAGGCCCGCGCAGCCTCATCCCAAAAAATCTACCCTGCAAGCCCTTGTGGCCCCTTTACCCTAAAAACCCTAAACAACCCCAAGCCCTAAATGCCTTCAACACCCTAAATACCCTCAAAGCCCTGAAACCTAAGTGCTTTAAGTACCCCAACCCCCACCCCACACCTAAGTATTCTAGGGGCCCTAAGAACCCTAAAGGCCCTAAATGCCCTCGATTCCCTACATGCCCTGAATGTTCCTAGATTCCTTCCACTTTCTAGTCCCCAAACCCTAAACCGCAAACCCTAAACCCGAAACCCTAAACCCGAAACCCTAAACCCTAAACCCCAAACCCTAAACCCCAAACCGACTCCTTTTCGGGGCCTCCCAGGCCATCGAAAGCGATGAGGCGGCCAAATGGACCTTGCACGGTGCAAGCCTCGGTTTAGGGTTTCTAGGGTTTAGGATTTAGGGTTTAGGGTTTAGGATTTAGGGTTTAGGGTTTAGGGTTTAGGGTTTCAGGGTTTCAGGGTTTAGGGTTTAGGGTTTCAGGGTTTCAGGGTTTAGGGTTTAGGATTTAGGGTTTAGGATTTAGGGTTTAGGGTTTCAGGGTTTCAGGGTTTCTAGGATTTAGGGTTTAGGGTTTCAGGGTTTCAGGGTTTAGGGTTTAGGGTTTCAGGGTTTAGGGTTTAGGGTTTAGGGTTTCAGGGTTTCAGGGTTTAATTAGGGTTTCAGGGTTTCAGGGTTTAGGGTTTCAGGGTTTAGGGATTTGCAGGTAACCCTAAGCCCTAATTGCACCCTAAGCCCTACAATCGTAAAATACTAAACCCTAAAACCCTGAATCCTAAACCTTATAAACCTGAAACTCTAAACCCTAAACCCTAGACCCGCACCTACCTACACTCCACACCACTATGTTACAGCGGCACGAAAAGAGTCTCGGACGCACATGGCGGCCGTCAAGACACCCTGAACCTAAACCCGAAACCCTAAGCCCTGAACTCTAAACCCTAATCCCTACACCCTTAACCCCATTCTGTACGGAAATCGGGGGTCTTATGCATGTTGAGGCCTTAGCCCAGGGATGCCTTTACTCCAAAGGACCCGGAAGCCCCCACACCCTGACTTGGTTCTCTTTGGGCAGTGGAGTTGGTTTCCTAGGGTTAAGGGTTTCAGGGTTCAGGGTTCAGGGTTCAGGGTTCAGGGTTTAGGGTTTAGGGTTTAGGGTTTAGGTTTAGGGTTTAGGGTCTAGGAGAGCTTGGGGGCAGCCAAAGGCCAGTGAATGTCAGGGTTTCGGGTTTAGGGTTCGGGACCCTAAGCTTCTAAACCCTGAGACCGAAACCCCACTTTGGCCAGGGAAAACTGCCTCGCTGGCGTTCTCGCCGCACTCGACCTCCATGCTCGTCCGTCTGGCGACGAGCTTCATCAGCGTCCCTTGCTTAGGAGTTTGGGGTTTTAGGATTTCGGGGTTTGGGGTCGAGGTGTTTTTGGGGTTTCGGGGTCTGGTAGATTCCAAACTCACAACCCTGAGCCCTGAGAACGCAGTCCCAACCCGAAATTCCCTAAACCCTCAGGCCTAAGCCCACATCCAAAACCCCTTAACCCAAAACCCTAAACCCTCAACGCAAAACCTTAAACCCTGCACCAAACCAAGTAAAAGCTCGCCAAATGCTCAGAGCCTGAAAACGCATCAGTGTACTGTTTTTGCTTAGAGTTTAGGGTTTAGGGTTTGTAAATCCGGCCTACTGGCTACTGTGTGTCGGGGTGAGGGGGTTAGGAAGAACCTTCCTCTTATCCTAAATTTGGGGTAGTTCTCTAAACTAGGGTGAGAGTCCCTAACCTCTTGTAAAGGGTTCTGATGTATGGGCCCTCAGTTGCATAGGGTATATAAGTTATATAAGGGGTACCCATTTAAGGGCCGACACTACCCATAAGCCTTAAACCCTAAACCCTAAACCCTAAACCCTAAACCCTAAACCCTAAACCCTAAACCCTAAACCCTAAACCCTAAACCCTAAACCCTAAACCCTAAGGGGTATATAAGGGGTACCCTTTCAAGGGGCCACATTCCGGGACCATGGAACTACCCTTAGAGACTGAGTTCTCCAGGCGAGCAGGAAAGACCGGGGTGCAAGCGCCAGCTTGCGGGCCTTTTTGGGGTTTGGGGCTTGGGGTTTAGGGTTGAGGGTTTAGGGGTTTAGGGGTTTAGGGGTTTAGGGGTTTAGGGGTTTAGGGTTTAGGGTTTTGGGTTAGGGTTTAGGGTTTAGGGTTTAGGGTTAGGGTTTAGGGTTTAGGGTTTAGGGTTTAGGGTTCAGGGTTTAGGGTTTAGGGTTTAGGGTTTAGGGGTTTATGGGTTTAGAGTTTAGGGTTTAGGGTGTAGGTTTGGGCTGTCTAAGCCAGAAGCACATCATCGACCGTGCTGGCGACTGCTAGGTCCTAAGCCTTGACCCTGAACCCCCCTGAGCCCTGAGCCCTAAACCCTAAACCCTAAAACCCAAACCCTAAACCCTAAACCCCCCAAAGCCCTAAACCCTAAACCCTAAACCCTAAACCCTAAACCCTAAACCCTAAACCCTAAACCCTAAACCCTAAACCCTAAACCCTAAACCCTAAACCCTAAACCCGCCAATTCAGTAAACCTTCGAAAGCCCCCAGGCTGAGCAGGCGGCGCGAAATCTGCAGAGCGAACTTGGTTCGAAGTCCTTTGCGGTGCCTTGGGCAAATCGGGGGTTGTTCTGAGGTCCTAAGGTCGGTGGTTTAAGGGTCCGGGCCAAATTTCTAAACCCTAAAGGTTTAGGGTTTAGGGTTTAGGTTTTAGGGTTTAGGGTTTAGGGTTTAGAGTTTAGGGTACCACGCTCTCAACCCCATACCCCAGACTCGACCCCAAGCCATGTTTACAGGGGGGTTTGGGTCCTTTGCGGCGCTTCATGTGCCTCTGCCGGAATGTGAGGTTGCATTTTTGAGTTTGTTGAGTTTCGGTTTTGGTTGAGAGCGCCCGGTGCAGGGTGTAGGGTTTGGGATTCGGGTTCAGGGGTTAGGGGTTTAGAATTTGGGTTGAGTTGCAACAGGGGGGTAGCTAAACGAGTAGCCTAGAAACCTGTTTAAACCCTACGCCCTACAACTTTGACTCCGAAGCCCGTGAGCCCAAAGACTCAATAGCTTACAACCCTGAACCCTAAACCCTAAACCCTGAACTCTAAACCCTAATCCCTAAACCCTAAACCCTAAACCCTAAACCCTAAACCCTAAACCCTAAACCCTAAACCCCAAACCCCAAACCAAGGAGCTGGCGGGCGAAGCGCGCCAGGCCTGGGAGCAGCTGCTCAATCGTGCAGAGGCCGCCCTTACGGGTTTAGGAGTTGGGGTTTAGGGTTTAGGGTTTAGGGTTTAGGGTTTAGGGTTTAGGGTTTAGGGGTTAGGGTTTACACTGAACGAATAACCCTATCAAGGGCAACGATACCAAAGGAGCTCCTAAATGATGTCAAAACCCTACACCCGAAACCCCTACACCCCTAAACCCTAAACCCCTGACCAATTCTTAAATCACGATGGATGATGTTCATTTCAATTTTTAATTTGTCTATTCTAAACCCCTAAACACCTAACCCTAAACCCTCACCCTAAACTCCTAACCCTAAACCCCTAACCCTAAACCCTCACCCTCAACTCCTAACCCTACACCCTAAACCCCAAACCCTAAGCCCTCAACCCCTAAACCCCAAAACCTAGAAACCTAGGTTCTTGAGCTGCACCGGGGACTCCCTTCCTGAAGTTGTATGCTAAATATGAGAGAAACAGGCACCCTCAGAAAAAGGAGATGCGAAAAGGGTTTAGGGTGTAGGGCTTGGGGTTTAGGGTGTAGGGTTTAGGGTTTAGGGTTAGGGTTTAGGGCCGGACATTCAGATGACCATCCGTCCGGAAAGGCGGAGTTCCATGATCCGCAGCGGTCGGCTGTGTTCTACTCCAACCTCTATCGCCCCTCGCAGTCCGTTAGGCCAGGGCTTAGGGCCAAGCTGAACCCGAGACCCCAAACCCCAAACCCCAAACCCCAAACCCCAAACCCCAAACCCCAAAACCCAAAACCCAAAAACCCCAAACCCCAAACCCCAAACCCCAAACCCCAAACCCCAAACCCCAAACCCTAAACCCTAAACCCTAAACTCTAAACCTAAACCCTCAACCCGAAACCCGAAACCCCAGATTCTGAACCCTCATCCCGAACAAACACCCAACCCCAAACCATAAACTGCAAACCCCGACCCTACCTTGAACCACCAAGCCTTTCGAGACCCTCCGAAACCCTAAACCCGTAACCCTATGGACCCGAAACCCTTAGTCATGGGGCCCCTTTTGGGCCTAAACCCTAAACCCTAAACCCCAAACCCTAAACCCTAAACCCTAAACCCTAAACCCTAAACCCTTTTGGGCCATTGCAGGTTTTCAAGAAGGTAGACAGGGTTGTTGAGGACATTTCGCAGTTTTGACGCCTGAGGCCTGCTAAACACTCCGGGACTTGGATCAACTCTCAGCCCTGCGCCCTACGCCCCCTCTAAACCCTAAACCCTGAGCCCTAAACCCTAAACCCCAAACCCCAAACCCTAAACTTTAAACCCTAAACCCTGAACCCCAAACCTTAAACCCTAAAACCCAGACCCCAATGGCACCAGAAGCCCCCCAAAAACCCTAAACCCTAAACCCTAAGCCCTAAACCCTAGACCCCAAACCCTAAACCTTAAACCCTAAACCCTAAACCCCAAACCCTAAACCCCCAAAACCCTAAACCCCCAAAACCGTGAACTTCAGCCGTGTGCCCAGGTGGCATGCTGTTCCCGAGGTTCCTCTGGGAGTATGACGAGGAGCGATTTGGGTTTAGGGTTGAGGGTTTAGGGTTTAGGGTTTAGGGGGTTTAGGGGGTTTAGGGTTTAGGGTTTAGGGTTTAGGGTTTCGTTGGAGGTTTGTTTTTCCTAAACCCTAAACCCTGAACCCGAAACCCTAAACTCCACCGCAATGTATGCCTTAAGCCTCAAATCTATATAGGTGCCCCTTTCCCCGCCCCCACAACCCCCAAACCCAAAAGGTTTCACAATGTGCCTAAGCAAGGTGCCGGGTAACCCTAAACCCTCAAATCCAAACCCCTAGCCCTAAACCCTAAACCCTAAACCCTAAACCCTGAACCCTGAACCCTAAACCCTAAACCCTAAACCCTAAACCCTAAACCCTAAACCCTGAGTTGGGGTTGAAACCCCTCGAGAGAGGATGGCCAGATGGTGCACCGCTCGCCCTTCACGAAGACGGTGGTCCCAGGCAAGGGTTGGCCAGCTGAACCCAAAGCCCTGTAGGGTTTAGGGTTTAGGGTTTAGGGTTTAGGGTTTAGGGGTTTAGGGTTTAGGGTTTAGGGTTTAGGGTTTCAGGTTTAGGGTTTAGGGTTTAGGGTTCAGGGTTTAGGGTTTAGGGTTTTAGGGTCTACTTGGAAGCCCTCTTGAAGTACCAAGTAAGTAGGGTTGGTAAGGCGGGTTATGGGGATGGGGCCCCTTACTATAGTAACTATACTTAAGGGACTTATCACCAAAGTTAGGAGCCTTATAACCCAATTTAGGGCTCTTATGACTCTGCTTATAACTAGGGGCCCCCTCCTTGTAGGGGGAGACACTTATTCAGTCAAAAAGAGCTTCTAAGCACCCTATCCCGATGATTTTTTGATAGCTTTACGAAGTCACCTTGTTCAGGGTCAAGGGTTTAGGGTTTAGGGTTTAGGGTTTAGGGTTTAGGGTTTAGGGTTTAGGGTTTAGGGTTTAGGGTTTTAGGGCTAGTTTTAGGGTTCAGGGTTTCAGGGTTCTGGGTTTAGGGTTTTTGGGGCCTGGAGGTTTTAAGCCCTAAACCCTAAACCCCAAACCCCAAACCCCAAATCCTAAACCCTAAACCCCTAAACCCCTCAACCCTAAACCCGGTTCAGGGCTGGGTGTTTCTCCGTTGGCAAGGCCGGGCCGTGACCGACGAGGGCTTCTGGGATGCCTACCGCACGCACTACCCGCCACCCGGCAGGAGAGCCAGTGACTTTTTCTTTATATTAAAGGCTGTGGGGGGTTTGTGTTGTTTTTTGGTTTTGGGTTTAGGATTTAGAGGTGTAGGTTTTTGGGTTTAGGGGTGTCGCTATTCTTGCTTTTTTCGTTTTGTTTCCTCCTCCGTGGGGTCTTGAGGGATCAGGGCATTTTGGGGGCTAACGGTAATCTTGGGGGCTCAGGGTAAGAGCAACTACTCCCTTAGGCTCCCTAAGCTTACCTAAGCTACCTACCGCCCATGAGCCCTAAACCCTAAGCCCGAAGCCCTAAGCCCTGAGCCCTAAACCCTGAACCCTAAACCCTAAACCCCAAACCCTAAACCCTAAACCCTCCCGGAAGGACCCTATAAAAAACCTTAAAGCAAGACATCCTGAACCGGCCAAGAAGGCTTGAAGCATTCGAGGTCGAAGAGGTCGACTCGGGATGGCCGTTGGGGTTTAGGGCTTAGGGTTTAGGGTCTAGGGTTTAGGGCTTGGGGTTTGGGGTTTTGGGTTTAGGGCTTCGGGTTTAGGGTTTAGGCCTTGGGGCTTGGGGTTTGGGGTTTAGGGTTTAGGGTTTAGGGCTTGGGGTTTGGGGTTTTGGGTTTAGGGCTTAGGGCTTAGGGTTTAGGGCTTGGGGTTTGGGGTTTAGGGTTTAGGGTTTAGGGCTTGGGGTTTGGGGTTTTGGGTTTAGGGTTTAGGGTTTAGGGCTTGGGGTTTGGGGTTTAGGGTTTAGGGTTTAGGGCTTGGGGTTTGGGGTTTTGGGTTTAGGGCTTAGGGTTTAGGGTTTAGGGCTTGGGGTTTAGGGTTTAGGGTTTAAACCCTGAACCCGTAAACCCCTAACCCTAAACCCTAAGCCTCCTAAACCCTAGGCCCCCTAAACCCTAGGCCCCTTAAACCCTGAACTTCTTTCTGCTATTCTGAGGCTGCTGGACCTTCTTTTCCCTGACATCTTGGGCGACATTATCGATGGTTGGGCCGCAGGGCGAATGTCGGTTCGCGTTTCGAGTCTAGGAAGGGTTTAGGGTTTAAGTCCCCACCCCCCAACCCCAAGCTCGGTATGTGGTTCGGTCGTGCACCCACACGCGTTCTTGTGGGTGTAGGGTTTTGGGGTTTAACCCAAAACCCGAAGCCCGTAAGGGAAGCCCGGGTTTGTGGTCTACCTGCAGTGAAAGCAAAAGGGTTTAGGGTTTAGGGTTTAGGGTTTAGGGTTTAGGGTTTAGGGTTTAGGGTTTAGGGCACCACCTGCATTTTGGTCTTTGGCTTGCTGGGTTCTCGCCCTAAACCCTGAAGCCTAAACCCTCAGCCCTAAATTCTGCACCCTTAAACCCCAATCAGACCCTAACACCCGAAACCCTAAACGCTAGAGAGTCAAGTTGAGCAGGGTTTGAGGGTTCAGGGTTTCAGGTTTAGCGTTTCTGGACTTCTGGGTGTAGAGGTTTTTTTGGCTTAGGGTTTAGAGCCTGAACCCTATAAACCCTAAACCCTAAACCCTAAACCCTAAACCAAGCGCACAAAAAAAAATCGTGAGCCGGGCGAGGTCAGCGCCTATCGCGAGCGTGGCTGGCTTCCAGCTTGGTCTTCGTACAACCAGCGCCCTGGCTTGCACCTTATTCAGGGTTTAGGGTTTAGGGTTTGGGGTTTAGGGTTTCAGGTTTCGGGCAGCTTGGTCTGCGTACAACCAGCGCCCTGGCTTGCATCCGACTGTGAGGGTTGAGGGATTCAGGGTTCAGGGTTTAGGATTTAGGGTTCTGGGTTTAAGGGTTCAGAGTTTAGGGATTCAGGGTTCAGGGAGTCAGGGTTTAGGGATTCAGGGTTTAGGGTTTAGGGATTTGAGGGCAGCGCAAAATCCCTAAGGCTCTGAAACCCGCAAACCCTAAAACCCCAAACCATAAGCCCTAAAACGCAAAGCCCCAAACCACAAAACCACAACACCCCTACTCCCCCTCCACCTCCCCCCCCCAATAAAAACAAAGCATCAATAACACCAAATCCCCAAAGCCCCAAATTCCCAAACCCAAAACCCTAAAAACCTGAAACCCCAAAGCCACAAAGAACCTAAAGCTCTCAAACACTAACACCCTAAACCCCAAAACCACAAAACCACAAAGTTCTCGAACCCTAAACGCCTCAAACCCCAAACCCCAAACGCCAAAACCACAAACCCCTAAACCCCGAAACCCTAAACCCCACCCCCGCCAAATCCCCAACCCCTAAACCCTAAACCCCAAAACCCCGAAACCCTAAACCCAACCCC